>CM040240.1:127103166-127703166 GCA_022545495.1 Chrysanthemum lavandulifolium
CCTTCTAGCCACTCAAGTTTCTCTCAATGTAAACTTGTTTCATTCTCACGGGGAACCCTACATAATCTATTGGCTTTCTTGAGAGATCATTGGTATTGAAGAAGGAGACCCTCTCCTAGTCTCCGCTCGGGAAAACCAAACGCACTATTGAGTCTAGAGCCACGAGATTCATCAAAAGATCTCTTAGGAACACTTGACATTTAATCACTTGTTGATCAACAATAAGATCTTGATGATTCGATGGTTCATATCGAGTCCTTCACGGATCTTAGCAACTGTCGAGAACATTTATTAGAGGTTCACATCCGTGATCCTCGGTGATTGAATGGAAACTCCCGCCAGGTCAACATCAACAAACCACGGCAGAGTCACTGGTAACTCCGTGGATTACGCGGAGTGTGTCTCAAACGGTCTCGATCGTGAGGTGATGCTTCGTGTACTCAAATGACTCATCCGAACTGTAGATGTATTTCGGTACATCGTTATCTCACTTGTGGGACTCCAGGTTCAGAGCGGCCTTTGTAGAATTAGAGTTGTGTTTTCACACTATCTTGTTAACACTCGAAGTTCAAACTTGTAAGTGCCGAAACCGCTTATTACTAACCGTTTGCAATGTTTTCTTCTTATGGAAGCTCCGGAGCGGGATGATCGTGCTGATTCTTCTCATGCTCACGCCAACATCATCACTAATGAAAGTTCTATTCCAATGCAACACAACAAATGTAATGATTGTTCATCAAATCAAAGAATCTACAAAGTCAAAGACTTAGAGAACTTCATCGAGATTGAATTCCAACGTCATAGGCGTGTGAGCATGTTGAAGAATGATGTGGAGACTTTGAGCAAATGAAGAGCACTGGAAGCGCATCGATGCGCACAACAACATACTATCACTTTCACCACAAAGAACAATGATCAATGAACAAAGTTAAAGATGACGTCAAAACATAAGCTGTTCAAAGATAACGATCTCTACACTGGGAGATTGTTCGAATCAAGACAATTCTCTCACAAGAAAGAAGAATGTCGAAGACGTCACCGCTACTATTACATCAACGCCTTCACCGTTTACATTCATATATACTTGGGGAGATTGTTGGAATCACTCCTAAACAATATTTCAAGTATTTATATTTCATATGTAATAGGTAGCTTTATTATGGCCTTTAATGTTTGTTTAAGGTCAAGCTTATGTAGAAGGCCCATAAGCTTGATCCAAGCTCAATAAGGAATAGGGAAGGAGAGGAGTGTTGCCCTAGCTCCTTGCCTATATAAACTATTGTAAACCCTCATTTGAGGGTTGGTTGTTCAAGTTTTCTTTTCACATACTCTTTGCCTTAACCGTGTTTAGTATTACGTGTGTGTGTGTGATAACTTGTTCATCCGCCTTCATCTATTCTCTTATAAGCTTGTGTTGTAAAACTAGTGACCTAACAATTTTCAAGTCACTTTAATTTCTTATTAAGTAGTTGTTTAAAGGACTCAATTAGCTCACATAAGCTCGACAAAAGCTTTAGAGCTTTTAGAGACCTTAATTCGCTTTTAGACTTTAAAATTCGTAAAATAAAAAAAATCAAGAAAAGTCAATGAAAGTCAACCCGTGGTCCAATAAGCGCCTGGGGAGAAGAAGCTTTATCCGATAGCTTTTTGGTTTCTAGCTTGTTGACAACAAGCTAGGAGTGGTTTCGATCCTTGGTTCTCATTTTCACCTTGATCACTTGTAAGCTTCATTTTTACCATTTTTGCAATTTCTTGTTTGGTCCTTTTCATGCTTTGATTCTTATGTGTTCATGTTTATTTGCTTTTAGTGGGTCTTATTAGAGCTTAATGTTAGGTTGTTATGCTTTGGATTGGATTGTGGTTTGATTTGGCATTTGAATTCCACTATGCTAGTTTTTGAGAATCCTAGGTTTAGACTTGAGTGACTACTTGTTTAAGCTTAAAAGGGTCCATTTGACACTTTGGTACCTCTGGATTTGATAGAATTGGTCTCGTAGTCTTTGCTTTGAAAACCTCAAAACAGTCCATTTTAAGGTTTGTTTGGATTTCTTGTCTACTACTGTGTTTATGTTTGTGTGTGTTGTTGTTCTTGTTTGATATACACCACTATATGGTCATATAACTTAGTTTAGTAATCATATCCAGGTTTTATTAAGTAGATAATCAAAATTGCTTTTAATCTTTTCTAATTTCTTGTCTGTTCAAGTTTTTCAAGTCCATTTTCATAATATTAGCTTAAAAGTTGTTAAGTTTGCTTAATTTAGTTTCATTATAGCTTAATATAACATATTAAGTCAGTAGATTAAGATCTAAATTCAGTTTAGTCAAACTTTAGTGTTCTTGTAAAAAGTCAAATTTTCACTTTTGTCATTTTTGAATAAACTTAATAATTTCATTGTGCCTTTGTTATTTAGTTTCGTCTAAATGCTTTTAGGGTTTTGTAGTTTTGTTGCTAGTCTTGCTTAGTGTACTTTTGCTTATTTTTAGTTTCCATGTTTTAGTGCTTTTCATCCGCTTTTTCTATTTGTTTTGCCACATGCACAAGTTTAGTGCGTTAAGTTCATAAGCTTGCGAGCTTTATGACTTAGCCCTAGCTTGTGCACTTGACTGCTTTGTGTAGCCCTTCCGGCTTTTTGTTCATATTTATGCTTGCTTTTACATTTTAGCTTATTTAGATAGCTTAATCACTTCCATCTTTTGTTACAACCAAACTCACCACACGAAGCAAACGTGTGGTTGAGTGATTTTCCTAAGCTCATTAAAAGCCCTCATTAAGCACGAGCTTGTATAAATTGGCTTTTGAGAGGCAAATCAATCATATTCAGTGTTTCAATGCTTGTGTAGCTTTTATGAGCTTATTTGATAAGTCCTATAGGAGTTTGTTGTTTGCCCACTCACAACAGTTCATTGAACTTACACCATTTCCAACACTCCTAAAAGCTCATTAGTGATCTAGAGCTTGTGTGTTTTAGCTTTTGTGAAGCTCACCCACCCAACTTTAAGAACACGGCTTAATTTTCCTTTGCGACCCATTCAATAGGTCGCAACTAGCTTGACTTGTCCATTTTCGAGTGCAATGAAACTCGGCATACTGCATATGGAGGTTTTTCATAAGCTCCTCAAAAGCTAACCTGTGGACCCCATAGGTTGAGCTTGGGCTTTTTGGAAAGCCAACCAACCTGGCTTGCTACTCCCATACTTATTTGGTATTTTTGAGCTTATTCTGATAGCTTAATATGCCTCTTAAAGTAGCAGCAGTCTGATGCACTAGCAGTACCTTGGGACTGGAAGTGCTTATTAGTTTATACCTAGCTTATGAGTGATTGTCAGTGTACCAGCTTGTGCAAACTTGTCCATATAACTTATAAACATATTATTTTTCCTTTACTTTCCAGTGTGGAGCTTATCCCAAGCTTTTGCAAGCTTCCATTCCATCCAAGTTAAGCTCAAAAAACTTAACTGACTAAACCTTAAGCTCACACTACCAGTCCATTTTCTTGTTTATATTTATCCATTGGACTTGTATATATCTTATTTTACCTTTTGTTTCATGTTTATAGCTTATTTCAAGCTTATTCTAAGCTTAAGTCTCAACAGTCAAAGCTTATGCTTGACTGTCTTGAGTCATAAGCTCATGAAGTGCTTATTTCTAGGTTTGTATAGTTTTGTTTTCATTAAACTTGTTTATAATCAGTACATATTGAGTTTCAGAAAAGAAAAACCAGAAAAATCAACTTTAAAAATAGTGATAGCGTTTATTTAATAAAATTTAGGTTTTTAATTTTCTTTTTAGCTTATTATTAAGCAATTATATGTTTTTATATTTTCTTAAGTTTCATTATATTAAAGTATTTTTAGGAATTTTTTCATATTTTCTTTATTCATTTATTATTTATAATAAATCAATAATAGTTTTAGTAATTAATAATAGTAAATAATTAATAATAAATAGAATAATTGTGTAAAAATACATTTTCAGTTTCAAAATTATTTTATAATATTTTAGATTTTTGATTCTTTATTTCATTTATTTAAGTTAATTTTAGATTTTCTTATTATTTAATTCATTATTAAATACATTTAATTCATTTTAATTTATATTAATTAATTTAATAGTGTAAAATTTATTTTAATTTTCCAATAATTTTCTTATCTTTTTAGGATTCCAAAAATATGATTTTCACATTTATGGGATTTGTATTAGACTGAATTCACTTCTTATTTTGGTACGCTTACGTATTTGTTACGTAAATGTACATGTTTTAGTTTTTTTAGATTTTCTTAACTTTTATATAAGTTTGTAAATTATACATAAAAATTTTAAGTTTGTTTAATTTGCATTTAAGCCCCTAAGGCATGCAAATCCATACTATAGTTATAATCGTTTTGTTTTTTTTATACGTTTACGTTTAATTTAAGTTAAACGACGTTTGTATATCTTTACGTTTTAGGTTTACGATTATGCGTTTTTAACGACATAGTTGTGATGAGCTATCACTATTCTCATTCCTAGTGTTAGTCAATCGATTCTGTTTTTGTATATTCAATATCATTTCAACTACACATTCGTTGTATTCAGCTTACACACCTCGTTGGGACATAATGACCCGGGGAAACATTGAACTCCTCTGGACTTAATTGCATTTTGCTCTGAGCTGTTTGACTTTTATGGTTGACCATTCACAAGTGGTTGTGTAATAAAACCTGACCGTTTGGAACGAATCAGTTATGAGTTTTCTTTGTTGTAATATTCCTTTGTTGTTGTTATGTGGTTTAGTAAAATCTTGTACTAAAAAGATGTTATAAAAACCTTTACCGTGTTTATGTCTTTTAATTTTCTATGCCGAAAATAAATTATATCTTGAATGTGAAATGGGTTTTTGTCGAGAGCTTGAAACAAGAAAAAGTATAAGTAGAGTCTTTGATATTGTTAGGTTGAATCTTGAGTCTTGTCGAAACCACTAAACCAAGAACTAGAAAGATTGTGTTTATACAAGTGTAACCTTAGTACTAGTAAACAACCTTAGTAACATGAAACTCGTAAAGTCTTTTTGCACAAGGGTCCGTTTGTGTTCTTGTTTCTAACGAAATAAAGGGACAAGATGAGGCACATGAATTAGGTGTGAAGCCTACTAGTGACCCATGTCGATGCTCACATTTTAAGTCGACCCTCATGTCCTTGTAAAAAAATGTCGAACTTCATTTTCTACTTTGCGTAAGCGTGGAAAACTACTAGGATTTCATTTCGCTTGACTAAATTTTTAAAAGTAAACCTTGGGTCTAAATTATATGAACGCCTAGGAGAGCTCAAGTCGAATAGGCTTAGTCACTACAAACATATTGAGTAGTCCATGGTTGTGTCGAATGCATAAGGGTAGACGAGATCGAGATCAAGTTGAAGTAGTACTCGACTTGTGCGTGTTTCATTTACTCTCTTGCTCACTTCCTATTTTCGAGGTTAGCCAACCTTGTGCGGAGCCAACAACTCGAACTAGAATGCTCACGTTAAACATGATAGACATCTAATGAATTTGAAATAAAATGCTAAAGTGTATGTAATGTCGAAAGCAATTGCTACAAACACGCTTCTGCTTTGACATTGGGCAACTCTTAAATGACTCCAAGAGAATTTCCACTTCATTCTTGGGCCAAAGCCCTTCTCTCATTTGTACACTACTTGAGCCCAGCCCAACATTATATCCAATCTTTTCGCCACACCCATTTGCAATAATTAACTACTCGTTTAAAAGCAGTTAGATGAGTTCTCAATAGAATTCAAATGTAAACCGGAAATAAATTATAAAACCAAGCTCATTTGTCAAGTATTAGAAATATTCGGCATTTGATGTATATATACCTACGAATTTACAAGTGAACAAGTGCAAGGTTGATATATTATTTTTTTTTATATACAAGACAACAAACGCTTAAAAACATGATTCACATAACGAGGCCCCGTCAAAGCCTAAACGTCAATGTATAAACATATATAAGTATATGTCGAGTAAAATCCCTAGTTGAGAACCATATGTATTAAGAACAAATTTTGATAAATAAATGAGGACAACTAAATCGTTTTGTAAACTAATAAATTTGAGAGTTTTCAACTTTAACTTAAACATTTTCTAAATGCAATTAGAAAATAAATAAATTATATATACTAGTTTTGACAATACCATTTTGTGTCAACTTAAATAAGTATATACACATTTATATACTTACTAGTGGAATGTTATAATTATTTTTCATATCAAACTTTGGATATTAAGAACCATATTAATGTCAACAAGAAAAGTATATATATATTTTCGTATACGTACTAGTAAAAATCATTTTTACAACTATTACAAGCTAAAGTTTAGCTTTAATACAATTAAACTATTTTGAGTAAACAATACTTAAAATAATGAGCTAAAACATTTCCCTCTTTATCTAGGTTGCGTGTCGGTGCCGCTTCACAACAATCACTAATCCCACACTTGGATTGCACATTTGCTAAGGTGAGTTTTCATAGCCCCACTTTTACTTGATAAACTGTTTTATACATTTTGGGGTGAGAAATATGCAAAACATTTTATGGACCAAAACTATCACATGATTACTATTACGTGGTTTAGCCTAAGCCCTTATGTCCCTAGAGAATGCCCTTTTTCATGAACCGTCAATTCCCCATTGGGAAACGCGAATGTTATAAATAGATCTATTGAGGGTGACTCCTCCGTTCGGTTGGCCATGCTTAGGCCAAGGCGAAACGTACACCATGTCGGAACCGGGTGTAGAGGGACAAAACACTCGCTATGGGCCCCTATATTGTATGACATCTTTTATCATACAGGAACTGTCGTAGTATCGGTTGCATGAACTTAGAGCTAACGTAATAGACTTTCATCCATATAACATTATATTCGTTGTAATGATTATATGACTTTGCTTAAGGTCCAAACTTACTATTTTAACTTAAACCTATGAACTCACCAGCTTTTAGCTGACCTTTTAGCATATTTTCTCAGGTGTTTAAGTTATGTTCATGAAGGCAAGGCAAGAAGCGGGTTAATGGTCGTAGTAGTATTAAAGAAGTGTTTTTACACAAAAATGATGTTTTTACATTGGGACCACTAAAACTAATGGGATGTGCCCATTTATTGAAACTATGTTGTAAGACAATGTTTTAAATCTATTTTATGAAATCAAACGGAGTATGTATTCCGTTCTTTATTACTTGTGTTATGATTCACCTATCCCGTAACGCTCCCGAATAACACGTATGCTTCGGCTAAACAAAATTTGGGGGTGTTACAGATTGGCATCAGAGCCTAACTTATAGAGAACTAGGTACATATAAACCCTAAACTATAACTACTTTTCACCAAAAACATCATACTACGACCGCCGATTGCCGCTTGCCTTACTTGCCATTTTACTTAAGATTCATTTAATAGGATTACATGTTTTATTTCCTATTTACTTATGCACTATTTCATATTCATCATGAGCATATTTTTCCACATACTTACACATATGCACCGTCTTGTCATGACTATGCCTTCACCAACCTTTCCTCACGATGTTCGGGAGGACATCCTACTAGCTCACTCACCTACCATCCGTCGCCTTGCACACTTAGCCACCGATCCGTATATTCGTGCCACATTAGCGGCTCACCGGTTATTGCACCTACTCCATCTATACCTACCCCACGACCACTCCATCGCCTTTGTTGACGCGTAAAACCCCGCATGATTGTGAGAGTACCGGATATCGAGAGCGGTATTCATGGGTCGCTATATGGGTCCTTCTACTACTTCGAGTCACCGACACCATCATCCACCGAGTCACCACCTCATCGAGACTCCGAGATCACCGATTCCTACTCAGAGGAAGACCGGAAGAAGATCCGGAAGAGGATCCCGAGGAGGAACTACGAGCCTATGCCGATCGAGAGTGTCCTCGGACATGTTAGCACAGCAGCAGATATGGATATACTGGTCCAAGATTGTCCGAGTATTCGAGATATAGGATGAGCTCCGTGATGGCTCGAGAGGTTGGGCGAGGACATGGATATTGATGCACCATTTGGGTTAGGACAGAGGTGCTTTTCTCCACGATCGGGAGGAGAGTAGTGAGGTTGCTTGAGGACATTGATTGCTTGGTTTGTTATGTACCACATATCACTAGTCCGAGCTACATCCATCATCACCTTCATTCATACCATCTCGCAGCAGACATGGAGCGCCTTGAGCGCGCCACTCAGACGACTTGAGACCATTGAGGAAGCTGCACCGGTTGAGGCGGTCCGAGCCGGACCTATCGTGATCTCCGGATGGTGATCCGACTCACCGAGAGGATATTTATTCGCTGGACTCATGAGACTCGCTAGGAGTCCATCTTGATCGCCTAGAGAGTCGATCCAACACGCTTGCAAGCTTGCAGCGGCGTGTTGAGGGTTTAGACCGAGTTCTTGATGTGTTGTTTGAGAGCATGGAGCTCGAGAGACACGAGAGGATTCGATGGGTCTTAGGGTTGAGGCTCGTGTTGAGGACGCCAGAGAGTTGGACAACAGAGCACGAGCCTCGGGCGGAGGTCAAGCCGGATGCACGGACGACTAGAGGAGCTAGAGCACGCCCGGTGGATTGCTAGAGATACAATCGAGAAGGATGGCGAGAGGACTCATGGTTTAGAGTCTATGTTAGCATCTCGATGAGACGATCGCGAGTTTGGAGGATACGAAGCGAGAGTTGATTGCTACCATCGAGCGACTCACGCATCGGCATGGACATCTCTAGATATGATTTCGTGATGTATCACACTAAACCGAACTATAACAGTTAGTGTTAGTTATTACTCTTGTACTTGATTGTATTTTCGTTGTATTTCCGTTGTATTTTGGTTGTATTCCACCTAGTATCTCATCATGTACCGTAGGAACCTTGTAAATCAAGTTCTATCTATGTCAAACTTATTTTCCTATCCAATTGTCTCTTCTTTTATAGATTGCTCATATGATCTATCTACGATATTTACACTATTACTTGGCACTTACCTTGACTAAAAGGTTATATGTCTTACCACCTTCCTCCGCAAATGCCGCCAAAACGAAGATCAAACGCATCAACCCCGGTGGAGCTCCCAATGCTCCAATTCCAATGGAGTCACTCACAACCAAGCTACAAACGCCGCTATTCCAAACAGAGTCACACACGATCGATCACAAGCCAAGATACTCGCTAGGGCTACTCCAATCCAACCTATCATGAATCAAGCCATGATTGACCAACTAGTCAATGAGCGAGTGAACGCCGCTTAGCCGCAAAGAAACCACTGCCTACTAATGCGGAACTTCAAGACCACCCACTCACCGCGACTTGTACTTATCAAGACTTTCGTAAAACCATGACCTGGAGGCTTTAGTGGAACCGAAGGAGCTGTCGGTCGACTAGATGGATCGAAAAGCTTGAGACCGTGTTCAATCGCAATTGTGAAGAAGAGTCTAAGGTTAAGTATGCATCATTCACTTTCACGGATGTCGCTGACTGGTGGAACAATTTTCCAAACCGGTTTCGATGTTGCCTATGCCATGCCATGGGAGAACTTTAAGGAAATGGTATCAGCATCGCCCCGTAATGAGATCAAGAAGCTCGAGCATGAGTTTTGGAACCTCAAGGTTCAAGGCACCAATATGGTCGCTTATAATCGCCGATTTCAAGAACTAGCCTTATTGTGTCCTGAAATGGTTCCCACCGAGACCCGATTGTTAGAGAGATACATCTGAGGACCGCCCTAACCTATCAAGGGCAATGTCACCACTACTAAGGTCCGATCTTCATAAAACCATCAAGTAGCCAACAAACTCATGGACCAAGTGATTGAGGATTCCATGGACAAAGTGGTTGACAATAAGAGGAAATGGGATGACCATTCTCAAGGTTACAACAACTATGAATACCGTGGCAACAACAAGAGGAACAACCGCAACAATCAAAACAAGAGGCAAAATGTTGCTAGAGCTTATGCGGTGAATGTTGGGAAAGAAAACTATACTCGTGGATCGCACCATTGTGTAATCGATGCACACCGCATCACAAGGCGATGTCACATCAAGTGTCAGAATCGCCGTAAAATCGGACACTTAACCGGGATCGCAGTCCAAGTCGTTGGCGACGGTTCAAACAAACCCGGCCAGACCCAAAAGCCGCTATAACATGCTTTGGTTGTGGTGAAAAGGCGTTATAAGAATGAATGCCGAAAGACCGTGAACCAAGGCCAAGGAGGAAATCAAGGAAACCGAGAAATCCTGAAGCCATGGGAATGGCGTGATTCTGTGGAAATGTTGGATGATTTAGTAATCGTGAAATGGAGAAGGAGCTCGTGGAAGAGTCTATGTCAGTATCCAAAGTGGAAGCTCAGAAGACCCGAATGTTGTGATGGGTACGTTCTTATAAATAACCGTTATGCATCCATATTGTTTGATACGGAGCCGATAGGAGTTTTGTTTCTAATGCATTTAGTCCACTACCGATATTGCCCCAACCGCATTAGGAAATGCATACAACGTGGAACTAGCTAACGGTAACATAGAAAGGGTAGATACCATCATAAGAGGTTGCACCTTAACCCGTTAAACCACCCATTCAATATCGACTTGATACCAAGAGCATTGGGTAGTTTCGATGTCATTGTCGGAATGGATTGGTTAGCAAAATATCATGTCGCCATCATTTGTGACGAAGCTCGCTCAAATACCCTATGGAGATGAAGTCCTAACAATAAAAGGAGATGGCGATGTAAGAAACGCTCAAGACGCATGTCATTTCTGTACCAAGGTGTTAAGGTGTATCGAGGAAGGATGTCACATCTTCCTAGCACAAGTCACCGGAAAGGACGAAAAAGAAGGGAAGAAAACGCCTGGAGGACGTGCCGATAGTAAGAGAATTTTCAAGTCTTTCCGAAGATTTGCCAGACTCCCACCGACCCGACAAAGTTGAATTTCGGATCGATTTAGTGCCGGTGCCGCGCCGCTGGCAAGAGCACCTTATCGATTAGCTCCAACGGAACCCGTGAGTTATCAAACCAGTTGTCGGAACTTGCAGAAAAGCATTCATTAGACCGAGCTCATCACCATGGGGAGCACCGGTCTTATTCGCCAAGAAGAAGGACGGAACTTTCGAATGTGCATTGACTATCGTGAATTGAATAAACTAACCATTAAGAACCGCTACCCACTCGAGAATCGATGACTTATTCGACCAACTTCGTGGTTCAAGCGCTTATTCAAAAATCGACTTAAGGTCCGGATACCATCGCCTAAGAGTTCGGAAGAAGACATTCCTAAAACCGCCTTCGTAACTCGTTATGGACATTACGAGTTCCAAGTCATGCCTTTTGGGTTAACCAACGCACCAGCTGTGTTCATGGACCTCATGAACCGAGTGTGTAAACCCTACTTAGATAAATTTGTGATCGTATTCATTGACGATATCCTAATTTATTCCAAGAGTGTGAAAGAACACGAAGAACATCTTAGATTGATCTTGGAATTGTTGAAGAAGGAAGAACTGTATGTGAAGTTCTCAAAGTGTGAGTTTTGGATACCTACTGTGCAATTCCTAGGTCATGTAATCGACAGTCAGGGTATTCATGTAGATCCCTCTAAGATCGAGTCAATAAAGGATTGGCCGACACCCACAACTCCTACTGAAATACGCCAATTCTTAGGACTCGCTGGATACTACAGAAGATTCATTGAAGGTTTCTCAAAGATTGCCAAATTTTTAACCAAGCTAACCTTAAAACACCAAGTTTGACCTGGGAGAAAAAGAAGAAGCTTTTCAACTCCTTAAAGAAAAGTTGTGTAGTGCACCCATTCGGCCTTACCGAAGGTAGTGAAGACTTTGTTGTTTATTGCGACGCTCACACAAGGGGCTAGGAGCGGTGTTAATGCAAAGAGAAAGTGATAGCATACGCCTCGCCAGCTTGAAGACTCATGAGAAAAACTACACAACGCACGACTTGGAGTTAGGATCGCTTGTGTTCGCACTCGAATTTGGAGACATTACTTGTATGGCACGGTGTGTCGATACACCGATCACAAAAGTATACAACACATTTTGGATCGAAAGAACCGAACATTAGACACACGATGGTTGGAATTACTCGGTGATTACGATCGCGAGATTCGCTACCATCCGGTAAAGCGAATGTAGTTCCGATGCTCTCAAGAGGAAAGAGCGACCAAAACCTCTTAGAGTCGATCCTGGGTATGACAATTAGTTCACCTCTTCCAACCAAGATTCTTGAGGCTCAATTGGAAGCACTTAAGGAGGAAAATCGTCCGAATGAGAACCTTTACGGAATGCCAGAAAGTGAAAATGGATTCGTGAAAAAGTCGGATGGAACTTTGTGTTTCAAAGAGAGAAGTTGGATACCACTCTACGGAGGAATTCGCGACATTATTATGCACGAATCCCACAAGTCTAAATACTCCATACACCCGTGATCCGACAAAATGTACCTTGATCCAAGAAATTGTCTTGGTGGCCAAACATGAAAGCCGACATTGCAACATATGTCACCGGTGTTTAACATGTTCAAAGGTTAAAGTCGAACATCGAGACCCTCGTGCCTACTAGTACAAACCCAAAATCCCCGAGTGGAAATGGGAACGATAACAATGGACTTTATCACTAAGTTACCTAAAACCTCTAAAGGCTACGACACTATTTGGGTAATAGTTGACCGTCTTACCAAGTCAAGACATTTCCTACCGATGAAAGAAAGTGATGGAATGGAAAACTTGCACAACTATACCAAGGAAATCATCGCACGCCATGGTGTACCAATTTCCATCATTTCGCATGAGATAGCCGTTTCACCTCAAACTTCGAAATCACTTCAAGATGCTTTAGGTCTAACTCGACATGAGCACCGCTTACCATCCTCAAACCGATGGATGAGCGAAGAACAATCCAAACATCGGAGGATATGCTAAGAGCATGTGTGATAGACTTTGAAATGGTCGGATAAGCACTTGCCATTAGTCAATTTTCTTACAATAACATTTATCACTCAGTATCAAAGCCGCACCATATGAAGCACTCTATGGTCGGAAATGTAGATCACCCGTGTTGGGCCGTAGATCACCGTGTTTTGGGTCAAGTTGGAGAAAGTCAACTTATTGGTCCGGAGTTAATCCAAGAAACTACCGAGAAGATTGTACAAATCAAAACCGACTACAAGCGACTCGTGATCACAAAAGAGCTACGCGGATAAAGGAGGAAGCCACCGAGTCTCAAGTGGGAGATAAAGTTATGCTCAAAGTTGCGCCATGGAAGGCGTAATCCGCTTCGAAAACGTGGAAAGTTAAACTCGTTACATTGGACCATTCAAAATTCTCGAGAATCGGACCGTAACAAACCGACTTGAATTACCACAAGAACTCACTCGTGTACAACGTGTTTCACGTGTGCAACTTAAAGAAATGTCTTTCCGACGAAACTCTTGCTATTCCTTTGGAAGAAATCCAAGTTGACGAAAGATTGAATTTTGTCGAGGAACCCATTGAAATTATGGATAGATAAATCAAACGGCTTAAGCAAAGCCGCATCCCGATCGTCAAAGTCCGTTGGAACTCTCAAAGAGGTCCAGAATACGCATGGGAGCGTGAAGATCAATTCAAGCGCAAATACCCACACCTTGAGTAGATAACTCGCATACAATAAAGATTTCACCACTCTTGCATTCATATCACTTTATGAATATTTCATTTTGTCTTATGATTTAAATTGTAAGACGAGAGGTTATCTCGTTTTCCCCAGTGACCGACACTGCACGCGTACCGACACTATGATAAGGACTAGATAAAACAAATAACAAATGTCCGCGACATGGAATATTACAAAGATAAAAATATTTCGATATACGTAACAATAAAATACTACGAATGAAATTTTATCAAACAATGAAACTTTGGTCACAATATGACTTCATAGACACAAAATATTTAACACACTATCACTTAGACAATAACTTTTATAAGACTCAAGTGCAAACATACATAAGTATAATGTATATGCATACATTTTATACAATAATTATCCTACATACACATACTTACACAAATAAATTAAAGGTCTACATTACCTATACCCTCATTTTTTTTGTTACTTACAATACTTTAGTTTACTTTTATTTGTATACATGGAATACATTTACAAGAGGAGATATTATAAAAATTAAAGTACCCTCTTTGTCTTTCTCCTACACACACGACAAAACACACCTCCAAAAGGTGGAAAAATCAAGATGTCCATCTTCATCTCTTTCCCTAGACCTGCTCCTCCTACCCACACGCCTCATAGGCCGAATCTCCCCAAAGTAGTAAACCAACACTCCTCTTCCAAATATCCCTCATCTATCTTTTCCAAATCCATGAAAGTTAAGCTTCCCCAAATCCTCTCTTGATGCGCGGCTACACCACGAGGGAATCCAATAAAAAAATCAAGATGAATCACCAAGGAGAAACAAATCTTTACAACAATCCATCTTGAGCATGTGTCCAAGATTCGTTTGGTTTTGGATGTTATCTATTTTTGGCTTCAACCCAAGTTGCAAGATGAGAAAGTTAACCAAACTCCTCCTCAATCTACTCCTATATCTCTAGTCGGATTTCAAAGACCCCAAACTCAGTTTTCATCAAGTTTTACCAAAAACTAGGGTTTACAAAAGTTAGGGTTTTCAAAATTTGATTTGGGGGTTTTGAAATTAGAGGTGTGGAGGAGCTAATTCAAGTCTCATTTGGTCCGAAACCAAGTATTCATTCTCGTACTCACGCGGCGTCTTCGAGTTGAGGTTATGAGTTTTCTTTGTTGTAATATTCCTTTGTTGTTGTTATGTGGTTTAGTAAAATCTTGTACTAAAAAGATGTTATAAAAACCTTTACCGTGTTTATGTCTTTTAATTTTCTATGCCGAAAATAAATTATCTCTTGAATGTGAAATGGGTTTTGTCGAGAGCTTGAAACAAGAAAAGTAGAAGTAGAGTCTTTGATATTGTTAGGTTGAATCTTGAGTCTTGTCGAAATCACTAAACCAAGAACTAGAAAGATTGTGTTTATACAAGTGTAACCTTAGTACTAGTAAACAACCTTAGTAACATGAAACTCGTAAAGTCTTTTTGCACAAGGGTCCGTTTGTGTTCTTGTTTCTAACGAAATAAAGGGACAAGATGAAGCACATGAATTAGGTGTGAAGCCTACTAGTGACCCATGTCGATGCTCACATTTTAAGTCGACCCTCATGTCCTTGTAAAAAAATGTCGAACTTCATTTTCTACTTTGCGTAAACGTGGAAAACAACTACGATTTCATTTCGCTTGTGACTAAATTTTTAAAAGTAAACCTTGGGTCTAAATTATATGAACGCCTAGGAGAGCTCAAGTCGAATAGGCTTAGTCACTACAAACATATTGAGTAGTCCATGGTTGTGTCGAATGCATAAGGGTAGACGAGATCGAGATCAAGTTGAAGTAGTATCGACTTGTGCCAGGTTTCATTTACTCTCTTGCTCACTTCCTAGTTTCGAGGTTAGCTAACCTTGTGCGGAGCCAATAACTCGAACTAGAATGCTCACGTTAAACATGATAGACATCTAATGAACTTGAAATAAAACTCTAAAGTGTATGTAATGTCGAAAACAGAATTGCTACAAACCTGCTTCCTGTTTTGACATTGGGCCGCAACTCAGAAATGAGTCCAAGAGAATTTCCACTTCATTCTTGGGCCAAAGCCCTTCTCTCATTTGTACACTACTTGAGCCCAGCCCAACATTATATCCAATCTTTTCGGCCATGCCCATTTGCAATAATTAACTACTCGCTTAAAAGCAGTTAGATGAGTTCTCAATAGAATTCAAATGTAAACCGAAATAAATTATAAAACCAAGCTCATTTGTCAAGTATTAGAAATATTCGCATTTGATGTATATATACATACGAATTTACAAGTGAACAAGTGCAAGGTTGATATATTATTTTTTTTATATACAAGACAACAAACGCTTAAAAACATGATTCACATAACGAGGCCCCGTCAAAGCCTAAACGTCAATGTATAAACATATATAATTATATGTCGAGTAAAATCCCTAGTTGAGAACCATATGTATTAAGAACAAATTTTGATAAATAAATGAGGACAACTAAATTGTTTTGTAAACTAATAAATTTGAGAGTTTTCAACTTTAACTTAAACATTTTCTAAATGCAATTAGAAAATAAATAAATTATATATACTAGTTTTGACAATACCATTTTGTGTCAACTTAAATAAGTATATACACATTTATATACTTACTAGTGGAATGTTATAATTATTTTTCATATCAAAATTTGGATATTAAGAACCATATTAATGTCAACAAGAAAAGTATATATATATTTTCAGATACGTACTAGTAAAAATCATTTTACAACTATTACAAGCTAAAGTTTAGCTTTAATACAATTAAACTATTTTGAGTAAACAATACTTAAAATAATGAGCTAAAACATTTCCTCCTTATCTAGGTTGCGTGTGTCGGTGCCGCTTCACAACAATCACTAATCCCACACTTGGATTGCACATTTGCTAAGGTGAGTTTTCATAGCCCCACTTTTACTTGATAAACTGTTTTATACATTTTGGGGTGAGAAATATGCAAAACATTTTATGGACCAAAACTATCACATGATTACTATTACGTGGTTTAGCCTAAGCCCTTATGTCCCTAGAGAATGCCCTTTTTCATGAACCGTCAATTCCCCATTGGGAAACGTGAATGTTATAAATAGATCTATTGAGGGTGATTCCTCCGTTCGGTTGGCCATGCTTAGGCCAAGGCGAAACGTATACCATGTCGGAACCGAGTGTAAAGGGACAAAACACTCGCTATGGGCCCCTATATTGTATGACATCTTTTAGCATACAGGAACTGTCGTAGTATCGGTTGCATGAACTTAGAGCTAACGTAATAGACTTTCATCCATATAACATTATATTCGTTGTAATGATTATATGACTTTGCTTATGGTCCAAACTTACTATTTTAACTTAAACCTATGAACTCACCAGCTTTTAGATGACCTTTTAGCATATTTTCTCGTGTGTTTAAGTTATGTTCACGAAGGCAAGGCAAGAAGCGGGTTAATGGTCGTAGTAGTATTAAAGAAGTGTTTTTACACAAAATGATGTTTTACATTGGGACCACTAAAACTAATGGATGTGCCCATTTATTTAAACTATGTTGTAAGACAATGTTTTAAATCTATTTTATGAAATCAAACGGAGTATGTATTCCGTTCTTTATTACTTGTGTTATGATTCACCTATCCCGTAACGCTCCCGAATAACACGTATGCTTCCGCTAAACAAAATTTGGGGGTATTACAGTATCACCCCCCCCCTTATGTAAATCATCCGTGTGGCTTTACACTAGTCGTTCTTGTGGGTATAAGATTATACGTTTTGACCGGAACTAATAAATACTTATACGTTTTCGTCCGTTTTTTGAATGTTTTCGCCCGTTTCTCATGTTTTCATACATTTTCTTACTTTTTTGTTCGTTTTTATACGTTTTCATCCGTTTCTAAACATTTTTGTACGCTTTAATACGGTTTTATACGTTTTTTATACGTGTTCTTACGTCTTCATTCCTTTTATACAATTTTTGTCTGTTTTTATAAGTTTTCATCCGTTTCTATACGTTTTCATCTGTTTTTATACGTTTTCATACATATTTATCCGTTTTATACGATTTCTTACGTTTTTATACGTTTTCGTCCGTTTATCCGTTTTTGTACGTTTTCGCCATTTTCATTCGTTTTTATACGTTTTCGTCCGTTTTTGTACGTTTTCGTCCACATTTATATGTTTTTGTCCGTTTCATACGTTTTTTTAAGTTTTCTTATGTTTTAATACGTTTTCTTGCAGTTTTATACTTCTTTTACGTTTTTGTCCGATTTCTTACATTTTTAAATGTTTTTCTTGCGTTTTTATACGTTTTTATCCGTTTTTATTCGCTTTTATCCGTTTTTATACGTTATCGTCCATTTTTACATTTCGTCCGTTTTATACATTTTCTTACATTTTTTGTATGCTTTCTTACATTTTTATACGTTTGTGTCCGCTTTCTTACATTTTGATACCCTTTAAACGTTTTTATCCGCTTTTATCCATTATCATCCATTTTTATACGTTTTCATCCGTTTTATACGTTTTCATCAGAAAACATATAAAAAACATATAAAACGAACGAAAATGTATAAAATGGATGAAAACGGATAAAAGCGGATAAAAGTGTCAGTAAAACATTTAACAACCTATAAAAACGTTAAAAACCGGACGAAAATGTATAAAAACGTAGGAAAACGCATAAAAACGTAAGAAAACATACGAACATGTAAGAAAATGGACGAAAACGTATAAATATTTACGAAAACATATAAAAACGGGTGAAAACGTATAAAATCAGGCAAAAACTTATAAAAACATAAAATAAGGTGCGAAAACGTAGAAAAACGAACGAAAACGTATAAAAACGTATGAATACGTAAGAAAAACATATAGAAACAAACAAAAACGTATACATATCAAAACGTAAGAAAATGTATGAAAACATGAGAAAATGGACGAAAACATATCAAAACGGACATAAACGTATAGAAACGGACGAAAACGTATAAGTATTTACTGATTCCGTTCAAAACGTATAAATTTAGACCCATAAGGACAACTAGTTTAAACTTTATAAAGCCACAAAGATTATTTATGTAAGACCGGGGTTCGAATCTCTCCATTGGCCTAAAAGCTTTCAATTGGTACCATCCCCCACCGTAAATGCTCAGATTGACTAGTTAACGAGGGACCTATTTGAGAAAATGGCCAGGGTTCAAAAGCCCACCTCGATAAAGACAACACCGGATACGTGCTCATTGCACGGGCCGAGTCCTTGGGAGGGTCCGGTTGGCATCCTTAGGATGATGGGACCGTGGTGATCCTCACCTTTTGGAGTTTAATTTTAGAGCCACAAGGACGAATGGTGTAAATTTTGGAGCCACAAGGACCTTTTATGTAATTGACTCAAGGATGACATATGTAATTTTTAGAGCCACAATGACCGAATTATGTAAATAACTCTTACATAGTTCATGCCACGTCGAATGATGCTTATGATAAGAAGATTAACGAAGTATATGTATTTTATAGGAAAATTAAAATAACTAGCTTACAAAAGTAAAAGATATCAACTTTGATGCATTTTAGACCGCTTGCTCTATTTTAAAGTGCTCAATTGACTCATATAACGATCAATAATAATAAGTGTGGTGCAAAAGATGTATGTTCAATAAGAAAGGCAAGTCTTTTTGCTTTTTGTAGGTGAGCTAACCGGTATTTTTGTGGTTGTTTTGAACCTCACCGATTAGAGGAGAGTTATTTTACATACCAAACTTTTTACATATATCAGGACTTATCTCCACCATCCATCTAAAAAGAAAATCAATCACGAGATTAAAAGATTTTATTATTTCACCAATTTTTATAATTTAAATATCTTTTAAACCGTCAATCGTTAAGTGAAAATATTTACACCGTCGCTGAAAGATTTAATCATCTTTCTATGAGACGGCACTTTGATATACTTTCGAAAAAAAATTCCTTTTTCGCCTTTTTACATTACTTGAAATTTGCATGAAAAAAGTCATATATAATTAAACACTAATTTGAATATCACATGTGATATTAATGTTAAATCATATATGATATGTGATATCACATGTGATATGATATGTATATCATATGTGATATTACACAAATATCACATGTGATATTACATATCATATATGATATAACACTAATATCATATATGATATAACACTAATATCACATGTGATATTCAAATTAGTGTTTAATCATATATGATTTTTTTAATGCAAATTTCAAGAATATAAAAACGAAAAACTTAAAAAAAAAAAAAAATACGAAATTTTTTTTTGTCAAAAGATATCAAAGTCACTTATCTATGAAAGATAATTAAACGTCGTCGAACGATATTTTTTTTTTGCTTAACGATTAACGGTTTGAAAGTTATCAATATTTGAAAAATGATGAAAGTGTGTTTTAAAATTGTTATCTCATCCATTAGATCAAATAAAATAGATTATGAGATTGATCTCTAGTATGTAAATAATCTTTCGTCTTAAACGATCTTAAATTTTATTTTAATATATTATAGGAAATTTGCAAATGACATACACTAAATAATTAATAGTTAGATATAAAAACGGATGTTACAATTTGCAGGAGATTATTCGGTATCAAAGTTCTATATTGCATGACGACTTTTTTTTGCATGATATTTTCTTTTCTACTTCATGATTTGCTTTTTCTTTAGAAATGAGCAGTAATTCTACGATCAAGTATTTTCAAAAACGAAAATTATTTCCAGCGATAAAACAAAAGGTTATGATTGTGAGACAAATTTAGTTCATTGATAGGTAATCAACATAATATGTGGTCGGATATCACAACTAGGGTTTATGAATTGGATAAAAGAAAGGCTAATTATATTAAAAAGATAAAATAGATGGAAGTTGTAAATTGGGATCTTTCTCGATCATCGGCAAGTATCCGATGATCGGAGAATAGAAATGTTTTATGACGGTTTGAACCTAAAGCTAATAACAAGAGTTATATCGATTGAATTATTACAAAAATTGAGCTTCTATGTCTATCTCTACTATTATAAATAGTGTATCTCTTTTTTTGAATCTTGAAGCTTAAACTAATATTGTTTGCCTCTCCAAGTACTTTTTAAACTTGACAACTTTTTAAAAACTTGGCAACTTAAATTATTAGTATATCTTTTCTTGATCAATTCTAAAGTTAGCAACTTTTCAAAACACAATATATTAATTTTAAAACACACATTTTGTATTTCAAAAATACAAACTTTGCATAACCGTAATCACGATTTCAAAGATAATTATTTGTCAGAATCGTCGGTTTGAGCGGTCTAGTTTACAACAGACAAATATCTTTAGTAACAAGCAAAATAAAAAATTTGTAAACCTACTGGACCTCAAGCCTATATTTAGGTGTGGGCTCTAACCTAACAAAAAGTGGGAAATGAATGTTGAGTAACTGAATTGACTAATGAGAGTGCATTATAATCCACATGACAAAATTGAGACTCTCATTGCCAATCGAAACAAAATTAAACTTCCTTTGGTCAAACTTAAAAAAAAAAACGTCAGTGGCAAGAAATAAGTATAAAATATAGATGTCAATTTAAAAATAATAATAATAAAAAACTTTAGTGGTTATTTATAAATATTATTTTTAAATAATTTTGATATTTCTTAAGAATAAAACACAACTAATATGTTGATATTATTATAAAAATTATTATCATTATAGATTTAATGTATACGCACGGATTCTAAATATCAAACAACAACACAAGCACAAGTTATTGTCATAATGAAATTAATATACTAGATTTTACATATGTGAATGAGTCATGCTATTCCTCTTAATGAGTTTAAGTAAAGATATCCAGAAATAAAAATTACTATCCCTGTTTAATAAAAACTCATGTTGTTCCTCTATATAAGTTTAAATTGTGCGTACATAGGTTTAAAATTTAAATACGACAATAATTATTAGTAGCGGGGAAAAAAATTATTAAACTTAAAGCACAAATCGATATTAATACATAATGAAAATTTTATTTAAAAACTCATGCGTACATGGATATTATAATCGCATTTAGTATTACTTTTTTTAATAAATTTATACAAAGGTATCCATGTGGTAAAAAAACTAATATGACTAAAATTATTATTAACGGAAAAGAAATATCAAAATAAAAGCACGGGTTAATATGTTATGAAAATAAATACACTTAAAAATGATTTATTAATAGAAGTTTTGAAGATAATAAAGATTAAGCGATATTACTATAATAAAAAATTTATGTAAAACTCTATGCGTGCACGGGTATTATCACTAATGTATCTAATTTATTACAATGATGGTCAAAGTAAAGTGCTTATAATGTATACCGGGCTTTTCAGGCAGACAATCTCATATCTATATCTCTATAAAGTTGGGATTTGACAAGCATATAACCATTATCACTATGAGTACGCAAAGGATGGATCTAGCTAGATGTGTATGAGTAAACAAGTAAACCACATAAAAGTACCAACCTTTAATCAATTGAGTTACTAAGACAACTGATTGATCTTGAATCTTGTTCTTGTTATCAACCTTGGATCGAAACACTTGAATAACCACTATCATCGCATATAATACACATCACGTAGAATATGTGTAGGCTAGTACAAGTCGTGAATGAAGCACAAAATCGAGCTAGGGTTTGCTTGGTGAAGTTTCGGTCGAGAATCCCTAAGGGATTTATGTTGCCGATCGGTTGTGGCTACAAAGGGAGGAAATTGTTTTTGCTTTAGGGTTTTGTAACAAGGATTAGTAAATAATGAACCACAAGGGTTCATTATATAGCCTTGTAACTTGTTGAACAAGTTTGCACTCCTAATCCCCTAAGGATTAGTTAAAGAGAAAATTTCAAAAGGGCCCGGTCGCTCCACGTGTTTACCTTGTATATACCAGTAAAACAAATTTCTCCAAATAGACATGGGCTACTTTGAAATTGAGCTACCTAGTTAATATCATTACACGTGTCCCATATAGTACCATTTTTTCTTTAGTTTGTCTTATTATAAATTACATATCTACCCTCTTTTTCATTTTTTATTACATATATATCAACGACCCATCACCACCATTGGAACCCACTAAGAAACTACCTCTAGGTCACGAGAATCTACTTTGTGTACAGACCAATAAGGATCTACAAAACAATACCTTATATAACTAAGTTCCTGCATATTTTGGAATCGTTTACTACATGTATGATATAACCATATATATCTTACCTCCCGTACTTTGTTCTTGCATATTTTGGTATCGTCATTGTTGATGAAAACAATACCATCCTTGGTGATGCGCGTACAACGCGTTCGAGGTCAAAGGAACTTACTTTTCGTCGAGCAAGTTTTTCAACACCCTAGGCAGTTAACCTAATCGTTGTAGTGTAGTATTGGGTAAGCTTCGGGTATTGATATTGTTCTCTAGGAGAATAGGAATGCTAGTAAGAAGTGTACTACGCTAAGGTTGAGGTTGAGGAAGATTATTTTTATCTTTTTTATATTTTTTTAGAAAGCTAAGGGTAAAATCTTGGGGTTTGGATTTGGGAGGTGGGTACTTCTACCGATTACTCTACTATCTAATTATCTAAACTAATGGGTAGTCTTATGTCTAGTTGATGTGTGCTCGTATGATGATTAAAATTGTGTCTACCTAGATACTATTACTCCCTAGTTATCTTTTATTGGTGGTTGAATTGTCACGTCCTTATTCTTAACGTGTTGTGTTTTCTAAGGTCGTAGGGTATGCCTTTTTCCCTAACTCTTTGAGACTACCTTAAGGTTATTGCCTACGAAATCTCTATGTCAATCATAAACTAACTTTAAGGGTTATCTTTGGATGTTTAGCCTACAAATCCGCTAAGTGACTCATAAACTAAGGTTCACAAAGATTACTCAAGCAATTGAACACAACGATAGCCTAGTGCACTACTAAGCCAATTACAATTAAGATAACATACAACCAATCAATAATTAAAAACTAGGTTTCATAGATCTAAGCAAACACACAAGAAATTTAGCCGGACATGTTAAACACGCAAGCATACACACATTCAATCGAAGACATAATGAAATTAATGAAGTAAAACACTTATCTTAGGGTATGAGAACCCTAAGATACCGTCCAAACCGACTACAATCATTTTAGGTTTTACTCCACAAGTCTACCTCTTAAAATTCGAAAATTCGATTTCTATATATAATTTACATTCGCGACTGCCGCTTTATAGATGAGACGCCAGTCGATCGTCATTAGGGTTTCCTCTTGGCCAGTAATAGTTGGGACGGTGTCACGTTGAGTTGTGACACCGTCGGGCTTCGTGAGTGACGCTGCCTCGATTTCGGATCTAGGCCGCCTGGGTGAAAAGTCTTCGTGACGCCTTCCTCTTCAAAGCTCGACGCCGTCCGGTGTATTTTAGCAAAAATCTCGAGCCATCACAAATTTAATTACGATAGAGGACGGACGCCGCCTTTGATTGGGACGCCGTCGCCTTCAAATTCAAAGACTTGAGTGTCTTCGATCTTGACTTAGCCATTTTCTTCATATATTCACCCTTTTCGTCCAAATATTCATCATTCCAAAGATTTTGCTTACAAGAGACCTAAAAAGTGAAAAGAACGAAATTAAGCAAGAACGGATATAAAAGTAGGCGATTAAGGGCTTAAATGACCCCTTAAAAGTAGGCGATTAAGGGCTTTAAATCCTTATCAAATATCCCTACACTTGGTATTTGCTTGTCCTCAAGCAAATGTGCTTTGGCCAATCAATTTATAAGTTAGGGGCATGAAGCAATGGTTTAACATAATTCATAACACGTAAAAGCACCACAATAGTCATAACAAGCACGTAAATTATATACTAGCACCTCACAAGGGGTGTTTGGATTCTCTCATCTCTCGTGTATATGAAATATAGTAAATGGAAATGGAAGATAAACACTCATTAACCGGTCATAGTACATAGATTACCATAGGCTTGAGACTAGATCAAACCTCCATCGCTTTGGCGAAGCACCTAGGAACAACTTTCTAAGAGGTCTTTTAAAGGGTTGTAACGTTAGGCTTACGGTAGGAAACAAGGGTTTGGTTGGATAGGCGATTTAGTGGTGGCAAGTCAAAATCTTATGTTACAAGCATGAAAAGAATGGCGTTGCTAAGCCAAGACTCGACTCACTAAACTCTAGATAACTTTGAAACAAGCATACATAAATTGAAAGATAGATGTAGGATGGTAGCCCGTATGTTTTTATTTTTATTTTAACACTCTTTATATATATATATATATATATATATATATATATTTTTTCATACACTTTTACTCTACCATCCTATACGATAACATCAAAATATAAGGGATTTATAGGAGCATCCCTACACTTGAGTGTTTATTACTCTAACACTAACTTGACCCGAATTGAAAAGATCAAAACACTTGGAGTATTTAATTACGTAAATAAAGGGAATTTGAATTTAAGGTTCTTTCCCGTCACTCTATAAAATTTTACTTTACCCATGAGTCCCAATCGTCCCAAAACTGTGTACAAAAGATATGACTCGACTTAGCAACCATGCAAGTAACTAGATAATTGAACTAAGCTTATAGTATGATAACAATAATGCACTAAAGGTGAGTGCATACAAGGTAGGCTAAGGTGATTTGGGTATACATTTGGGGGTGGATTGTAAACAATGCTCTTCATTGATATTCCGGAAAACCGAAACATCACGAGAACCGCAAAAAGGATAGGCTCTAAGGGGTTAACTAGGGGTATCGTGTACTAAAGATGAGTACATCGCAAGGGTGTAGGGTAATTACTCAACTGATGTGGAAGAAGTAATTATAATACGGGTATCAAACAAGGGTTATCCTAATGCCTCTTTTCATTTAGTCATTCCTAACTACACAAGTGTAGTCTCACTAGCGATCTCGGGATTCATCACAAAACAAGTTCTAGAATCTATTATACTACCGGTACACTCTCGAAGCATTAAAGGGGAATGCTTTAATTCCTATAGATCTAGGGCTAACCTCACATTTTTGGGGTGGAATTTGAGTGGTAAAGGTTTTATGCTAGTCATATAACTCCTATCCATGAGACGCTTTATTAAGACTAAAGTCCCACCCATACATGTCATGAAATTTTTTAAATTTGGCGCTAAAATTTCCCTAACAAATATTTCTCATGGTTTATTACACAAATGAAATAGGAAAATACAAATATTCAAGGATAAGCATAGTTTCAAAGTTCCCGTTTTATTCTCCCTCCCTACACTTACACTGAACATTGTACCCAATGTTCCTCGAAAGTATCAAAGTTATGATAACGAAAGGTAATTATAAGAGAAAGAAACTAGTACGTCCCTCGGTTAGCTCGGTAGGATCCGTGTGAAGTAGTGGTTAAATTCTTTTCCAAAGAAGAATGTACATGTGATAAGCTCCATCCTATATTATGTTTCTTCTTCTTAATAAATAAAACCCGCATACTTTAAGAAAATAGACGAAACCTTCGTAAAATCCATGTAAAATTATATATGACTCAACTACACTAGGATATAATGCTTATGGAATGGATTTTGCATATTTTCCGGAAAATTAAGACCGAGAATTTCCAAAAATTTATAATTAGCATCGAAAACGAGAGAAATTTTTATAAGTCGTTTTCGCTCCCGACGCCGTCGTGTTCTAATCTCGACGCCGTCAGTTATCCCGACAGAATCTGTCTCACGCATTTTCTCGAAAAATTACACCTTTAAAATCGGAAAATTCCCGCAAAACATCCATTATGACTTGATACAATCATTTGACTCTAACAACACACATATATATCAATTTCAATAATCGTAGTTCTCATGTTCACGTTCTTTGAAAACGTGTGTAATCTTCCCTACACTTATCCTTTTTGTAATATACCTTTATATGTAATTAAGAAGAGGTTAAAGACTAAATAAAGCATTTTCACAAATTCAAACATGAGAACATACAATAATGAAAGGATATATGACACACAAACAAGTAAACAATTAAGCATGTTTCCTCCCATGAAGCACTTTTCTTTATTTATGAGTCTTGTAGCTAAACTTGAAGTCGTGTTCTATGTACCTATATAAGTGAGTTTATGCTCAAGAATGTTATAGGGATCAAACTTATCTTTTAAATTCCTAGTGGTACGCTTAGTCTGGTATGCCTTTTCAAACGTTTCTCCATCGGGGTCATAGATTGTCATCCTAATGTGCCATTCTCCATTTCCATCATTAGGTGGTCTATCCCAATTCCAATTATGCTTAGGCTTCTCACTCTCAACTTTCCACTTATTCTTGTTGATATTAACGGGCAAGGTTCCTAGGAACTCGGTCATCTTCCTAAATACTAAAGCATCCTCGAACGGGTTCACTTCCATGTCCCTAGCCAATTCTTGTTCATGGAAATTCGAGTCACTTACAAAGGCCTCCTCTAGATAAAAAGGTCGTTGAGGACCTACAAAATCTTTATTAGTCCAAGGTCCATATCTAGATGGTGTTCTATCTAACATGAAATCGTAGGGAATTTCTTCCTCTTTGTAGTAGATATTGTAACATATTGGATTTCACAAACACATCATACCAAATACATAAGAGGCGATATAAGGTTTTAGAGAGAAAGGGAAGAGAGTTGGGAACTATGTGAAACAAAGAAAATAGTATTGAGCTCCAACCTCTACCTTGGGAGGTAGAGGGTATTTATAGTGTCTTACAATAAACGCCCCTACGGGTGTGGATCGTGCATACAGAGGGTAAAGACCCGTCCGTCCTCCATGGTTTTACTTAACTAACTTCTTATAAACATTAAATAACTACGACTACGAGCTTAATGATTACATATACTTGAGGTGACCGATACTTTAATGACCTGAATTTTCGATTCCTAACAATCTCCCTGCGGAGGTCACCTCAATTTACACATAATACAAAAAATATTACATTAAGATTGTTCTTGAATTCTTGTTTAACTTCATTGCTCGTAGCTCGTAGTCATTGATTCTTCATGTTTTGCATGTTTGGATAATTCAAGTGGAGGTCTTTAACCGATCCACGTGATGATGAGTTTTGAGCCGACTTTGAGATCATCGACTTGCATAAATTTCGACTCTTCCATTGTGGTGTTGATATTAGTGATGTTATGACGGTGGACCGACATGCTAACATTCGGGTCATGATTTCTTCTTATCGAGTAGCGGAAGCTTTAGATGATTCATGATATTTGCAGCAGTAATGTAAGCATGGAGTGAGAATATCGAGTCATTGTTGCACTAATCCCGATTTATTTTGAAATGAATGTGTTGTGTGAGCATGCGCCATGGATTGACCTCTCCATTTCGATCACCGCAAGCGCCGGGTGTACCGCATACATCGCTTAGCAATAAAGCGCACGAAGGTGTCTTTGACCACTTTCGTTGAATCGAGGTACACACCCATGGTTCCCCGCTGATCGATACAAGTACCGCCTATGATCGTATAATTCAAGAATCTCCTCGATGTGGTTTCGCAGCTAGCTTCTAGTCGTTCTCAAACCGAACGTCGCAAAGAAGACAACACGGAGTGAGTGAACCAAGGCATAGAGATTCACCGATTGATGAAAATGATTTGAAAAACAATCGTGTATCGCTCAAAATAAAGTGTTTTTGCAATACAACGAAGGTTTTAACGAAAATCAATTATCAATCATAAACACATTTTAATTTTGTAATATTAATACACAGTCGATGTGCTAGAGAAAATATTTTTAAGCACAACAACCGGTTTTTCAAAGGTATCCGTCAAACCATAACCTGAACCAGGATTGATTCATAGATTTGAATCGCCCCATTGTTTCTGTTCAGTTGTCACATCGTTGATCTATTGGATAGATCTCACATGCCACCTACCAAGAGCTTGTTTGATGTTGGCTCTAGAAGGCTTTCCATCTTCATTGTGAATATGTTTGCATATTACTCAGATGTTCTGGCAATACCACAAGGATAATGCGTAGGACTCATAAGATATAATCTCTCTTTCCACATTGTGGGAAACTGAGAGTCTTCATTGACAGTGTCCTAATGAGATTTATTGATGATCTCGAGGTTCTAGACTCAATTGTGCACATTTGGTTCCTATGCCGGAGACTAGGGAGAGGGTATCCTTCTTCAATATCAACCATCTCTAATAGAAAGTCGATAGATAATGTCGGTTCCCTTGTGAGAATGAAACAAGTCCTTTTAAGAGGAACTTGAGTAGTTTGGGAAGATGTAGTGCGATCAGCGCCTTTGGGTCCATGACGTCTTGTCTTCAATACCGGTGTTATCTTAGTAACAACCAAGAGTATATGTATTGAACCCGATTTTGCCCTAAGTTTGAGTTATTGGAGGGCTATTTGTTTTCACCCTTTTCTCATTCAATTCTTTTTCATTCTTCAACCCCTTCAGAGCTTACCGAGACTTCATAACTAGAACCTTGTTGGCTTTATTCCAGTTCTAGCTCTATCTCAGTCTGCACTCTTCCCAGATCTTACTTTTCTCCTTTTTTCATCATACCTAAGGACTTCTACACTATCTAGTGGATTGTCTCTGGGTATATCCCTCCGGTTCTGGTGGATCGTGGGAACGAAATACCTAACCTAACCATCCTTATATCACCATACATAAAATAAATTGGTCGGTCTTTGGGTATTGTTCATCAGCCATTTGAACCAATTGAAAAACCATTTGAAAAACAATCCAAGTACTATTATCAAATCATTTTGTACCTGAATCGTTTTTTGATATTTTAGAAAACGGCTCCCCCTCAACATGTGCATCATATGTTCGAAATCATTTTGGCACATGGAGGCAAGAGGAAGAATTCACTTTTTTGATAAAATATTTTCTAAAAATCTCGACATTACTTTCCCGATCAAAATTAGTGTTTCAATACGATTGAAGATATTTTTGGTAAAGAATGTGGTTTTCAAAATTTGCTCCCCCTCAATATGTGCATCTGATTTTGAAATTGTTTAGCACATATTAGGGAAAACCTGCACTTAGAGACAAATCAATCACATTTTAATCCATTTTGGTTTGATATAAATGCTCCCCCTCAACATGTGCATGGAAAATTTGAAATCGTTTGGCACATGCAGGGAGGAGAGCTTGTTAATCACGTATAAAACCATTTATCAAATTATCAGTTTAAATCCAATTTAAATCACAAATTCTCCCCCGATCACAATTTTCAGATCTTTTGAGAGTTGTGATCTCTATTGATTTAAATTAAATTTTGAGAGCGTTTGAGGAGAATAGTGACTTGCTTTTGAAAGACATTTTAACTGATAATGATTAGATTTTGAGACTTTAAAGTCCATTGACCATTCATGCATAACTATCTTTTGAAAACATAACAATAGCCAAGGTCTTGAACCACTTGTATAAAACATTGTTCATTTTGATTATCCAAAAGTAGACCTTGCTCTTTTTCGTGCCAATTGTTTGAAAAATAACCTTTTTGATTGAATTGAAATCATTTTCCCCCCTCAATCAATGACATGAGTTGTTGAGTGAGTGTTAGAGATTTTGACAAGGATAAGCCGGATGATTTTCAAACATGGAGTCCGAGGTATTTTCAAAGCAATGTTGTTTTCATTAGATGACAAATATTTTTCGTAAGAATCATTAGACGGAAAAATATTTGGAAAGAAAACATTTGTCTTTTTGGTGAAAAATATTTGTTTTAAGAATCAGAGCATGAGATTTGAAAAATGAGATTAAGCATGGCTCTGTTCTTTCGTTTTAAAACGGGTTACTGCCTGAAATGACAATAAACCACAATTTTTCTCCGCCTCATTTTCTTTTTATCTTTTTTGTAAACAAATTATGTACATTCGAAGAACATCTAAAAACCCGTGACATTCTTTGAATGTCAACACAAAGTCCGTAGATGATATCGAATAAAGAAAAACATGACCTCACAAAATAGAGTTGTACCACACCTTTTTCCACTTGTTCCCGATTGAAATGATGTCGAATGTCGATGTGCTTTGCTCTTGAATGTTGAACGTTGTTGCAAGAGAGAGCAATGGCACTTTTGTTATCAAAATACAGAGGGATTCTGTTGAATTCAAAGCCATAGTCAGATAACTGGGATCTCATCCATAGGATTTGAGCACAACACGATGACATGGCTATGTATTCAGCCTCTGCAGAGGATATAGAAGTACTCATTTGTTTCTTTGAAGACCACTCACAAGCTTATCACCCAAAATCGAGCACCTCCAGACGCATTTCGACGTATCTTGACATCCTACATGGTCAAGATTCGCATAGGTTGTTAGTGACATACCGGTGTCCTTCGGGTACCAAAGTCCCATGTTGATGGTTGCTTAGAGATACCGAAAGACCCATTTAACTGGCAGTAAGGTACATCAGGGATCCAATCATACAACGATATTTCATTTGATCTACCATGATCCCTGAGTGGTCCTCATCCAGTTTGGTACGTTCTACCATGGGAGTGTCAACGGTGTCACAAGTATCAAATCCAAATTTCTTTAAAATTTCATTAGCATATTTAGATTGATTGATAAAAATACCTCCGGGACTTTGTGAAATTTGTAATCCCAAGAAAAATGACATTTGTCCCATCATTGACATTTGAAATTTAGAGCCCATCTCCTTAGAAAAACGGTCACATTCATTGGGGTCAGTCGAGGCAAAGATAATATCATCAACATAGATTTGAACGTAAATTAAATGTTTGCTCGACTTTCGGTGAACAATGTCGGATCAATCGCTCCTTTGTGAATCCAAAGATAGAAGAAAATTTGATAGCGATCATACCATGCCCTTGGAGCTTTTTCAAACCGTAAAGAGCCTTCTTCAAGCGATAGACATGAGTAGGATGCTCTGGATTCACAAGACCTTCTGGTTGGCTGACGTATACAACTTCTTTAAGATCTCCATTAAGGAAGGCCGTCTTTACGTCCATTTGATAGACTACAATGTTCTTACTTGCAGCATTAGCCAAGAAGATTCTGATTGCCTCGATACGAGCAACTAGAGCAAATGATTCTTCAAAGTCAATACCCTCCTCTTGATGGTATCCTTTTGCAACCAATCGATCCTTGTTCTTTAATACATCACCATGCTCATCAAGTTTTACCTTAAAGATCCACTTTAGAGCAATGATCATAGCACAGTCAGGAGCAGGTACTAATTCCCATACATCTAGTCGATCAAACTCATGAATTTCTTCTTGCATTGCATTGAACCATTGCCTTCATTCATTGCGCTTTAACGCCTTTTGGTTCGACCTTGGATAGTACAGAGTTAAAGAAGCACCATAAGGCATCGGTTGCAAGTTGTTTATGAGTGGACACAGGTCGAGAGGATTTCCAATGATGTTGTCCAATGGATGATCATGTGTCCATTTTCTAAGGTGTTCGTGTGGTTGTTGTTAAGGAACCAAGTAGCGAGTTGATTTCACCGATGAAGATGGTTCGATGATGATCCGAGAGCAAATATGTTTTCAAAGGGGCATCTTCGTGGAGTAGGAAAGGGATTCTCTCCATCAAGGGTGCGTAAACAATTCCATAATGTACACTTGATGATTGATGATTTGTTGATGAGACAGAGTGATCAACAACAGCGCTTCTTGACTTAATGACATAGAAACCAAGGGTTAACTTCATTGACAGGATAGAAGCACTCTGTTGATGGAATTGATGATCATTAGCCATTGGCTCATAGTGTTCATCAAACATTGGATCAAACAGATCTTCAAGTCATCTTCCAAGGAGGTACATAAGGTTCTTGGCGAAGAATCATATACAAGAGTAGAACTGATGGGACTACTTGATGATGCGGGTCCGAATCGGGTTATCCAGAGCCATTTGACCGGTCACTCATCGAACGTAACGTGAATTGTTTCCATAATATTTCGGGTTCTTTTGTTGTAGATTCGTATCCTTTTACGCTTGGTGCATATCCTACAAATACTCCAATGTCCGCTTTAGCTTTAAGTTTGCCTAAGTCTTGGCCCTCATTAGTTGGATAACACAATGCACCAAACACACGAAGGAATGAAAGATTAGGTTTTCTATTGTGGACAAGTTCATATGGAGTTTTTCCATGAGAAGTGTGAATAAGGTATCGATTTTGAGTGTAGCATGCAAAGGCAATGGCTTCATTTCACGTAAACATTGGAACCTTTGAGTAAATCAAGATTGTTCTTGCGGCTTCCACAAGAGTTCGATTGCGTCTTTCAACTACACCGCTCGTTGAGGAGTTCGTGGAACACTTCTTTCATGACCGATTCCAACACTTTCATAGAACTCACTAAGTTCTTTATTAACAAACTCGCCCATTGTCTGCTCGGATGATTCTCGACAGCTTTGTTAAGTCGAACCTACAACTGCTTGGTAAGTTTGATGATGATATATGGAGTTTCATCCTTTGTCCTTAAGAATTTAACCCAAGTAAATCGAGAATAATCATCAACCACAACTAACACATATTTCTTCCCAAAATATTCTCAGACTCTCATGGGTCCACATAAATCCATGTGAATGATATGAAGAACTTCCATAAGCGAGTTTGTAGGTTTGGGTTTGTGGGCATACATCTTGCTTTTTCCCAATCAAACCGCTCTAATCCACGTGTAGCATTTTGGCGCCAAAATGATTTAAACGGACAAGATAAGTTTGACTAAATCAATGGTTGTGAAACAATGTGGGAAAGTATCCGGAAGCTAGTGGGATGCAAAAGAGTGATAAATCTGAGAAGGAAAGAAGCAAGAGAAGACCAAGTAGTGTAGCTTAGTTTTAGCTTATGTCGTTTTAGTTTAAGTTTAAATTTGGTCTATGTTTTAACTTTAAAGCTTTGTATTTCACATTTTCAAGATGCAATAAACCTTTGTAATCATCAATTTCGGTTTTATGCAAATCCTCGGTTTATGCATTTTCAAGATCAAAATCTCAAATATTGGTTTAAGTTGTTTATGGTTGTAGTTCTAAGCTCAAGAAGCTTATTTAAGCTTATAGTAACTTAATTAAGCTTTTAAAACAATTATAATTCGGTTTAGCTTAAAAATAGAAAAATACCAAAATTCCAAATAAATTAGCTAAAATAAAATCCCATGGAAATGATCAAGAGACCTGTAAAGGCTTATTTTGGATTGTTTTATGGTTTAAAGCTTATTGGTAAGTCGAGGAATGAATCTCGTGTCTTGGTTCCATGTCCTGCATGAACTCACTTGTAAGCTATTTCTAAAAATTATTGCATTTTTACCGCTTAATTAGTCCTAAGCTTGGCATGTCGTGATGTTTATGTTTATTGGTGTTAATCGAGTATAATTGAGCTTTAAAAATAGTCAATCGTTTTTTAATTTATAGATATAAGAATTTTATTTTAAGCAAAGGAAAATAGAGTAAGTATAATCTTTAATTATATGTTATTAATGTTGTTGTTCTATGTTCCTTGAGTCTTATTTAATGATATCATTAGGTCTCAAAGTATATGATGGTATTAATCAGTTTTTCTTTGAAAATTTTCAAATCACCAACAGAACTAGTGTTTGAATTATCGATTCATTGAATTCCATTGAATGCTTGTTAATGCTCTTGGTTGCTTTAAGTCAAATTGATATCTAATAGCTCGGTTTAAGTAGAAAATCCGGTCTTTGTTAGTTAAAAGTCAAAATCTTTTAATCAAAACATGTTGGAATTTCATGTTTTAAGCTCATGATTTTGTGTTCATTAGTTGTTAATGTAGCTTAATTCAATCCTAATATAGCTTATAATGTCACAATCATCCATAGAATCAAGTGCAAATTCATATAAGTCAACCTTGTTTCATTTTCAAAAGTCAAATAACCGCCTCGTACGCTTTTGATACTATTTTCACAAGCTTGTACAAAGCTTATCATTGGTCTTAGCTTATGTTACTTAGTTTTTGAAGCCAACCAAGCCATCTCGATGACCCAAGTTTCATTTTTTCATTTATAGCTTATTAGGCGTACGCACTAGGCTTTTGTTTGTCCCATTTTTAATCTCAAGACATCGAAAGTTACACTGATGGTTTTACCGCTTTTTTAGAGCTTCTACCAAGCTTATTAGTGTAAGCTGCTTAGTATTTTTACAGTATAAAGATGATCCTTTTCATACTTTAGTCTAGGCAAGCCTACAACTAAGTCCTTTCTGGAGAGATCATTTATGGTGCCGAAGTTCAAGTGATTGAGACGACGATGCCATTACCATGACTTTGTTTTCGAAGCCTTTGACAACAAGCAAATTGGAGAAGACTTCATCATATCTTCGATAGAGATGGTGTATAGGTTTGAACCACGTGTTCCTCTTAAAAGTTCTCTACCATCTAGTTCTCTAACGAAACAAGTATGTTTTCTGAAGGCCACTTCTAGATCAGAATCGCATAAATGACCGACAAAGAATAAGTTATGACCAATACCTTCAACGTAATATACCCCGGAGATAACACTATCACCAACAACATAGTCTCCATAACCCATAATTGCACCGAAATGATCATTCCGAATCTAACGGTCCGATGAATTTACTCACAAAGTTCATGAGCCGTGACGGTCTCTAGTCATATGCTTGGAACAAATGAGTCCGTGTACCACGTAATCGATTTGAACGATCCGCAATTGAACACGATAAGAATGGATAATCGGATAATTGGGATCCCCATGCAAGAATGGGTTCCATTTGGTTAGTAACAATAATTGGAACACCCACATCGAAGTAGAAACAATGGAATCATCAAGGATTGATGCAAAGTTAGTGTATGTATTCGACCTATTCAAAGTATGTTCACTTTTTATGGGAATAGTTCTACTAGAAGGCATCCATTTCCTAATGGGCATTGATCTAGATAATTTGGGGAAAATATCATTAAGATTGAATTTGCGGCCAGTAGGTATCCACTGATAACCTATGTTACTAAATTTCCTTCCTGTGGGTTTCCACTGTTTTCTAACCTTCTTCAGCCATTGCTTTCTACCCTTCTTAGTTTTATTTTTTGCATTAACACTCTTAACAGGGCATTTAACATCATTAATCAACTCATTCACACCACATTCATGATTAGTAACAGAAACCAAACAATCATCTTTACATGTTTTGCCAAAAGTAGCAGAATTCAAATTAATTACAGTACGCTTATAGCTAATACTAGAATCAACACGATTCATTTTATTCAACTCAAACTTAATGTTCCTAGGGTGGTCTTCTACTTTCTTCCATTGCACATTCTTAGCTCATGAGGTCCTATCTTGCTTTGTATTGCCGTGGAGGCTTTGACCCCTTGCTTTAATGTGACCGACACTCTGTAGTAGGGAATGGGAACATTAGTTGGTATTGCTACTTTTTGCTTTTCGTGTTTAGAAGTGTTGGGATCCGAACTACTAAGGCACATTGAAGCTTACATGCTTAACTTTAGGAACCGAGTGAGGCATATCAAGATTGGCGCCTTAAAGTCACTCATAGGACAAGGCACAACTATTTTATCCTTCTTACCAAAGGGTTTAGGGCAAGTTGCTCTTAAGCATTCTAACAGCTCCCGAGATCGTTTCATTCGAATGCAAGCAAATCTAATTTCTATCAAGTGGCTTATTTATGAAATCCTCTTCTACAATCTCACCGAGACATTCTAGACTATCCTTAAGGTGAGCGAAATAGTTATGAAACACAAGTTCGTTATTCCTAAGATGAGGAGGGATGTATTTAATAGTCACATTATATTTGGAGTCCAGAGATGACTTTGATGCAACATTCTCATTGAAGACAAGTGGCATTTTCCTTTACCCGACTCTCGATTCTCAATTTCCATTTGTAAAGACGTTATTTTTTGTTGTTCTTGTCACGAGTTACTTTCATTGAATCATATAACTCTTTAAAGTTTCGCTTAACCTTTTCATTTTCTTTTAGAAAACTCTCATTTTCCTTTTGTAAAGCGTTAACCAAGTTTTGAAGATGAAAAGTTTGAGAACACCGAGAATCTAAAGGAGGAGGCATTTGGGAGCCAACACATTGTTCTTTTCACCCTTTAATTGTGAAATTTTGGCTTTCAACTTTCTCGATAGTGTTACAATGAGCTTGAACTGCTCATCACGTTTGTTTATTTCAAAAGTGCATCAAACTCGGAACATTTGAGGATGTTTTGATGTTTGAGGTTTTAACATTTTCTTTGAGATGTTCATATTTTAGTTGCAAATCAAAATGTTCAACTTCTAGCTTAGAAAGATGTTTTAACAGATTATCGTGATCATCCCGATCAATTTTCTCATTTAGTTCGTAGTTTTGTTTTCAAGCTCAATGACACGATCATGGGAAACTTTCAAAGCAATGCTAATTCATGAAATTGAGAAGCGAAGAATAGAATGCTTAGTAACAAGATAAAACACATCTTGAGCCACACAACTCAATACTAAGTTCTCATTTAAAATTTGCAGATTCTTCCTTTCAATTTCATTATATTTGAGTTCCCGTTCATAATCATTAACCTCAACTACCATAACATCAAATTCCTTTTCCATTTCATTAATATCTGAGTCTATCCCTTTTTGAAGACTCTCAAATTGACCTTTTAATTGTTTAAAGAAAGGCATGACCTCAGTTAGATAGCATTCTTTAGTTTGCTCAAAACCCCTTTCCCCTTCGGTTATCCCGGTAGGTGTGATTCTCTTTTTACATGTTTTCTCAAAATCAACAAATAGTTGGTAAACTACATACAGGCTGATTAAGGTCTTGATTTTAGTGGAAATAGTTCTAGGAACTAAATGCATTGGTGTATTAGGAGGATACACAGTAGCTGTAGGCATTTTCCTAAGGGGGATGTTTGTCACAACAAGATTATCTGCTTTTTTCTTATCTAAATCCTTTTTCCAGAACACTTGTTCGGGTGTTAACAGAGTTTGAGCCTTAAACTTGTTTAGAGAAATCCAATTTTCTTTAGTGTAATCATGGGGTTTGTACGTTATGTTTGGCTTTTTACACTCAGGATCATTTAGCTTCTTATTCATTTTCTCCTTAGAGACAACATCTAATTGCATCTCTTCCTCAATGCACTCAGCGCAACTAGGTTTTTTCCTAGGCTTAAGGATTTCATTACCATCATATATTACCTTTTGAGCAGCTTTTGCTATCTTACCATACTAAGGATTGGGTTTCTCTATAATGGGAAAACTATGCTTATCACGAGAACTCTATGCTTAGTGATCATGTGAGCAATCGAATGGTATTCCTTGTACGCATAACTTATTTTCAAGCTTGTTTTTCAAAGTTTTTAGATTTGAAAAGTCATTCAAAAGTTTTGATTCCTTAGCATTAAATTATTGTTTAAGCACTTTAACATCATTTTAGAGTTCTTGTTTTTGCTTAACTGTTTTTGAGAGCTTTTCTTGTAAGGAGTTTAACTCTTGTTTTAACACTTCTTCTCTAAAATTACTTTTTCTAATAATTGTACGCATTTGGTCATCCATTTCTCGCTCACGGGTAGTTAACTCAAACTTAGCATGTCGTTCATAAATAGTAACTTGTTCCTTATAGGCATTCGATTCGTAGATAATAGAATCATCAGGCACATGGAGTGTATTCATCAAAACATAGTCATCATTGATGTAGAAGATGCATTACTTGGTACAATCTCACTTTCACTTTGTATCACATATTGATCATATAGGACAATATTACTATTACCCACATTATCCATATTTGATTCATTAGTTAGATGTGATTGTACTTTGTTATGCATCTCTTGCTCATCAACTTTATCGTATAGTTTTAATACCTCAGAGATGATTGAATCTTTGGAAGGACCAGCCTGCTGTGATGATGAGGGCTTTGGAGAGACCATAGGTGAGATGCTTGCCATGAAAATGGTTTGGGCAGTTGGTTCATCATCCACATCTGAATCATAAGCATCACAGTCAGCTAATTGAAATGCATTTGGATTGTTCTGACCCATACCCTGTACTGGTTGTTCATCCACATCAGCATCATAAGTCTTGGCATTTCCCTCAGCAAGAAACAACAGTTCTTCTTCATCCAAAACGGCACCATTGTCTTGAGCTTGTACAAGCAACATCTTGTCTATGAAGTATTCTGCTTTTTGAGGGTGTTTTGGAGATGTGCAGTTCCTTGAAATGTGTCCATCCCCACCACAGTTGTAGCACTTGACTGGCTTTACTTGTCCCTGATTAGCATTTCTCCCACGATTTCGATTAGCCACATACCTCCACCTACTCCACCTTTTCCCTGCTCAAACCGCCTACCTTGAACCGGTTGCACCATAACCTTTCCATCTCGATAGTAGCTTGATTGTGTGGGTTGGATGTTGTTCGAGGTTATTGTTGGTGTGAATAGTGGTATTCGATTTTGACTAACCATGAGAGACATGATTGATGAAGTTTTCCATGAGTGTTTTTGAGTCCGAGGCTTGTACGTCGGATCGTGAATGAGCTTGTAATTACCATTACCGTGGGTATGACTTGAGAAGCTTTGGTGGTAATTCCAACATTGGTGTAGAATGTTGTTGAATCATTTGATGAACTTGTTTCTCCTCGTATAGTTTTGAACTGCTCAAGAATCATTCTTTCAAACATAGCATGTCTCTCATTTCAAGAAGGAAGGCATACAGCTTTCATAGTTGGTGTTCTTCAATCCTTTGGTTTGCTTCACCGAGGTGACAAATTTGTGCCATTCGGGATTCATGTTGTTCACAAACTTTGAGTTCAAATTGAATATTTGGCATGGTCATTTTGATGTTCCTCATGTCATTTACAAGCTTGTGGAATCTCACGTAATATTCATAAACACTTTCTTCGGTTTCATCTTAAAATGCTCAAATTCATCATACAGCTTGTGATTCTCTCTCTTCCTTGGTAAGTTCGAACCGAGAGAAGCATCTTGACATTGTCCCACACCACCTTAGCTTCAGTGTTGTGATTGATCGCTTTTAAATGTCTTTTGAAGACCTCAAGTATAATGTTTGAAGCCCCGATATCAAGATCGAATCTCTTTTTCTCCTTATCATCGAGCTCATCATATGTCTTTGGTCCGTCCAATCCAAAGATCATTGTTCCATCTGCAGCAGATGTCAATTATGTCTCTTGTAGTCTCAATTTGATAAGGTCCTTCATCAATTGACTTGAGAATGTTGACTCCATTTTCCTTTCCTAAACAATACATCGATTCGTTGAGCCCATGAGTCGTAGTCGGCCTGTCAAGCATGGGTGGACGAGTGTCCGAACCACCGCTTGAACGCCTCAAATGTGAGAGATGATTGTAGGCATGTTGGTAGACATGTTTACAAATTTCACGGATTTTATAACTCTATGATTAAACCGAAATAGATTCTTTCACGGATTTTACTAAATCAAGAGAAACCCGATTAGAAACAAATATTAACCAAGTCGCTATAACCCTTGAGCCAAGTCGCTAGCACCAAGTCGCTAAGTAGCAACTCGCTAAACCTCAAGTCGCTGTGAATCAAGTCGCTAAGTACAAATCGCTAAGACCCAAGTCATTGAACACAAGTCGCTAAAGCACCAAATCGCTAAGGTGCAAGTTGCTAAAGAACAACTCGCTAAGTATCCAAGTCGCTAAGAATCAACTCGCTAAGTTTCCAAGTCGCTAGAAATTATAGAAACAAGTCACTAACCCAACCAAGTCGCTAGTCAGAAGTGGAGCCTCCACTAACTTGTACTGCTTTGTCGCTTGTCTTAATAGACAAGTCGCTAAGATCAAGTCGCTGCGACTTAAACTACAACTCACTGGAAATTACTAAAGCAAGTCGCTATGAAGAAAAACACTCCGAGACACAAGTCGCTAAGTTGAAAAACTTCAAAACTACACTTTTCAATCCAAAACAAGCCAAACCACAGTGATTCAAGCTTTCCAAATCAAAACCCTAGCACTTACAATGATTCTAAACACAAAAGTACACTCAAAATTCAAGCTTTAACACAAGAAATGATCCAAATGATGCAAAAACCACTAAACTTTTTCAACCCCAAAAACCATATAAAACCACTAGAAATCCAAGGATATGTAAGAGAGATGATCAAACCATGGCTCTTGATACCAATTGTAACATATTGGATTTCACAAACACATCATACCAAATACATAAGAGGCGATATAAGGTTTTAGAGAGAAAGTTTTAGAGAGAGAAAGGAAGAGAGTTGAGAACTATGTGAAACAAAGAAAATGGTATTGAGCCCAACCTCTACCTTGGGAGGTAGAGGGTATTTATAGTGTCTTACACTACGGGCTGTGGATCAGGCATACAGAGGGTAAAGACACGTCCGTCCTCCACGGTTTTACTTAACTAACTTCTTACAAACATTAAATAACTACGACTACGAGCTTTCTAATGATTACATATACTTGAGGTGACCGATACTTTAATGACTGAATTTTCTGATTCCTAACAGATATGCTTCTTGACATCGTAAATTGACCTAGCACTCCATTCTCCTACCACAATCTTAGACATCTTACAATCAATTATGGCACTAGCGGTAGCTAAGAATCCTCTTCCTACTAACAATGAGCATATCGGGTCTTTATTCATGTCTAGCACATGGAAATCCACCAAAAGAGTCAATTTACCTTCGTACTACCATGTCTTTTATTATCCCTACCGGATATGCAATACTTCCTCCGCTAGACCTAAGATGGTTTTCATTGTTTCTATCTTACCTAGGTTAAGGCTTTTATGGAGGGACAACGGAAGGAGATTGATGCTTGATCCTAAGTCGGCTAAAGTGTTGAAAGGTTTGGAATTTCCAAGCCTACAAGGAAGAATGAATAGCCCGGGATCGTCTATCTTTTTAGGTAACTTATTTTGCACAAATGCGGACCCACATTCTCCTAACTTAAGCTCTTGCTCATATTTTTCTTTTAATGCATTATAATAAGGCGCATGAGTCAAGACTTCAAGAACCGGTTTTTCTTGGTGGAGTTCTTTGTACTCCTCTTCTAGATTAGTTTTGGGTTTTTGGTTGATGGGTTTCTCAAAAGTTGGTTGGACCAATGCTTGGGTCCTTAGTACCTCATGAGGATCGCTTGGAACCCGTGTTGATGGCGCTGACCGGTGAACTTTCGGGTGTGAAGGGCATGGATATGCACTCTCCCAAGGTGAGCAAGAACATGAAGTCGATGAAATCGAATTCACTTTGGGTTCTTTATGGTGTTACTCGGGAGTGCTCCGATTTCCCGGTCATTGAAGGCTTTTAAGAGAGCGTCAAGTTTGGTTGTCATATCGCCTTGTCGTTGCTTGAAATCGGCTTCAAGCTTAGTCAAACAAGCTTCTTGAGATGACATGAACCTTTACACCATTGCCTCGAGGCTAGTGGAATTTTCGGTATTTGGAGGGTTGGACCTATTGGGTGGACTAGATGAGTTTTGGGGCGGGTTTGAGTTTTGGCCCCACCTAATGTTAGGGTGATTTCTCCATGAGGGGTTGTAGGAATTTCCTAAGTCGTTTTGATCGTGCTTGAAAGTGTACCACTTCTCTCCCGCTCTGTCGGTACGCATGGAGGCGTAGTCCGCAAAAGCCTGTTCGGGGAGTCTTGTGCAATCACGAGTGTCGTGGGGACCACTACATAACTCACAAGGTAGAGTGATTTTGCTCACTTGGTGTGAAAACTTAGGATTTTCGGGTAGGAGCTCATTAGGAATTTGACTTGATCTTCAAGTTCAAGCATCCTACGATTGGAAGTTTGTGAGTCAATGGGAGGCAAGGAGATTGCCTTGACGGTTTTGGGCAACTCAAGGGGGTCATTCCAACTTTCCTTGTCATAGAGGGCAAGGTCCTCTATTGTACCCCACGATTCTTCCGCGGTGAGATCACTAAGTTTGCCACCGGCCACTTGGTCAATGGATTGCTTAGTTGAGAAGTTGACATGATCGTAAAAGATTTGGACTTGAAGCCAAAGATCGATGCCGTGATGAGGGACTTTATGGAGCAAGTCCTTGAATCGAGTCCATTCCTCGTAGAGAGATTCACCTTGACGTTGTTGGAACATCAAGATTTCATTCCTAAGTTTGGTAGTTCTCCCCGGTGGGAAAAATTGGTCAAGGAAACAAGTAGTGAGATCATCCCAACTTGAGATGGATTCATGGGAAGTCGCTCAAGCCAATTACTAGCTTGGTCCCATAGAGAATTGGAAGAGACGCAAGCGTGGTCTCCAAGTGTGGTAGCATCAAGGTCAATGGAATCAATGATTTTAAGAAAGTCCTTGATATGTCGATTAGGATCTTCGTAACTAAGTCCATGAAATGCACATCGGTTTTGTACCAACCGGATGGTGTCGGATCGCAGGTCGTAGTTTGAGCTTGATCGAGGAGCTCAATAGGGTTCCTATAGCCTTGGTGGCTTTTTCTAGAGTATTCACCAAGAGTACGGCCTCTTGGTGGGTCAATGAGTGGTGGCGGGTTATCAACTTCCATGATGAAAAGTGATGGGATTACTAACAAAGTCACGAAGAAGGGGATAGACTACGAGGAAGCTAAAATGAGAAAAATCTTACTTGATAGGAATCAAGCAAGGAACCTACACGAGATGGAAATCTAACTAGCTATTCTATTCCCGCAATGCGCCTAAAACTTGATGCGCTGCATAACGCGTTCATGGTCAAAGGAAGTTCCTTTTGTCGAGCAAGTTTTACAACACCCTAGGCAAGTGAAGCTAATCGTTGTAGTGTAGTATTCGGTAAGCTCGGGTATTGATATCATTCTCTAGGAAATAGGAATGCTATTAAGAAGTGTACTACGCTAAGGTTGAGGTTGAGGAAGATTATTTTTATCTTTTATATTTTTTAGAAAGCTAAGGGTAAAATCTCGGGGTTTGGATTTGGGGCGTGGGTACTTCTACCGATTACTCTTCTATCTAATTATCTAAACTAATGGGTAGTCTTATGTCTAATTGATGTGTGCTCGTATGATGATTAAAAATGTATCTACCTAGATACTATTACTCCCTAGTTATCTTTTATTGGTGGTTGATTTGTCACGTCCTTATTCTTAACGCGTTGTGTTTTCTAAGGTCGTAGGGTATCTCTTTTTCCCTAACTCTTTGAGACTACCTTAAGGTTATTGCCTACGAAATCTCTATGTCAATCATAAACTAAGTTTAAGGGTTATGTTTGGATGTTTAGCCTACAAATCCGCTAAGTGACTCATAAACTAAGGTTCACAAAGATTACTCAAGCAATTGAACACAACGATAGCCTAGTGCACTACTAAACCAATTACAATTAAGTTAAGAGACAACCAATCAATAATTAATAACTAGGTTTCATAGATCTAAGCAAACACACAAGAAATTTAGCCGGACATGTTAAACACGCAAGCATACACACATTCAATCGAAGATATAATGAAATTAATGAAGTAAAACACTTATCTTGATGTAAAATAGGGTATGAGAACCCTAAGATACTGTCCAAACCGGACAACAATCGTTTTAGGTTTTTAATCCACAAGTCTACCTCTTAAAATTCTGAAAATTCAATTTTTATATATAATTTTACATTCACAACGGCGTCGCCTTATAGGTGGGACGCCGTCAGATCGCCGTCGTTTGGGTTTCGTCTTGGCCAAGTAATAGTTGGGACGGCGTCACGTTGGATTTGTGACGCCGTCGAACCCGATAGTGACGTCGCCCCGATTCGGATCTAGGCCGTCTGGGTGAAAAGTCTTCGTGACGCCCTTCTTCTTCAAAGCCCGACGCGTCAAGTGTATTTTAGCGTAAAGTCTACCGAGGCATAAAAATTTAATTACGATAGACGGACGGCGTCGCCATTTGATTGGGGCGTTGTCATCTTCAAATTCAAGCGACTGAGTGTCTTTGATCTTGACTTAGCCATTTTCTTCATATATTCACTCATTTTCGTCCAAATATGCATCATTCCAGCATTTTGCTTCTAAAAGACCTAAAAAGTGAAAAGGAATGAAATTAAGCAGTAACGGATATAAAAGTGGGCGATTAAGGGCTTAAATGACCCCTTAAAAGTGTACGTTTTAAATCCTTATCACTTGGTAAACTAAATAATTCCCAAAAATATGATCCAAAATAAGATACAACTTTCGACCACCACCAACCTCCGATTGGATAAACTTCCATAACAACTGACGATCGGAACTTTTATAGATCCATAACAACTGACGATCGTGTAAGTGATTTTCGATCTATATTGTTTGTGTGATTGATTTTGGATCTAGGGTTCATATTAAATGTTGGGTTCAGTGAATACCCAAACCCCTTAATTCTATGATTTGAATAGAAAATACCCTAAGTGTTTAGATCCTTGAACACTAACAAGTCACTGAGCGCATAGCCACTCAGTGAGCTGACTTCGGGATACTCAGTAAGAGACAATGTAGAAGTCTCTCCACTCACTAAGGCAGAACTTAAAGGGTGAAGACTGAGTCAAGAAGAAGATGGTGGATTCAGTGGTGATGACAATAACTCATCGAATCCCAAAATCCTCACCAACTACTACCATCAAGACAATATCAAGATGAAGATTGAAGGCTAAGAAGATCAAGAATGAGCGGGACAAGGCGGGATAAGTTTGAATGATAAGACGAAGTCCTTATCAACCAAAGTCAAACTTTCCCTGAATCGCTAACTACTGTGCCTGTCATCACCGACTAGAAGAAAGCACCTTGTCACTTACTCTAAATAGCTATTGTAAAGCAGAGACAAAATACATCGTATTTTTTCTTCAGAACTCGTCGCTTGTCCTATAGGATAGAGTTAAAACCCATACTTGTATAAATAGCATAAGAGTTGGAGAAAAGATTTTAAGCTTGTGTATTAATTGTAAAATACACACACAAGCCATCTTTCACTCCTCCAAATACAACTATGTCCTTGAGATAGCTCAGTGGTTCCTGTGTAGTTGTGCTTAGACTTAGCCTAAGCTTAGTGAGGAATCATACCTTACTTGTCATTTCAATCCCAAGTACTATTCCGCAAGTACTTGGGTAATGTATTATTTTTGATTCATTTTAATAAAGAATATAAACATTGAAAATTAGTCAGTGTGTTTTTACTTGCACTACTTCAGTCATTATTCACAATTAGTCGTTTCAATTTTTTTAAACTAACTGTGAAACGAGAACAACAAGTGGTTTAAGAGCAAGGTTGATTATAAAAACCTTTTTAAGCCGCCATAAACGCTTTTTAAATCGTGATCCTAATGGTCGAAAGTGATGTGCCCCAACTTGTCGATAAAAGGGTGGAGCCTATGTCTTTGTTGCCCTCGACTAGAAGTTGGTAAATTTAACAAATGGAAAAGCGAATGCTTTGCTATTTGACTGCGATAGAACCTTACTACATTAAGTACATTAATGAAGGTCCATTTGTCCCAAAGACTGCTGAAGGTTTACCTAAACCTGAAGCTCAGTGGACTCAGGAAGAGAGAAGAGTGGTCAACCAGGACCAAAGGCTCAAAATCATCATCATATCTTGTCTTCCTGATGATGTTATGGAGTCTTTCATTGGCTGTAGTACAACTAAACAAACCTAGAATGAACTGGTCCACAACTATGAAGGTCCCTCAGATACCAAGGAAAACAGGATTATGGACCTGAAACTTGAGTATAATACCTTCAGGGCTAAAGACTCAGAAACTCTCTCTCAAACTTACACCCGGTATAAAACTTTGTTAAATGAATTGTCAAATGATGGTGTAAAGTTGTCCAAACATGAAATTAATGTTGGTTTTGTCAATAGTCTCCCTGAGAAGTGGTTGAATTTCTCTCAGGGACTTAGGAATGCTAATCATATCCAGAATCTTGAACTTCCTGAAATATATGGGAAATTTGTCTATGAGGAAAACCTCATCAACAGACAATACCGACTTGAAAAGTCTCGTGAAGTCAAGAAGTCCTGACCACCACTTCAACACCAATTTCTACCGCTTTTATTCAAACAAGGTGGTTCGTGATTTTCGTGAAAATTAGATGATGAGCCCGATGAGAGAACAAGCGAGGAGTACCGAATGACTTGAACACCGAGTTCCGTGAAAGGGCACCTTGCTAACTCGAAGTTTTATAAGAAGGAACAAAAGTTTTTCAAATGCTAAAGCTAATGAGGACACTGAGTGTTTTAAGTGTCACAAAAAGGGTCATTTTGCTAAAGACTGTTTTTCAAAAACCATCTCTGGGCCCTCTTACAAACCCTCATGGTCAAACCAGTCCTTAGGTTTTAGAAAATTTCAACCAAAAGTATATAAGTCTCATCAAAATTTCAAAAACATGTATGACCAAAACAAAGCTGTTGATTTTGAAGCCAAGTATAGGAAAGCCAAGGCTAAACTAGCACTTCTTGAGGCCACTCCTCGTAAACAACAAACAATGTTAAATCATGCATGGTAAAAACAAGGGCTCGGTAGTCAAGTCTTCGACTGATGAAGAGCCTGTCTCCTCGACGATGAAATGGTGCAAGTCAGTGCACTGATGGCTCTTTCAGAAGAGGACAAGCTAGCTGTTGGAAAGAATCATGCTAGGAATGATGAATGGGTAAACATCACTATAAGGAAGGTAAATAGTTTACTTTCTATGGATGATGATTCTGATTGGCAGTCTTTCATGAACTATATTAATGTTGACCTTAAGTTCGTAGAAGAGCAACGATTAAATCTTTTTTCAAAACAAAACAAGTTAAGTTTTGAATTAAACAAGTGTAGAGATGAACTGCTTATTTTGAAACAAGCCAAGCTTGAGGCTGTCACACTACAAATTCAAAAATCTGAATTAGTTAAAAGAAATCAAGCTCTTCAGGAAGAACTTAAAAAGGAAAAAGATATCATTGAAAGCTGGACTACTAAGAACCCTAGAGTCTTTGACATTGTTCAAGCCCCCAGTAGCAAGAAGAGAATCTTAGGTGAAGATCACCTCACTGATCCTCTCAATGAAGACCAAAGTCCAAAACCATTTGTGTCTGCTGGCATCCTTTCCAAAAAGGAGTTAATGCATAAGTCTAGTGATTGGGTTGAAAGGGTAAACCCTGAGAGTAAGCTTCCAAACTTCGATTCGGAAGGATTCTTGAGCCCGAGTCAAGCTCTCAAGAGCATGCTTGACCCCGATATACCCAGAGTACCGAACACATCACCGAGTCCAAGTCAATCAAGAACCGCCCACCCGAAACCTCTTCGTGGTGCCGCACCTAGCTCGAGCTTACTCCATTACAATTCAACCCTCACTCTCCTAAAGAAAGGTCAGGTCGTGGTAGAACCATTCTGAAAAGACCAACAAACCTAACCCAAGAAGATTCAGTCCCCACTGAGACTTCCACATCTTCAGTTCCTGCTGAAGAAGACCAAATCCAACAATTGACTGAAGTTGTGAGGAAGTTGACTGATACGATGAACTCCATAGAGAAAGCTCCTGATTCAACAATCAAGGAACCTAAGTCAACCTCCTCTAGTTCATCTAGGTCAAAGTCAATCACCAAGCCCAAGCAGAAGTGTGATTTGTGCCATTATATCAGCCATACCAATGATAATTGCTAAAGAATCCTTTTTTGCATGATCTGCAAAAAGGAAGATCACAGAACTTCTGACCACTTACAGCATGTAAGTTCATTCAGTGAAGCAACTCATACCAACACTGGTCATTAGTATGCTTCATCCTCTAACCAGGGTCAAAGACCTAAAGCTAAAACTTTTCCTCCTTGCCCACATTGTGGCTATAATGATCATCTTCCTGATGACTTTCTCATGAACTCTTGTTGTGATATATTTGAAAATCCAGCTCATGAGACATCTCAACATGATAGAGTCATCCAGGCAAGGAGAAGTTCAAAACAACCCCGCATCACTAAGTCGTCCTCAGTAAGCAAACGCAAAACTTGTGGTAGCACACTTTACTCAACCACTGACCATAAATCAATTGCTAAGTTCAAACAGACCATGAGACCCAAGCCCACTAGTAAGTGGGTCAACAAGAGAAACTAATTCAGTTTACTATTTGTGCAGAGACACGCCAGGGAGCCTATTTGGCATCTAGATAGTGAATGTTCAAGAAGCATGATTGGTGTAAAGGAGTATCTGTACAAGTATGTAAAGGAACCAGGACCCAAGGTAGTATTTGGTGATAACTCATCAGGTTATGGTTCAGTAAACTGTAATGGAATAGTTTTCTCTAGAATAGCTTATGTCAATGGTCTAAAGTACAATCTCATCAGTGTTAGTCGGTTATGTGATGCAAAATACATAGTGCGCTTCAATGATAAACAAGGTACAATTTTCAATGCCAACAACGGTTGTTTTAATAGCTCCTAGGAGAGATGATGTATATGTTCTTGACATGTCAACTCTCTCGAATGGGACATGTCTCTTTGCCAAAGCCAATTAAACCGCCAACTAGTTATGGCACAAGAGACTCTCTCACTTAAACTTCAAAAACATTAACAACTTGGCAAAACAAAACAAAGTCCTTGGTCTACCATCATTGGTTTTTGCAAAAGACAAACCATGCTCAGCCTGTGAAAAAGGTAAACACCATAGAGCATCATTCAAAACAAAATAAAATGTCTCTATCAAAGGCTGCCTTCACCTCCTGCACATGGATCTCTTTGGACCAGTTAGTCCAAGATCAATCCAGCATGAGAAGTATACACTTGTCATTGTTGATGAGTTCTCAAGATACACATGGGTATACTTTCTTTCCAAAAGAGTCGAGCAATGATAGAATAATGTCATTCATCGTGAAAATTGAAAACCGTAATGACATTATCATAAACAAATCAAACCGACAATGGTATTGAGTTCGTAAATCAAGAGCTTGAGAGTTTCTATGATGAAAAGGAATTTCCCAAAACTTTTCATCTCAATACACCCCTAAACAAAATGGGGTAGTGAAAGGAAAAAAATTCTCATTGAGGTGCTAGAACTATGTTAAATGGGTTACACTCTCAAAGCACTACGGATTGAAGTCACAAACAAACTCGTTACACTCAAAACAAGTCAATCATTGTCAAAAGACATAACAAAACCCCATATGAGATCTTCAAAGAAAGACTTCGATTTCATTACTTTCATGTGTTTGGGTGTCCTATGTTCATTCACAATCACAAGGATCACTTAGGCAAATTTGATGCAAAAGTCGATGATGGGTATTTCCTAGGTTACTCATCGATCTCTAAAGCCTTCTGGGTGTTTAACACCGAAGACAACAAGTTGAGAAACCTTTCATGTCACCTTTGATGAAACCTCGATAGCATCAGTTTACCAATACCTCGATGGAGGAAATAGAATTGATGACTCATCAAGATACCCTCCTGATGAGTTCAACTCTGAAATCAATTCCTCATATCAAGTTGATGCTGATATCTCATACTATGTCTTACCCCACAACCTTCCTCAACCAACAATCAGTGAATTCATTGATAATCAATCAGACCCTTCTTGGCATTGAACAATCTTAACTTAGGAACGTGTAGGATGAGATTTTACGACTTCTTGAAATCATTCAAGTAGTCGTCGTCACTTATCTTTAGGTACCTTTAGTTCCCCAACATTTGCTATGCGTTATACTTGATGTGTTCTTGCATTTAGTCTTTGTAGAAACAACTAGGAGAAGCATTTTGCTAAGAGTGCAAAATTGCACATTTGCTGAAAGCCTTCTGATCTGCAGTAGGCGGATCCCAGCAATATAACTAGCCGGATCCCTCCCAAAAGGGAACCGTGGGATCCGTGACTATAGATGAGGAATACAGACTTCCTTACATCAAAAACAGCTCACTAGATCACCTCACACTAGTCAAACATAAGAACTTAGAACCAACTAAGTCTTCCTCAAACATTTGAAAGCTTCATACTCACCCATAGCTTACCTAGGATCTATTTCAAAATGTTTTTGATTTATCAATTCATCAAAACTCACCATCTTTCCGCTCCAACGCTCACACATTATTCCTCACATCTTATAACACTTAGTTTGATATGTCCATCAATTTTAGCAAATTGAGTTTAGTCACTTTTAACTCAAAAATAGGCTCAAAACTAGTTTTTTATTTTTCTTTATTTTTTAAGATTTTATTAAATTTTTCTTAAGCCATCATCTGACCTCAAGGACTAATTACCACCACTTTTCCATCTCAAATCAAATGGTATCCTTCTCAAAGCACTTACTTAGACTATCTAAAGTCCACTTTCCTACCCAAAACCATCGTTAAGCACCTTCATCCCTTATGGTTGAGCATTTAAAACATCCACCACTCAAGACATCATAGGAAAGTCAAAACCTCTAGATAAATAGGTACTAGACCTTACGAAAAGCATAATCATCTCATCAAGTATTTTCCTGACGAGACGGATCCTCGATTATAACTGCACGGATCCCGGTGAAAGGGATCCATGGGATCCGTGGGATCCGTGTCTGCAGAAAGACTTTAATCGCCTTTCCTCTTCAAATTTAAGCCACCTTTTGGTTATCTAACCACTTTTAGTTACCATTTAATGTATTCCTAGAGTCGAACAATATCATTGGGTTCAAGAATACCCAAACCCCTTAATCTAGGATTTGAATAGAAAATAGCCCAAGTGTTTAGTCCGTTTAACACTAATCAGTCCTTGAGTGCATAGCCTCTTAGTGAGTCATCTTCGGATACTCAAGACGAGGCGTAGAAGAAGTCTCTCCACCAAGAAGACGGAACTTAAAGGGTGAAGATCGAGTCAAGAAGAAGATGATGGATTCGGGAGTGATGACAATAACTCACCGAATCCCTAAGACTACTCTCCAACTCTTACATCAAGACAAACCAAGTAGAAGATCAAGGATGTAAAGACTAAAGAAAGAGCGGGACAAGGCGGAAAAGTTTGAATCGATAAGACGAAGTCCTTATCAACCAAAGTCAACTTTCCCGAATGGCAAAGATCGTGCCGATGTCATCATCGAACTTAGGAAAGTAGTCTTGTCTCTTACCAAGAATAGTCTTTAAATGAGACAAAATACATCAAGATTTTGTCTTCTCAGATGATGTCGGTTGTCACTTAGGAAAGAGTCAAATATCATACATGTATAAATAGCATATGAGATGGAGTGAAAAGGTTAAGCTTGTGAATTGTAAAACACACATACACGCAAGCCATCTTTTCACTCCTCCAAATACAACTTAGTCCCCGAGATAGCTCAATGAGCTCTAAGAGTTATGCTCGGACTTAGCCCGAGCTTAGAGAGAGTCACCCAACTTTGTCATTTCAATCCCAAGTACTATTCCGCAAGTACTTGGGTAACGATTCTTTGTTGAATCATTTCTAATAAGAATATGATGTTGAAAATTACTCAAGTGTGTTTTCCTTATGTTAATTTCACCATAGTTCGCTATTAACTTGTTTTATAAACTTAAACTGCTTTTAAACGATAGTGAACGGGGAACAACAAGTGGTATCGAGCCAGTTAATTATAAAACTCGTTTTAGGCCGTTATAAAAGTTTTAAATTAGGATCCTATATGGTCGAAATTGATGTACCCCAACTAGTCGATAAAAGGGTGGAGCTTATTCACCTGCCCTAGACTCAAGTTGGCAAATTCAACAAATGGAAAAGCGAATGCTTTGCTATTTGATTGGGATGGAACCTTATTATATCAAGTGTTTAAATGAAGGTCCATTTGTCCCAAAGATCACTCAAGGGTTGCCCAAACTCAAGCTCGGTGGACCTGTGATGAAAGGAGAGTGGTCAACCGGGACCAAAGACTCAAAGTATCATAATATCTTGTCTTCCCGACGATATTATGGAGTCTCGTTATAAGTCAGTAGTATCGCTAAGCAAACCAGGATGACCTAGTTCATAGTCATGAAGGACCATCCGATACCAAGGAAAACAGGATAATGGACCTTAAACTTGAGTATAACACCTTCGTGGCTAAGGACTTAGAAACTCTCTCTCAAACTTACACCGGATACAAAACTCTTTAAATGAACTCTCAAATGATGGTGTTAAGTTGTCCAAGCATGAAATCAATGTTGGTTTTGTAAATCTCCCGAGATGTGGTTGAATTTCTCTCGTGGACTTAGAAATGCTAATCATATCCAAAATCTTGAGCTTTCAAATTTATGGAAACTTGTCTATGAGGAAAACCTCATCACAGACGATACCCCGACTTAAAGAAGTCTCGTGAAGTCAAGAAGTCCCGACCACTACCTCATCACCAATATCAACCGCTTTCTTTTCTAACAATGTAGTTCAAGATTTCCAAGATAACTCGGATGATGAGATCGATGAGAGATCAAGTGAGAGTACCTAAATGACCGAATGTCAATTTCAGAAGGGCACCTCGCTAACTCTCGAAGGTTTATAAAAGAAACAAAGGTTTTCAACTGCTAAAGCAATCAAGACACCGAATGCTATAAGTGTCATAAAGAGGCCATTTTGCAAAAGGTCGTTTTCAAAAACAACTTCGAACCTCTTACAAACCATCGTGATCTAATCGTCTTCGTGCTTTAGCAAATTTCAACCAAAAATCTATCGGCCTCATCAAAATGTTCAAAACAACTGATCTTAACAAAACCATTGATTATGAAGCTAAGTATAAGAAAGCAAAAGCTAAGCTTGCATTGCTTGAGGCCCCCTCGAAACAACAAAATTGTTCAATCTGCAGGTAAGAACAAAGGCCTAGTTGTCAAACCTTTGATCGATGAAGAGCCAATCTCATCGGATGATGAAATGGTACATGTCGGTGCTCTAATGGCTCTCTCGTAAGAAGACAAGCTAGTGTTGGGAAGAATCATGCTAGGAACGGGAATGGGTCAACATCACAATGAAGAAGGTAAACACTTTACTTTCTATGGATGATGACTCGATTGGCGCCTTATATGAATTATCTAAATGTTGACCTTAAGTTTGTAGAAGAGCAAAGACCGAATCTTTTTCTAAGTACAACAAGTTAAGTTTTGAATTGAATAAGTGTAGGGATGAATTGCTTATTTTAAAACAAGCTAAGCTTTAGCCCGTCACTTTGCAAATTCAAAACACCGAACTAGTTAAAAGAAATCGTAATCTTCAAGATGAACTTAAAAGGCAAATGATATTCTTAATAGTTGGATTGCTAAGAATCCTGTGGTCTTTGATCTTTGTGGAGCCCCCAGTAGCAAGAGGAGAGTCATAGGTGAAGATCATCTCCCCGACTCTCTCAACAAAGACCAAAGGTCCTAAGCCATTTGTGTCCTGTGGCATGATTACAAATATGTTGGTCGATTCCAATTCCGGTGATTGGATTGAACGAGTTAATCCCGAGAGTAAGCTTCCAAACTTCGATTCGGAAGGATTCTAGAGCTCGAAAGTCAAGCTCTAAAGAGCATGCTTGGACTCCCGATGTGCCCAGCCAGGATTGAACATATCTCGAGTCAAGCGGAATCTCAAGCACCGCCCACCACCGAAACCTCTTCGTGGTGCCGCCCAAGCTCGAGCTTACTCCACTACAATTCAATCCTCATTCACCAAAAGAAAGGTCCGGACTTGGTAGAACCATCCTACAAAGACAAGCAAAACTAATCCAACAAGAGTCTACTCCTATCGAGACTTCAACATCCTCTGTCCCCACCGAAGTCGACGAAATCCAAAGAACCGATCGAACTTGTGAGGAAGCTTACTTCAAAAATGGAATCCATTGAAAAGTCCCGAACCAATCAAGGAGACAAAGTCGACTTCCTTCAATTCCTCAAAGTCTAAGTCACCTCTAAAACAAACAAAAGTGTGAGTCGTGTCATTACACCACCATACCATCGACAATCGCTATAGAATCCTTTTTGCATGATCCGCAAAAGGATGATCACAGATCGCAGCACCATCTACAAGATGTCATGAAGCAAACTATACCAAAGTTGGTCATTAGTATGCTTCATCCTCCAAAGTCGCTCCTAAGAATAGAGCAAAACCTTTTCCTCTGTGCCCTCACTGTGGGTTTAATGATCATCATCGGGATGATTGTCTCATGAATACATGCCGTGATATATGCGGAAATCCACTCATGAGACATCCCAACATGACAAAGGTCATTCATGCAAGGAGAAATTCCAAACAACCCGTAGTCACCGAGTCATCCTCACCTCTAAATGCAAAACCCGTAGTAGCACCATGCACACAACCATCGACCATGAGTCGATTACAAATTTTAAAGAGACCTTGAGATCCAAGACCACTAGTAAGTGGGTCACGAAGAGAAACTAATTCGTTTACTACTTGTGCAGAGACATGCCGTGGAGCCTATTTGGCATCTAGACAGTGGATGCTCAAGAAGCATGACCTGTGTGAAGGAATATCTCGCACAAGTATGTAAAGGAACCAGGCCCAAGGTAGTATTTGGTGATAACTCATCATGTCCCATCAAGGTTATGGTTCAAGAACCGCAATGGAATAGTTTTCTCTAGAATAGCCTATGTCAACGGTCTCAAATACAATCTCATCGATGTCACCAACTATGTGATGCTAAATACATTGTACAATTCAATGATAAACAAGGTACCATTTTAATGCCAAAAGGAAGTTGTGTTGATAGCTCCTAGAGAGATGATGTTTATATGCTTGACATGTCAACTCTCTCCCAAGATGGAACGTGTCTCTTTGCTAAAGCAACCGAAACTATCAATTGGTCGTGGCATAAGAGACTTTCACACTTAAACTTCAAAACCTCAACAACTTGGCAAAACAAAACAAGGTCCTTGGCTTACCATCACCGGGTTTTGCAAAAGACAAACCATGCTCGCTCGTGAAAAGGGTAAACACCACAAAGCATCATTCAAAACCAAACAAAATTTCTCCATCAAAGCCGCTTCACCTCCCGTGATATGGATCTCTTTGGACCCGTCACCCTAGGTCAATCCAAGATGAGAAGTATACACTTGTCATTGTTGATGAGTTCTCTAGATACACTTGGGTATACTTTCTTTCCAAAAGAGTTAGGTAATGATACAATAATGTCATTCATCGTGAAGATTGAAACCGAATGACATCATCATTAAACAAATCGAATCGACAATGGTACCGAGTTCGTAAATCAAGAGCTTGAGAGCTTCGTGATGAAAAGGAATTTCTCAAAATTTCTCTTCTCCATATACCCCCGAACAAAATGGGGTTCTTTGAAAGGAAACAGAACTCTCATTGAGGTCGCTAGAACCATGTTAAATGGATCACCCTCTCAAAGCATTTCGGATCAAGCGGCAAAGCGCTCGTTACACTCAAACAGTCAATCATTGTCAAAAGACATAATAAAACCCCATATGAGATCTTCAAAGGTAGACTTCGACATCGCTATTTTCATGTGTTTGGATGTCCCGTGTTCATTCACAACCACAAGGATCATCTAGGCAAGTTTGATGCAAAAGTCGATGATGGATACTTTTAGGCTACTCACCGATCTCCAAAGCCTTGTGGTTTTTAACACAAGGAGACAACAAGTTGAGGAAACCTTTCATGTCACCTTTGATGAAAGTGCCGAAAGCATCAGTTCACCAACACCAACAGAGGAAATAGGAATTGATGACTCATCAAGATATCCTCCCGATGAGTACAACATCGAACTCAATTCCTCATATCAAGTCGATGTCGACATCTCATATTATGTCTTACCTCACAACCTACCCCAACCAATCATCAATGAGTTCATTGAAAATCGCCCGTCTCGCTGGGATAAGTAACAATGATCCAAATGATCAGAACTCAGAACTCATGATCCTCAACTCGATCAAAACATCTCTACAGATGTTCTATATGATTCGTGGCCCTTGCACCGAACTCACATCCGAAATCCCAGTGACATCTTCAAGCTCGGATCCTGCACCACAAAGTAAGTGGACAAGATCTCGTGACATTGAGCTTGTAAACATCATTGGTGAACCCACCGAGGCATGCTCACTAGAAGCATGGTCGCTAGTCTAACCGCAGCTTCACCAATGAACGCCTATATGCCGATTACCTATCGACATAGAACCCAAAAGTGTCACCGAAGCTCTAAAATACCCAAGTGGGTTCGAAGCTATGCAAGAAGAATTGCAACAGCTTGATAAAAACAAGGTCATGACCTTGATCAAATGTCCTCGGATGTAGTAGTCATAGGAATGAAGTGGGTTTTCGTAAACAAAACTGCTGAAAATGGCACCGTCATTAAAAACAAAGCCGGACTTGTAGCCAAAGGTTACAACAACAAGTGAATATGATGAGACATTTGCTCTGTTGCAAGAATGGAAGCCATCAGATCTTCCTTGCATATGCAACATACATGAACTTGTGGTCTACCAAATGGATGTCAAAATTGCATTGCTAAATGGTGATCTCAAGGAAGATGTGTATGTTCAAGAACCTCTAGGCTTTGAGAGTAGTGAATTTCGACTATGTCAAGAAGCTTGACAAAGCCCTTTATGGACTTAAACAAGCTCCTGTGGCATGGTATGAAACTCTCTCGCCTTCCCGATACAAAACAAGTTTGTCGAGGAAAGATATACAACACACGTTTGTCTATAGAACCCAACAGATGTGATACTAGTCCAAGTGTATGTTGATGATATCATCTTTGGCTCAACAAACTACAAACTTTGCAAATAGTTTGAAAACTAATGACAAAGAAGTTTGAAATGAGCATGATGGGGAACTTACTTACTTTCTTGGACTACAAATCGTGCAAACCGATAAAGGAATATCCATCACCAAGAGAAATACACCGAAATCTCTTGAAGAAATATGAGATATTTGACTATGCCTCAAGAAGACACCAATGGTCCCACCTAACAACCTTGGACCCGATCTCACCGGCAAATCACCAATCAAACTCATTTCGGAGGGATTGTTGGCTCACCGATGTATCTAACCGCTACTAGACCGTACATACAATTTTCGGTCTATTTAATAGCAAGATATCGGTCCAATCCTAAAGAATCTCACCTCACTGCAGCCAAAAGAATACTCGTGTACTGAAGGAACCCCAAACCTTGACTCTATTATCCAATATGCTCGTGGTTTGATCTCGGGTTACTCGATTTCGATTATGTCGGTCGCAACATGGAAAGAAAAAGTACCTCGTGGTCCCGCAATTTCTTGGAGGAAACCGGTCTGTTGGAGTGCAAAGAAGCAACAATCGGTGGCTATGTCCTCGGTGAAGTCAATATGTAGTCAGCTGCAGGATGTTGTGCCAATGTATTATGGATGAAAAGTCAACTCGGTGACTACGACATCCATTACAAAATGGTGCCCATCTTCCGTGATAACACTAGTGCAATTGCAATCTCCAACAACCCCGTCCTCCACCAAAGAACCAAACACATTGATATCGATATCACTTCATCGGGATCACATAATGAAAGGAGACATAGAACTTCATTTCATCCCCATCTTGAATATCAATCGGTGATATCTTCACAAACCTTGGATGAACCTACCTTCGTGAGACCGAAGTGAATTGGGAATGCTTGACATTGAAAGTCAAGTATCCGAAAACCAATCTCAAGAAGTTCTCTCGAAATGGTTCATCCTCCCCGAACACCCAAAATAAACCTCTCACCGAATGAGTAAGACTCATTCGTGGTCCCCGACACAATCTCTTGATTTGCTTCTCGGTGGGTGGTAGGATCTTACTAACGTTGAATTCAAAACAAATAATGTCATAGGAAATTTTGAATATCCCGAAAATGTCCCAACCTATAAAGACATTATAAATTTTTATTCAACCGCCCACTTAAACGGCCTTTGTAAATGTCCTCAAGAGTGTACCTAAACTACCTCGTGGAGTTTTGGGCTCACAACTAGAGCCTTTGACCCGACACCTTTCATCGATGAGAATAACCTTAGACCTCTCGTGGAGTATCTCATCGTGTTCAGTCTAAATGGGAGAAAACAACACACCTCGGATTACAAAACGTTTTGCACATCAATAGGGTTAGATTATAACAAAGGTGCTTATGTCGCCCATCCCGAACCCTCCACGGTGAAGGATGGGTTAAAACAAATCGCTTTAGATCCTAATTTTTGGACAAGACCCCAATCACTAAAAGCTCTTTCCCGTGGCTTGGAGGATCCTCTTCACTTTGTGATTCTGTGTCCCTATGGAACCACTCATCCACCGAACAAGTTAACTCTATTCATTGATGATGGCATACCGCTTGATGAATGGGGTCATTGTCGACATAGGAGAGATCATTTAAATGATCTCGAACGGCTACTGAGCAAAACTAGGACGGCACGCTTCGTATCCTAGGTTTGTCTCATGTGCTTTGCAATCACATCGAGTTCAAACTATGCTCGGGATGAAAAATTTGGAAATTTACCGGCATCCCGAGCCCATCAAACTTTCAAAAGGACCCATCCCTTGTCACTCCCATCGATTGACGGCCCACATGATTGTCAAACAATCAAAGTGGATCTGTTCCAAACTCGCCTTCTAAAAGAAAAAGGGAAGTCTCGATCGGGACTAAGACTAAACCAAAGTCTCAGGCCCCGAGGCTTCAGGAGCACAACCAAGAGGCACAAAAGCCCGAGACCAAAAGACACCCACCGACTGTGCAACAACCACCCGGTGACAACGAAGGACACCGATACATCACAGTCAAGTGCCCTTGGTTACACCTACTACTCCCCAAGATCCGAGGAAACAAACAACCTACCGGTAGGGGAGCACCTTCCACAACGCCCCATGATGACATTAGCAAATCCAAGCCTTTGTCCGAGGGCACACCGATCTCTCCCAAAGACTCGGAGGAATCAAACAACCCACCGATAGGGATACAACTATCGCCGACTGCGCTAAAGGCATCTGAAACGCCCACCGTGTCTCGGGGTCACTGGGGACAAAGACTCGGAGGAAAGGAACAACCCACCGATACGGAACCCACAACCAATCTCGACTCCAAATAAGACATCGGAAACGCCCACCAAAGGTCCGAGGGGTCAACGGGGACAAAGACTCGAGGGAAACATACCACCACGATATGGAACCCAACACCAACCCCGGTTAATCGCTGTCGATGTCACCGATATTATTCTCTCAAGATGAGCTTGCTAAGACCGATGATGAAATCTTATCACCGGAGAAGAAATGGACGTTGAGGTTCAATCGAACAAGAGCCTCACCGATCCAAAGGAGCATACCGAGTCACCCTTTCATCCGAAGTTAATAACCGACTCCTCCTCATCCAAATTTCGGGAATTTAACCGCTTTGACAACATTCTTCCAGCCACCGAAAGACATTTGGTTCATGGATCACTAAAGCCTCAAGGAGACCGTGACACTGGGGTTACCGAACAATTTTGGGATCAACACACTGGCAAAGCAGCCACCACGCCGATCTTCGCTCGATGTGCTCACCTTCAATGAAAATGTTCATGAGCACAGAGATCTCATGTACCAACACCTTATCGATCGATGAAAACTCGGTTAAGTTTCTCAAGCATCTTCATCATGTGGAGTTACTATCGATGAAATCGGGATGTCATAAAGAGGACCCTACAATCAATGCCAAAATCATGGAAGCCACCGAGGTGTATGTGAAAAATTCATCTAGGCTCTCGAATCGATTGAAATGCTCCAATCGCCAATGTCTGTGGTCTCCAATCTTCGATTCTCCTCTTCGACCTTAGTGGACTCATTGACCACCCGTGTAGTCATATGGCTCAGCCTCGACTTCTATGGCTCGGAATCTTGGTCCCTGGATGACCGCTTTGAGCTTTCTCAGCTAACTTGACTCCAAGGTCACCGGTCTTCAGCGATACTTCCGTAGATAAAGGCTATGATCATCGAAATATATCAAGCCTTCAAGGGTCAAGGGCTCCGTCCCCTCAAGATTAACTCCAACTCTTGCCCTCACCAAGTTCCGACAACAGTTGTGGGGAGAATATTATCAAGAAACTCCTCTCATACCGAGGGGAGCCAACACCAACAAAGATCGATGGCTAAAATCTCATCATCCCCACCGGCCTCAAAGAACACCTATCTCATCAATCCCACCAACTACATCATCAACAACAACACCGATGCTTATCACTCCAATAACAACAACACCACCACCTCGTAGCAACTTCATCTTCCTCGTGCCGGGACAAAGGAAAGGCAAGATGGCAACTTCGAGCCCGAGAAGATTCCCTATAAAATCGGCGACATCAATACCGCTCACACAAGAACAAATGAGTAAACACCTTGCTAAAGAAGAAAAAAGTTGAAACAAGTCGAGGTAGAGAAAAGAAAGTAAAAGCATCGGAAAAGGTTGTCAAGAAGTCGAAAATATGGGATTAAATCCAAGCAAACTTCAAAAGGGTCAGCAGGCAAAAGTTCAAGGAAGCTCAGCGGCTCGGATGGTCGCAATGAAAAGCAATGGAAGAAAAGAAGAAGAAAATCAAGCTCTCGTGCAAAGCGTAATCGAGGAGTACAATCGACGATGACAAGTCAAGGCTTCTGAAAAAATCACAGATGTCGAATCATCCCAATACTAAAACACCGCCATGAACGTCTATAGAGGGGTTGATAAAGACACTTGAGGTCCATGATCCCTCAAATTCACCGACTTTGGGATCACCGAACTTGATGAGCTTGGCCCAATCATTGAAAAGAAGAAGAATGCGTGGTTAAGGACCGATGAAAATGCTCAGAAAAGATATGAAAGATCGAGATTGTCCATTTAACTGGGAATTCAGGCGCTTTAATTGCACCTCAAGGATCTCAACCACAATCATCCACTGGTAAAGGAAGAGAGTTGAGTTCCAACCCGAGATTAAAGTGCCGGACCGAGTGTAACAGGAGCTTCTGAAGGGGTTAAATTTGTGAACTGTCTAGTGATAGAAGCTCGAAAGTGGGCTATTCCACATTAATGTCTATGGAAACCCTGATTTTCAAAGATGGAGTGACATTGATCAGTGGTGTGGCTACAATGTCGAGCTACATACCGTGGCCTCTCAAATTCAAACCCCAAGAAACATCGATTTCGCCAAGACCGAATGCCAAGATAAGAGACCATCCCGACAGAGAAACACTCATCACCAAAAGGTCAAGCTTGAAGCATTGGGAATCCATCCGATTGACATCATTTTATTTTATCTTTTGTACTAGTGATAGGAACTATGTAATCGATCAATAAACAATGTATGTTTTATTCATTTACTCAAGTGTTCCTCATTGTATTCATTAGTACATTCAGTGTAAGAAGAAGCCTCTTGCTCACTTACACCGATCAACCACTTAGGCTATTTGTATATCCAAATATGGGAGACTGTTGGGTTCAAGAATACCAAACCCCTTAATCTAGGATTTTAATAGAAAATATCCCAAGTGTTTAGTCCGTTTAACACTAATCAGTCATCGAGTGCATAGCCTCTCGGTGAGTCATCTTCGGATACTCAAGACGAGGCGTAGAAGAAGTCTCTCCACTTAGTAAGATGGAACTTAAAGGGTGAAGACCGAGTCAAGAAGAAGATGATGGATTCAATGGTGATGACAATAACTCACTAAATCCCTAAGACTACTCTCCAACTCTTACATCAAGACAAACTCAAGTAGAAGACCAAGGATGTAAAGATCAAGAAAGAGCGGGACAAGGCGGAAAAGTTTGAATCGATAAGACGAAGTCCTTATCAACCAAAGTCAACTTTCCCGAATGGCAAAGATCGTGCTCGGTGTCATCACCGAACTTAGGAAAGTAGTCTTGTCTCTTACCAAGAATAGTCTTTAGAATGAGACAAAATACATCAAGATTTTGTCTTCTCGATGATGTCGCTTATCACTTAGGAAAGAGTCAAATATCATACATGTATAAATAGCATATGAGATGGAGTGAAAAGGTTAAGCTTGTGAATTGTAAAACACACATACACGAAGCCATCTTTTCACCTCCAAATACAACTTAGTTCCCGAGATAGCTCGGTGAGCTCTAAGAGTTGTGCTCGGACTTAGCCCGAGCTTAGAGAGGAGTCACCCAACTTTTCATTTCAATCCCAAGTACTATTCCGCAAGTACTTGGGTAACGATTCTTTGTTGATTCATTTTAATAAGAATATGATGTTGAAAATTACTTAGTGTGTTTTCCTTATGTTAATTTCAGCCATAGTTCGCTATTAACTTGTTTTATAAACTTAAACTGTTTTAAACGATAGTGAACGGGGAACAACAATATCCTAAGTGCATGCTTAATCCTCTTAGTGGTCAAGAATTTAATTCCCTAATTCAAAATTATCCTTTATAAACCAAACACTCATAAGGTTAGTCATCACTCTCACCTAGCTCTCAAAAATCAGTAGTTAGAAGCTTACATTACATCCTTACCATCACCATGACCAAAGCACTTAGCAACAACTCTTCAACCAAAGGCGCATCCAAAAGAAAGGGTCATATGATTCATGAGATTTCATCCACCGAATCATCTCCCGTAAGAGATAACAATGCTAGAATCCCACCTCAACAAACCCATTCAACAATTGCTAAGAGAACCGCAAGAATTAGCATCAAATCTTTTGGGCTAGAAAAAGGGTCATCTAGTTCAAAACCAAACATAGCTAGCTCTAGAAAACCATCTAAGCCCTCATTCCTAGAGCATGGATTACACTCATTCAACGAGCCTCTTTCTCACCCAAATCTCTATTCATTAGATCATTCATCACCGAGAACATCTCATTTACCAACTTTCTCGTTAAATAAGGAACCACCTACAACACCGACTAGTCCATCATTGGAGACAAGGAATCACCAAGGACTTGATCATATGGAGGAATTTCCATTACCACCACCCTCATTGTTAGTAGAACCTCATCCTACATCTCTTAATGAAACCCCACCATCATTCGTAGAGCCCCCTCAAAACATTCATTTTCCTCCGGTTCCAAATCAAGACAATAATTTCTCTAATTGTCTAATCACCCAAGGACTTGTTCAAGAAGTACGAAATGAGTTGCATTTCATGTTTAATCATCTTCTTGAAAGATTGGACAAAATCAACAAGTCTACTCATCCTTAGACTCAAGCACATTGTTGCGTTCTAGGCTTTAGTAACTAATTAGTATTAGTAGAATATGTATGGCTAAATCATTCTCTTAGTTTTAGAGATTTCTTGATTATCTCTTTGTTTATTGAATGATAAATTATTTGCCATATTGCTTTGAGTATATGTTTGTTGTTTGTATACATATCCCACTTTCATATTTATCATTGTTTGGTATATCACAATTGCTGAAAATCTGTCACCAGACAGACGGATCCCTAGAAATTACCTAGACGGATCCCACAGAGGAAGGAACCGTGGGATCCCTGCAACAGAAGGAAAATTTTCTACTGACTTGAGTCTTATTTGCAGGAAATTATGCACTATACTCTTGTTTTCTAACCTTTATTTTGTAGATTTTCAAAATACACATGAAGACCTTGACACCCTAAGCTAGGGGGAGCTTTGTGTCAAACCATACATTGCAAAACCATTTGCAACATAATCCTTATTTGGATTACACTTCATGACACCCCATTGCAAAGTTGCAATCTTCTGGGGAGCATTTTCGTCACAAGGATCGAAACCATTTGCAAAAAAATTGCAAAACATTAGCTTACTAGTTTTTTAATTGCTTGACGCTCTCACAAAGGGATGGACTCGTCAAGGGGGAGTTAAGACGAGAACTATTCCCGTCACTTGCTCTCTTTTACATTTTTTCTCTTTTACATGTATTTCTTAAAACAATGTGTTAGTTTCTTTTCGACGCTCTGTTTGTTTCGACAAAAAGGGGGAGAAGAGAGTAAAAACACCAATTCGAACTTTTACGAATTTTAGTTTTTCCTTAGAATAATTTTATGTTTTGTCATCAAAAAAAGGGGGAGATTGTTAATACAAATAAGCCGTAAAAACGTTTATTTATATTTTACGATCTTTTAATGTTTTGTCGATAACAAACGTAAAATCATTTTAACAAAACAAATAAAATACGTAAATGGTTTGAGCCAATAGTTTTCTAACACACTTACGTTTTTACATAAAACACTAAAACAAGTATAAGTGATTTTATAATTTAGTAATACATATGTACAACAACTAATGTTTACATATTGGGCAAATATAAACATAACTAGTATGTATTATAATGGGTAAAAACTACAACCCATGGAACAAATTCATAACCCATGGTATTGACCCATACCCATTTGACTAGATGCATTGCACCCATTAGGTACATTGTATCTAAAGAAATACCCATGGATCAACCCATAACCCATGACCCACAACCAAAATACACATGGGCAAAGAGGAGCGTCCCACGGATCCCTAGCATTATGTGGAAAACTAGAAGGGGGGGGGGGTTGAATAGTTTTGCCGATTTTAAGTTGATTTCAAAAACTTTAGATTCGATATTATGTGAAATCGTATGGATGTTGAGAACGTATAGATCTAATGATAATGCAAGCAAATAAATAAAGTTAAGGGATAGAAATGACACAACCGATTTATAGTGGTTCGGCTACAAGGACACCTTCCTTGCCCTACTCCACTCCCCGAGTCACCTACTCGAGAGTTCAAGCACTATGTCAACAAACTCCTTCACTTGGCGGAGAATCCTTCTCAACGTTGCTTACACTTTTTCCGGTACAAAGCTAGATACCGAGTCCATAGCACGGTGGACCAAACCAACACAACTATTAAGCAACAAATATGTGAAATATCAAATACAAGATCTTTGCTACAGAAATCTTGTGGAGAGACAAATCAATTAAGGACCCCTTGCTTGGATGACTTGTAGAATGCTCGTGATCTCGCCTTAGAGAAGGACCTATATGAGGATCACAAAGAGAAAGAAAGAATAACATCTCTCTAGATCAAGTGATCTATATGTTTGTCACACCCCCAAAATATCGCAGCGGAACGATAGTGTCATTGGGGTATAACGTCATAGCACAAAGTATGGATACGTAAAACGACCTCTATAATGAGACGCTTTGAAAAGTTTACCATTCGATTACATAAGTTAAAGTTTACAAGCAAGAAATCCCAAAGTTTGATAATACACAAAGAGTTTACAAAACATGTCGAATGGTAATTGTTAAAAGCCCAAGACTCCAAAGTATGCCATGCGACCCAAAGCTCCATGAAATGCTAACACCTTAAGACCCGAGATAAACATGCTAAAAGTGTCAACACAAAGGTTGGTGAGTTCATAAGTTTGTTGAAAATGAATTGAAGAAAGTCTATAAGAAATGTTGATGCAAAGAAAGGCCTTGCAAATCCACTCGGCCCAAGTTCCGCCCATACAAAACTTGCAACTGTGTGTTTACAATCCATTGCCAAAATATGTAATTGTCAATCTTGTTTATAAGTAGGACATAGGTGCATACGATATATACATAAACTTAATGCAAAGAATCACAAACTAATCGAACCTCACGATTTAAGTCTAACTTGTTTGTTGTGTTACATTGAATCACTTGAATAATGATTATATTCACCCAAGGTCTCGTCTATCAAGGACACAAGGGTGGGGGCCACCGATAGTACTATCAATACCTCTCCGGCTCCCGCAGAGTTAACCAATTGCTAAAGTTTGTATGTTGTTGCATAATTGAAAACTAGTTTAGCACATTAAGGCACATATCGCAATAAACACACAATGTCCAAAGTGTATAAGAAGTATAGTGTAACACATTTGTATAAATAGTTTGAGCATTCGCAAGAGTGAAACAAGTATAACCCAATCAAGTATAAAACGAATCAAGTCTAAAGTATAGGTAAAGTTGTTTGGCAAAAGAGTTTAAATGTTTGGATAAATAAGCATATATCTCGCCCCAAATAGTTTGTAGAATTTAAACGAGTAAAAGCGGGGTATGAACTCACCTGGTGTAATTGATATGCTAACAAAATGATGTGTAAGAAAGTGAGGCTCGGAAACTATCCGCGACCTAAAATGAATGTTATGACTTGAGTTATGATATGTTGTCGTGAATGCATGATTTTTGAAAACGTATCACCCAATATGCTACTTGAAAACTAGTTATATAAAAATATTGTTACTTGAATGTGTGACGGTTTCATGTCGCAAATAAATACTTTTGAGCTAATGGTGAAAATGTAGTTAAAACTACGTAACGGTTTTAGTAATTGAAAAATCACCACGCCGGACTTGACGTAATATATACATATGAAAACTAACTCGTTTTAAGATCCGCTTCCGAAACGTCCGCTTAGGCCCTCGAAATCTTGATTAAAATCCGACAGCTTACAAAAGCTGTGAATAGTGTTTTCAGACGTTTTGACCCAAAGTTCGGTTAGCCATAAATCACTCGCTTTAAGTCCGTTTTCAAGTTCTTTATATCCACTCAAGGTAATCAAGAGTACTAATATATTTTTAAACTTCAAGACTTCACAGAAAGTTTAAGGCCACGGTTTGGCCAGTTACAAATTCGGACTGCATGTAAAAGTTTCCGAAAATTATAGTTTTTAATCGTAACTTGTAAACCACGTATATTTTTCGTTATAACTCCGTTTTAGTCCGTTCAAAAGGCCACGGATTCGTTTTAAAGTATATTTTCTAAATATGAAGGCCAAAATGTCGTACCATCAGTGGGTTTTTCCAGAAATTCGTTTTAAGGACAGAACGTAAAATATAGTTTACGAAAATGGTTTTTCTCGAACAAAACCTATTCTAATCCCTTCAAATCAACTCCAAAGCTAATCTAATCCTACCATACACCTTCTTAGGGTGTCATGGGTTCCTAATCACCATCAAGACCAAAGAATAACTTGGGAATAATTATAGGATGACCAATAGTATATATAAGTTCTTAAAATCATGAAAATGGTATAAATCACATAAGGCTTGCATGTTTTGCTCAAAAATGATGAGATGAGTATGAAATGAATAAGTAAGATGAAAAACAAATATGAGATGCTTACAAGTGATATGATGAGGTGCAAAGAACAAGGTTAGCCTAAACACCCTAGGTTTTTATTTCAAAACCTAAACAAGAGTGTTATCTAGATTGTATAAACACTAGAGCTTGAAAATTGATGATCCTTTGTAAAAACACCATGATGGCCGGTTTGTATGAGGAGGAAGAAGGAGAGAAAAAGTTTTTCTTGACTTTGAAATAATAGGTGAAATGAATGAGATGAATCTTACAAGAAGTAAAGATCTATACTTGTTGAAAAAGGCTTACCAATATTAAATGCATCCCCCCCCATAGGGCCGGATTTTGGGGGGCTTGTTTCTCAATTTTATATATTTTTTTTTTTTTCTTTTATTACTTGTACATATTGTAAATAAAATGTAAGTAAGTTGTGTAGGTAAATGTAACTTGTAAGGTAATGTGTACATTAATGTGTTTAAGGTGATTTTGGTAAATGAAATTTTAATAGATCAAATTAGAGTATAATGATATTATAAAATTATAAAATACATTCCTTGTAAAATTTGAGTGATAAAATAATTATCGAATAATTTTTAAGAAAACGACGTAATAATTAAACTTTAACGATTAATATACCAAATAAATTTGAAACACTAGGAAAACTAAAAATATAGTTTTATAAACTAAATGTGAGTTTAAAAATACCCGGATCATTTTTGAAAGTATCGGATTAAATTTTAAAATAATAACTCACGCGATAACTTTTAATTAATAAGAAAATAAAGTGTAATGTAAAATGCAAAACCGTTATGAAATGATGAATATGGAATATGAGAATGACCGGAAAATGAGAATTGTGACATTCTTCCTCGATAGAAGAATCGCGTCCTCGCGATTCAATCGATGATACATAAGGTTCTACCCTAAGGTTCGCGAAATCAAGTGTATGGTCAAGTGTTTATGTCAAAACTTACGCGCCTAGGTTTCTTATCTAAGGAGACTCACCGAATCTGAATAATAAGGTGGATCACTTAATGGTCTAGGAAAAACGTACCAGTTACGCATTGCGGGCTTCCTCGGTCCCTATATAGAATGCTCGACCTCGAGGAGGACTAATATTGAGTACAGGGTTCGGGTTATTTCCTTCAATTTTCACAGCTAGAGGAGCTTGCATCGGTGGCTTATTCAACTGAGGACAATTTTTCCGGATGTGATTCGGGCTGTTACATTCAAAGCAAGTCCTTTGATTATTCCTTTTACACTGCTCCTTAAAATGGCCATATCGATTGCAATTTGTACACAAGCGGTGGCTTGTTCTTCGGTGATGATAAGCACATTTAGCACATTTAGGATGTGTACCGCATACTCTCTTTGTTCATTACCGCCACAAAAACTCTTGCCCTCTTGTCACTCGCTACCACGCCTATCCGCTTATTCGACCCACTTGCTTCCTTCCTCTTATCAACGCTCTTCAACGTACTCATTTCTAACCATCTCGCCCGCCGTGGTTCCCGCCTCGATCGCACTTTGTATTGTAGACGGCTCGATTGTTTTCACAGCCCACGATTTGGGACAAGACCATATATGTACCTCGAGATTCTCTTGGATCTGTGGGTAACCATATGAGGAACTAGTCTGGCTAATTCATGGAATCGATCGGTGTAGGTGCGTGACCAGCCCCTATCATGGAGTGGTGATAAAATTCATCCTCTAGTTTCGCATTTCATTGTCCGGCAAGACTCCTCTTTCAATAACGCCTTAAATTCGTCCCATGTCATGCCTATAGTCGCTTCTCGCCCTAGCCCAGTAGTGCAGTGTTCCACCATGTCAATGCCTTTCCGATAACAACAAGCAAAGATACTTCACTCTCGATGTGTGGCACAATTGTCGATGTCGATCATCGCCTCTGCCTTTTCTACCCATCGAGTATACGCCAAAGCACCTCCTATACCATCAAACTCCACGGGTTTGCATGCCGAAAATTCCTTATATGTGCATCCACATTGTTGTTGTTGTTGGTGTTGGTGTTGTTGTTATTCTTGCCGCCTACATTGTTGGTGTCGCCATTCCCGCTCCCGTGGTTTCGAGTTATTCATATGATTTCCAACTTGTGTAACAATAGTGGGAAGTAAGATTTGAAGTTGTTGAGCGATGATGGCGGCAAAATCGTGGTTTCCGCCGTTGTTGTTGTCATTGTTACCCATGTCACTACCGCCTCCTCTACCTCCACGCCCTGTCATTCCACCCTTTGTACCGCACCACCTCGCCAATCTGCGTGTTACTCTCTTTGGTGCCATTATCTCGCAAGGAAAGAACCGTTGAATTCCCAATGTCTATGCTTAACGTCCTCAAATATAATACCATGCCACAAATTGGTTCCTAGGTGTCCACACGATCTACGTATGCGTGGTCGCATATGTCCACGTGAGTTGTGACGCATTTATAATTATGTTGGCCACCATAATTATAATTGCTTCATTTCACACGTGTGCATACCACCAAGCATACATGTCTCGATGATTGGTGTTACTTAAGTAGGTAGCCGCCCATCATCCGATTCTAAACGGTGAAGGAGGGATTTAGGGTAGGTATCTAGGAGAGTCGCACTTGGTGCTAAAGTCACTACGAGGTTTGGTGCGCCAGGTTCCCAAAGTATCCTCAAGAGAACTCCCATCCTCGGGCAAAATCATCAAATCTATCCAAATTTATAGTAACACTTATTTAGCTCGATCTCGCATCTCATCAAACAAGAACTGCCACGAGATCAAGTTAGATAAGTGCTCACATCGAGCTCCATATCCTTGATGACCCAACTAGATTTTGGGACTCCCTATTGGTACAAGGAAACCACGTTATCTAATGAGGTGGTTCTAGAAGGAATACTTAAGAAAACATATGCGCATCGAAAGTGAGTAAGGCAATAGGAAACGAAAGGATCGGCGTGAGAGCGGTTATAGTCTAGGAAATAAATGCAACCTAGTTCTCTATAACCAAGTCTCGATACTAATTTGTCACACCCCAAAATATCGCAATGAACGATAGTGTCATTGGGGTATAACGTCATAGCACAAAGTATGGATACAGAAAACGACCTCTATAATGAGACGTTTTGAAAAGTTTACCATTCGATTACATAAGTTAAAGTTTACAAGCAAGAAATCCCAAAGTTTGATAATACACAAAGAGTTTACAAAACATGTCGAATGGTAATTGTTAAAAGCCCAAGACTCCAAAGTATGCCATGCGACCCAAAAGCTCCATGAAATGCTAACACCTTAAGACCCGAGATAAACATGCTAAAAGTGTCAACACAAAGGTTGGTGAGTTCATAAGTTTGTTGAAAATGAATTGAAGAAAGTCTATAAGAAATGTTGATGCAAAGAAAGGCCTTGCAAATCCACTCGGCCCAAGTTCGCCCATACAAAACTTGCAACCTGTGTTTACAATCCATTGCCAAAATATGTAATTGTCAATCTTGTTTATAAGTAGGACATAGGTGCATACTATATATACATAAACTTAATGCAAAGAATCACACCAATCGAACCTCACGACGAAGTCTAACTTGTTTGTTGTGTTACATTGAATCACTTGAATAACAGATTATATTCACCCAAGGTCTCGCCTATCAAGGACACAAGGGTGGGGCGTCACCGATAGTACTATCAATACCTCTCTCGCGGCTCCCGCAGGAGTTAACCATTGCTAAAGTTTGTATGTTGTTGCATAATTGAAAACTAGTTTAGCACATTAAGGCACATATCGCAATAAACACACAATGTCCAAAGTGTATAAGAAGTATAGTGTAACACATTTGTATAAATAGTTTGAGCATTCGCAAGAGTGAAACAAGTATAACCCAATCAAGTATAAAACGAATCAAGTCTAAAGTATAGGTAAAGTTGTTTGGCAAAAGAGTTTAAATGTTTGGATAAATAAGCATATATCTCGCCCCAAATAGTTTGTAGAATTTAAACGAGTAAAAGCGGGTATGAACTCACCGGTGTAATTGATATGCTAACAAAATGATGTGTAAGAAAGTGAGGCTCGAAACTATCCGCGACCTAAAATGAATGTTATGACTTGAGTTATGATATGTTGTCGTGAATGCATGATTTTGAAAACGTATCACCCAATATGCTACTTGAAAACTAGTTATATAAAAATATTGTTACTTGAATGTGTGACGGTTTCATGTCGCAAATAAATACTTTGAGCTAATGGTGAAAATGTAGTTAAAACTACGTAACGGTTTTAGTAATTGAAAAATCGGCCACGTCGGACTTGACGTAATATATACATATGAAAACTAACTCGCTTTTAAGATCCGTTTCCGAAACGTCCGCTTAGGCCCTCGAAATCTTGATTAAAAATCCGACAGCTTACAAAAGCTGTGAATAGTGTTTTCAAAGACGTTTTTGACCCAAAGTTCGGTTAGCCATAAATCACTCGTTTTAAGTCCGTTTTCAAGTTCTTTATATCCACTCAAGGTAATCAAGAGTACTAATATATTTTTAAACTTCAAGACTTCACAGAAAGTTTAAGGCCACGGTTTGGCCAGTTACAAATTCGGACTGCATGTAAAAGTTTCCGGAAAATTATAGTTTTAATCGTAACTTGTAAACCACGATATTTTCGTTATAACTCCGCTTTAGTCCGCTCAAAAGGCCACGGATTCGTTTTAAAGTATATTTTCTAAATATGAAGGCCAAAATGTCGTACCATCAGTGGGTTTTCCAGAAATTGTTTTAAGGACAGAACGTAAAATATAGTTTACGAAAATGGTTTTCTCGAACAAAACCTATTCTAATCCCTTCAAATCAACTCCAAAGCTAATCTAATCCTACCATACACCTTCTTAGGGTGTCATGGGTTCCTAATCACCATCAAGACCAAAGAATAACTTGGGAATAATTATAGGATGACCAATAGTATATATAAGTTCTTAAAATCATGAAAATGGTATAAATCACATAAGGCTTGCATGTTTTTGCTCAAAAATGATGAGATGAGTATGAAATGAATAAGTAAGATGAAAACAAATATGAGATGCTTACAAGTGATATGATGAGGTGCAAAGAACAAGGTTAGCCTAAACACCCTAGGTTTTTATTTCAAAACCTAAACAAGAGTGTTATCTAGATTGTATAAACACTAGAGCTTGAAAAATTGATGATCCTTTGTAAAACACCATGATGGCGGTTTGTATGAGGAGGAAGAAGGAGAGAAAAGTTTTCTTGACTTTGAAATAATAGGTGAAATGAATGAGATGAATCTTACAAGAAGTAAAGATCTATACTTGTTGAAAAAGGCTTACCAATATTAAATGCATCCCCCATAGGGCCGGATTTTGGGGCTTGTTTCTCAATTTTATATATTTTTTTTTTCTTTATTACTTGTACATATTGTAAATAAAATGTAAGTAAGTTGTGTAGGTAAATGTAACTTGTAAGGTAATGTGTACATTAATGTGTTTAAGGTGATTTTGGTAAATGAAATTTTTAATAGATCAAATTAGAGTATAATGATATTATAAAATTATAAAAATACATTCCTTGTAAAATTTGAGTGATAAAATAATTATCGAATAATTTTTAAGAAAACGACGTAATAATTAAACTTTAACGATTAATATACCAAATAAATTTGAAACACTAGGAAAACTAAAAATATAGTTTTATAAACTAAATGTGAGTTTAAAATACCTCGGGATCATTTTGAAAGTATCGGATTAAATTTTTAAAATAATAACTCACGCGATAACTTTTAATTAATAAGAAAATAAAGTGTAATGTAAAATGCAAAACCGTTATGAAATGATGAATATGGAATATGAGAATGACCGGAAAATGAGAATTGTGACAATGTTAGAAGAGAATGAGAGTGTATGAGAGATTTAGTAAGAAGAGGGGTGAGTTAGAATGAAGAAATGGCTCTTTATTTATAGGCAAAATTCTTCACTGTTCCCCGGATCCCACGGATCCCTTCCACTTGGGATCCGTCTAGTGTAAACCTAGGGATCCATGGAACGCTCCTCTTTGCCCATGGGTATTTTGGTTATGGGTCATGGGTTATGGGTTGGTCCATGGGTTTACTTTAGATTCAATGTATATAAGTATACATTGTATCTAGTCTTCTTGGGTATGGGTTAAGATCCATGGGTTATGGTTTTTACCCATCCTAATAAACTATTACAACAAATGCTTAATTACTACATTTTTGTATTTAAATGGCTATATGTAAATGCTTTACAAAAATAACATGTATCCTTATAATTATACTTAAGAAAACATTATATTTGTTATCAACAAAACACAAAGAGATCGCAAAATATTAATAAACGTTTTTACGGTTTATTTGTATTAACAATCTCCCCTTTTTTGTTGATGACAAAACATAATATTATGATGAGTAAAACTTAAGAATAGATGTAAGTTTTGAAAGCCCCTAAGTTTTACTTCTTCTCCCCCTTTTTGTCGAAACAAAAAGTTAACCCTTGGAGGAAAAAGTAGTCCACGTATTTCTTACTCCCCCTTGATGGTAGCTCCCCCTAAATTAGGGCGTCAAGTGAAGAAAAATAAAAATCCTACAAGAAGAAAGGTTAGTAACATGCTTAAATAATTTGTGATTGTCGAGAATCAAGATTGGGAGCCAAGGTATGTAAACAAGGCCTTGTAATAAAACAACAAATTGTAGTGGTATTTATGTCACTTACAAGCATGTAAAAAAAATAAGAACAAGACTTGTTCTTAAAAATGACTTCAAAAAGAAAAAAAAAAATAATACTAAAAGTAAAAAATAGTACTAGTGATTCCTTCCATGCTTGCATAAGGTTATGGATGGAGGGTTTGATGAGTAATGATATTGATGCGATCAAGGATGAGGTTGAGTATGAAACGCATTTCTTCCCTAACTTCTATTGCAATTTCCCGAGTGGATTGGCAATGTTCACAATGTAAATGATGTGGGTAATGAGTGCGGAAGTTTTCCGGGTTGTTTTGATTGGAGTTATGCGGAAGTTGTGGTGGAAAAATAGGAAAATATGGATCAATATCCGGAATGTTTGTAGATTGTGGTGGAAAAGAACCTAGATGTTCTTGTAATGTGATGGGAGCTTATGGTGGTGATGTTTCAAGATCTTGAAATATAGTATTTGGAGATGTGGGGGGTGTTGAAAAGACTAATTCTTTTTCTTTAGGTTGGTTAGATCTTGTTGGAGTCTTAAGGAGTTCCAAAAGAGTGACTTTAGGTGATGAATTTGGTGTACTTGTTGGTGATGAGGGAGGTGTTATAAAGGAAGCATCTTGTGGTGAGTTGTTTGTTGAGGAAGAACCATTTGAGGTTGGTTTTGCTAAGCAACAAGATCGGATACTAATCCGTGCGGATATCCTAGAGTTTGATTGTGGTATTTTGGAAGGTGGTAGTACAAAGGTTTGGGTATCATGAAGATGATTGTTTGTACTAGGTGATTATCTAAAGGGTTTGTGGATGACATGGTGTATTGTGTTTGTGAGGATGAGATGGATTATACAAGCATTTTGGGAGTTCTATATATAGAAAAACAAAGCATTGTAATGAATGCTTGACCCAAAATGTGGATTAAAATCTAATGATTAGATATGAATTTAAGGCATGTGATCATGAGAACACAAGCATTAAAGAGCATACTCCCAAAAATAGAAAAATGTGGATTTTTCATCCAAAGTGAGAAAATAGAAGGTAAAACAGCTTCCGTCTCACAGATCCCACGGATCCTTCCCTTGAGGGATCCGTCCAGCATGAAAGTTGGGATCCGTGGGTCTGGTGATTCAGGCAGCACAAATTTTTCTTTTTGGAAACATTTTTGCCTAGTGTGTGCCTATATGCAAACTATTTGGAGTTTCGGTTATCTTGACCCCTAAAAGAAATAGAAAATAAACTAGAAGTATAAAACATCCTATTGAGATAACCCGAAAACACATATTTAGTACATGAGTACGTAATTTTGTGTTATTAATGCTCCTAATTCATTGTTGCTTAAATGAATGTACCCGAAAACACATATTAGTTAAATCTCCCCTTTAGCATTCAAAAGACATGAGATGCAATGAAAACGGGTTTATACTTTGTTTTAATAATGAAAAAGCGATTTTTCCTTGATGTGAGAAATTGCTTTTGTGAAATTGATACGGGAAGGTATCATTCTTTTAGAAAAACATTGTGAAAGTAGGTTTTCTTTGAAAATGTGTAAAAAGAATAAGAAATCTATAAGTGGAAAACTCATCTTGGGTTTTGAAATTCCCGTATTGTTTGTGAGTTATGCGTGAAATAGAGATCCTAGACTCAGAAAGAAGAAGGCTAGTGTTTACATACCTTGTAGAGTCAAATAAGTTACGACGTTTGTTCCATTAGACCAAGACCAAGACGAAGTAGGTTGAATTGTTCCCGTTTCAACGGTTTGGTGAGGACGTCGGCTATGTTGTCTTCGGATGATACCTTCTCAATAGAAATGTTCCCTTTGAACATTGTCTCTTAAGAAGTGGTGACGAATCTCTATATGTTTTGTGCGAGAATGCACACGGATTCTTGCTTAAGTCGATGGCACCTTTGTTGTCACATAGGATGGCTATGTCGCTTAGATGAATGTCGTAGTCTACTAACGCTTGTTTCATCCATAGTGCTTGTTGGCATGCTTTGCCGGGCGGAGACGCATCGGCTTCGTTGTTGATATTGCTAGTGCCGTTTGTTTCTTAGAAAACCAAGACGTTAAACAACATCCTATGAAAGTACACACCCCACTTGTACTTTTTCTATCAATGTAATCACCTGCATGGTCAGAATCTGCATATACAATTGTTTCTACTCCCGTGCCCTTAGGATACCATAATCCTAGTTGTGTTGTACCCTTAATGTATCTAAATATTCTTTTTACAGCTTCTAGGTGTGATGTTTTGGGGTCTTCTTGAAACCTAGCACATAAGCAAACACTATACATGATATCCGGCCTACTTACCATGAGGTAGAGAAGACTACCTATCATGCCTCGATATTTAGTATTATCTACGGATTTGCCGTCTTCATCTTTTGTGAGTTTGGTGTCGGATGACATTGGTGTCCTAATTGGTTTCGACTCTTCTAGACCAAATTTCTTTAACATCTCCTTTATGTATTTATATTTATTGAAGAAGATACCATCTTCTACTTGTTTAATTTGTAGACCAAGAAAGAAACTAAGTTCTCCCATCATACTCATCTCGAACTTGTCATGCATGATTTTAGAGAAATCATCACACATGTCTTGACAAGTGGATCCGAATATAATATCATCTACGTATATTTGTACTATGATTATGTGTGACTCTCTTTTCTTAGTAAAAAGTGTGTTGTCAACTAACCCCATGGTATAGTTGTGTTTAATTAAAAAGGACTTGAGTCTATCATACCAAGCTTTTGGAGCTTGTTTAAGACCATAAAGGGCTTTCTTTAATTTATATACATGTTTGGGTTTTTCAAAATCGATGAAGCCCGGAGGTTGAGCTACATATACTTCTTCATTAATGAAACCATTTAGAAAAGCGCTTTTGACATCCATTTGATAAAGTTTTAGATCATTAGTACAAGCATACGCAAGAAGTATTCTTATAGACTCTAATCTAGCCACGGGGGCATAGGTCTTATCAAAGTCTATTCCTTCTTGTTGGTTATACCCTTGGGCAACGAGTATAGCCTTGTTCCTAGACACTACTCCGTTTGCATCTAATTTGTTTTTATAAACCCATTTTGTTCCTATTATGGTTTGATTACTAGGTGGAGGGACAAGTGTCCAAACATCATTAGAAACGAATTGATTTAGTTCTTCTTGCATAGCCATTACCCAACTTTCATATTTTATGGCTTCTTGTGTGTTCTTAGGTTCTATGGTTGAAACGAAACAAAACAAGCTACTTTGGTTTTGAACTTGAGATCTTAATGTTCGTTCATTTAGCTTTCCTATGACCTTATCTACGGGGTGATCTTTGGACTCTTTAATGTTTATGATTTCACCATTTAGAGGTTCTTCTTCTTCATTTATCTTTTCTTTATTACTATAGCTTCACTTTCTATGATCTCGCCATCGACAAGAGGTGGAGAGGGTTTGGGTGGAATTTCATCAAATTTATGTTTAATGACCGTTCTACCTTCATTGTTTCTTTGTTTAATATGACGTAAGCTTTGCTATTTGGCGAGTAACCTAGAAAGATACCTTCGTTGATTTAGGATCAAATTTTGTAAGGTAATCTTTAGTGTTAAGAATAAAACATTTGCTTCCAAAGACTCTAAAGTGATTTAACGAGGCTTTTGCCTCGGAGTAACTCATATGGATTTTTCCTAAGATTGGTCTAATTAAGACTCGATTGAGTATGTACGTTGAAGTATCAACGGCATTACACCAAAAATTTTGAGGTATGGATTGTTCATTAAGCATGGTTCGACTCATTTCTTGAAGGGTTCTATTCTTTCTTTCTACTACCCCATTCGATTGTGGAGTGCGTGGAGCCGAGAAGTTGTGAGTAATACCATTAGCGTCACAAAAGGCTCCAAATTGCACTTCATTATCGAATTCCCTACCATGATCCATCCTAATGGACACTATAGGACTTCCTAGTTGTCTTTGTATCTTTTTGCTTAATATTTCAAAATAATTAAAGGTTTCCATTTTGTTCTTTAAAAATTTTGTCCATGTATACCTAGAGTAGTCATCCACTATTACCAAAGTGTAGTAGTTGCCTCCATAACTTTGGATAGCGGAGGGACCAAACAAATCCATATGTAGTAATTCTAGACATCTAGTTATGGACACCATGTTTTTAGCTTTATGACTCGAATGAGCTTGTTTTCCTACATTACAAGCATCACAAAAATGATGTTCATATTATAACTTAGGTAGATCTCTTACTAGATCTTTGGATGATAGCAATTGAAGAAGTCGCATGTTGGCGTGACCCAATCCTCGATGCCATAAGATCGAAGTATCATCCATAGAGATAAGACATAGTTTGTCTTTAGGTTCATTACCGATTTTAATGACATAGACTCCATGTTTCCTAATTCCTCTTCCTATGGTTATGCCATTTTTAAGTATCTTACTACCGGTTTCGGTAAAAAATACATTGCACTTTTTATCACATATTTGTCCTATACTTAAGAGGTTAAAGTTTAGGTTTTCTACGTGACACACATCGTTAATGGTTAGAGATTTGTTAGAAATCGTACCTTTACCAATGATTCTACTTTTGCTATTTCCAAACACCACATTACCTCCATTTACGGATTCATATGTGGAGAATAGATCCCTATTGCCGGTCATGTGCCTTGTGCACCCGCTATCCTTGACCCATTCATCGGGGTCTAGATCGACCTTTAAGCACACCTAAAACAATAATAAACTCAAAAGTTTGGTCCCCATTTGTTCATGGGTCCATTAGTGTTAAACATTCCATTCATGTTGGTCATGTATGGATAAGATGAATATGCATTCCATGGAGCAAAGTTTTGAAAGGGAAAACCGTTTTGCATATTTGGGTTCCATCCCATTTGATGGTTACTTCTTGGATAAACGTTATGTGACACACGGTAAATTTTCAAAAAATTTAACTGATAATTAGTAATTTATTATTACTAAGCATGAGTCATGAAGCATACATAAACTTTGCCTGATCATTTAAGTAGAAAACTCGCATACAGTAAAAATTTCACCACTCTTGCATTTGTACCATTTTTATGAATATTTCATTTTGTCTTATGATTTAAATTGTAAGACGAGAGGTTATCTCGTTTTCCCCAGTAACCGACACTGCACGCGTACCGACACTATGATAAGGGTTTGATAAAGCAAATGACAAACAACCGTAAAGAAAAATATTACAAAAATAATAATATCTCCGATACGTGACCATAAGATATTACATCTAAAAGTTATCAAACAATGATGCCTCGGTCACAACGTAAAGTCACGGGACACAAAATATTCAACACACTTTCACTTGGACAACAACTATTATAAGAATACAACTTATGTATATAAGTATAATGTATATACTTATACTTTCCAAGTTCACACAATAAGTAAAAACATTTACTTACTTACACAAATAAACCAATGAGTATTTAAAATAAAAAGTGAGACAAACCTCTTTTGTCTTTCTCTCCCTCCCACGACCAAAACAAGAACCAAGAATCCCAGGAAAAGATTTCATATCCATCTTCAACCTCTAGGCTTGTACTCCCTAAGTAGGTCGAATCTCTCCCAAAACAGATAATCCAACATGCCTAAACCTTCACTTCCTCATCTCTCTTACCATATCCATGAAAGTTCTTGTTTCACAAATCCTCTCTTTGATACATTAGCTATCACACGCACAAATCCAAGGGGAAATCAAAACAAAATCGTCCAAGGAATCATATCTCCACACATATTGAGCTTAAGACAAAGGTCCAAGATGTTCTTAGCTTTTGGAAGATAGCCGAATTTGGCTTCAAACCAAGACCAAAGAGAAGAAAGTTAACCAAACTCCTCCTCAATCTACTCCTATATCTCTAGTCGGATTTCAAAGACTCCAAACTAAGTTTTTCATCAAACTTTACCAAAAACTAGGGTTTACAAAAGTTAGGGTTTTCAAAAATTGATTTGGGGGTTTTGAAATTGGAGGTGTGGAGGAGATAATTCAAGCCTCATTTGGTCCGAAACCACGAAATTATTCTCGTCCTCACACGTCATCTTTGAGTAGAGGTTATGAACTTTCCTTGTTGTAATACTCTTTTGTTGTTGTTATGTGGTTTAGTTAATATCTTGTACTAAAATGATGTTATAAAGTCCTTACCGTGTTTAGTCTTTAACTTTCTATGTCGAAGATAAATTGTCTCTTGAATGTGTGTTGGGTTTTGTCGAGGGTTTGAAACAAGAAAAGTAGAAGTGGAGTCTTTTGATATTGTTATGTTGATCTTGAGCCTTGTCGAAATCACTTAACCAAGAACTAGAGATTGAGTTTGTACAAGTTATACTTTGTGTTAGTAAACAATCTTGATAACATGAACTTGTGTGGTCCTTTGCACTAGAGTCCGCTTGGTTTTCAATCGAGTCTAGGAACAAAAATAAAGCATACGAGTCAAGTTTCATAAGCCTACAAGTAGCTCATGTCGATACTCATTTTTTAGTCAACATCTATGTCGCCTAAATGTGTGTCGAACTTGATTTTTACCTTGCTTGAAAATGAGAAACATACTAGTGCCTCATTGTCTTGTTGACTCAAATCTTAGAAGTGAACCTTGTGTCTAAACCTCTATGTACGCCTAGGGTAAACTCAAAGTTGAATGTGCTTGGTTACTAAAATATTGTCGAGTAGTCCATGGTTGTGTCGAAGACCATAAGAGTGGACGAGATTGAGACCAAGTTGAAGTAATACTCAACTTATACATGGCCTCACCACTCACTTGCTCACCTCCCTAGTTTTGAAGTTAGCCAACCTAGTTCGAAACAAACAACTCGAGCTTTAGTGCTCACGTTGAATCTTGAAAGACAAATTAGAACTTGAAATAAAAACCTGGAAAATATTGTTCTACATGCTCTTGATGTCATGTTCAAGTATTAACAAAGAACTTTGGGCCTATGTATCTCTTTTCTTTCTTTTCGTTACACCAACACGTTGGGCCAAGCCTAACACTTGACACCATGTTGCAATTTAAATTGGGCCGCAGCCCATAGTCTTTTTATAGAGGCAGTGAGTACATCAAACATGGTAATACCCGAAGAAACTTATTGGACAACAAACACTAAACCCGTCTCCATAAATTCTTTCTTTCAACTTCCCATGCATCATATTAATGCCATTCGTGTACACTCGTAGTAACGTAACGAAATAAAATACAAAAGTTGGACATGAACAACTAATGTGATTCATTAAATAACGGTTACGTCAAAATTTAGCATTTATATATAAACAAATGTACGCCAAGTAAACGTCACGTTTAGAACTTTATATAATAAAGACAAGTTTTGGTAAATAACTAAAGACCACAATGTCATTTCATTATATACATTAAAATGGAAAGTTTTCAAACTTAACATAAACATTTTCTAAAGGTAATTAGAAAATAAATCCATTTAGTTATAAACTTTGACAATACCATTTTGTGTCAACTTAAATGAGTATATACACATTTATATACTTACTAGTGGAAATGTTGTAATTTTTATTCATATCGAACTTTGGAAATAAAACCCTATAGATGTCAATGTAAAAAAAAGGTATATACACTTTGTATAATTACAAGTAAACTATATTAATAATTTTTACAAACTTATGTATAATGTTAATACAAGTATATCGAACCATTTTAAGTATGTAATACTTAAAACAATGAACTAAAACATTTCCTCCTTATCTAGGTCGTGTGGTGCCGCCCACAACAATAACTAATCCCACATTTTGATTGCACATTTGCTAAGGTGAGTTTTCATAGCCCTCTTTACTTGATAAACTGCTTTAAACATTTTGGGGTGAGAAGTATGCAAAACCTTTTATGGACCAAAACTATTACATGATTACTATTACGTGGTTTAGCCTAAGCCCTTATGTCCCTAGAGAATGCCCTTTTCATGAACCGCCAATTCCCCATTGGGAAACGCGAATGTTATAAATAGATCTATTGAGGGTGACTCTCCGCTCGGTTGGCCATGCTTGGGCCAAGGCGAAACGTATACCATGTCGGAATTAAGTGTTGAGGGACAAAACACTTGCTATGGGCCCCTATATTGTATGACATCTTTTAGCATACAGAAACTGTCATAGTATCGGTTGCATGAACTTAGAGCTAACGTAATAGACATTCATACATACATCATTATATTTGTTGTAATGATTATATGACTTTGCTTATGGTCCAACTTTCTATTTTAACTTAAACCTATGAACTCACCAGCTTTTAGCTGACCTTTTTAGCATATTTTCTCAGGTGTTTAATTGTGAACATGGATGCAAGGCAAGAAGCGGATAAATGGTCGTAGTAGTATTAAAGAAGTGTTTTTACACAAAAATAATGTTTTTACATTGGGACCACTAAAACTAATGGGATGTGCCCATTTATCTAAACAATGTTGTAAGATAATGTTTTAAAATGTTTTATGGAATTAAACGGAGTGTGTATTCCGTTCTTTATTACTTGTATTATGATCCACTAATCCCGTAACGCTCCCGAATAACACGTATGCTTCCGCTAAACAAAATTTGGGGGTGTTACAGATTGGCATCAGAGCCAAGGTTATAGAGAACTAGGTACATATAAACCCTAAACTATAACTACTTTTCACCAAAACATCATACTACGATCACCGACCGCCGCTGCATTTTACTTGCTATTCTACTTAGAATTTATTTAAATAGGATTACATGTTTTATTTCCTATTTACTTATGCACTATTTCATATTCATTATGAGCATATTTTTCCACGTACTTACACATATGCACCATTTTGTCACAGACTATGCCTTCACCAGCCTTCCCTCACGATGTTCAGGAGGACATCCTACTAGCTCACTCACCTACCATCCATCAGCTTGCACACTTAGCCACCGATCTGTATATTCAGGCCACATTAGCAGCTCAGCCAGTTATTGCACCTACTTCATCTATACCTACCCTTACCACCACTCCATCAGCTTTGTTGACGCGCAGGCAAAAACCCCACAAGATTGTGAGAGTACCTGGATATCGAGAGCGGTATTCATTTGTGCCTACACTAGCTTCTCAGATGACGCGCGTTGCTTACATGGGTCATTCTTCTACTTCGAGTCACCGACACCATCACCCATCGAGTCACCACCTCATCGAGACTCCGAGATCTACCGATTCCTACTCGAGGAAGACCCGAAGAAGATCCCAAGAGGATCCCGAGGAGGAACAACCAGAGCCTATGCCGAGTGAGAGTGTCCTCGGACATGTTAGCACAAAGCATATATGGATACACCGGGTCCGGAGATTGTCCGAGTATTCGAGAGATAGGACTGAGCTCCAGGATGGCTCAGATATTGGGCGAGGACACGGATATTGATGCACCATTTAGATTAGGATAGAGAGCTGCTTTCCTCTATAGCCAAGAGGAGAGTGGTATGGCTACTTGGAGGGATATTGATTGTGTGTTCAGTTCTGTACCACATATCGCGAGCCCGAGCTACAGTCCGTCATCACCTTCATTCATACCGTCTGCAGCAAACATGGAGCGCCTTGCTCACGCCACTAGACAGCTTGAGACCATTGAAGAAGCTGCACCGGTTGAGGCACAGTCAGTACCAGATCTATCAGGATCTCCAGATGATGAGCTAACTCTCACTGAGAAAGTGTTGATTCAGTTAGATTCTCATGAGACTCTGTTAGGAGTCCATACTGATCAGCTAGAGAGAGTCGATCCAACACGCTTGCAAGCTTGCGAGCAGCGTGTTGAGGGTTTAGACCGAGTTACTGATGTATTGTTTGAGAGCATAGAGCTCGAGAGACACGAGTGGATTCGACCGGGTCTTAGGGTTGAGACTCGTGTTGAGGACGCCGAGAGTTGACAACAGAGCACGACCTTGGGCAGAGGTCAGACCCAAATGCACGGACGACTAGAGGAGCTAGAGCGCGTCCAGTGGATTGCGAGAGATACTGTCAGAGAAGGATGGCAGAGGACTACTGGTTTAGAGTCTATGTTAGCATCTCAGATGAGACGTATCACGAGTTTGGAGGATACGCAGCGAGAGTTGATTGCTACCATTGAGCGACTACGTACCGAGCGTGGACATCTTTAGATATGACTTCGTGATGTATCACACTAAACTGAATTATAACAGTTAGTGTTGGGTATTACTCTTGTACTTCAGCTTGTATTTCGTTGTATTTTGGTCGATTCCATCTAGTATCTCATCATGCATCGTGAGGAACCTTGTAATCAAGTTCTATCTATGTCAAACTTATTTTCCTATCCAATTGTCTCTTCTTTTATAGATTGCTCATATGATCTATCTGCGATATTTACACTATTACTTGGCACTTACCTTGACTAAAAGGTTATATGTCTTATCACCTTCTCCTACTGCAGAAATGCCGCCAAAACGAAGATCAAAACGTACCAACCCGGTGGAGCTTCCAATGCTCCTATTCCAATGAGAGTTACGCAACCAAGCCGCAAACACTACTATTCCAAACAGAGTCACACGCGATCGATCGTCAAGCCACTACTCCCGCTAGGGCTACTCCAATCCAACCTATCATGAATCAAGCCATGATTGACCAACTAGTCAATGAGCGAGTGAATGCCGCTTTGCTACAACAAACCACCTGCCTACTAATGCTGGAACTTGAGACCACCCACTCACCGCCGCACTTGTACTTATCAGACTTTCAGAAACCATGACCTGAGGCTTTAGTGGAACCGAAGGAGCCGTCGGTCCGACTAGATGGATCGAAAAGCTCGAGACCGTGTTCAACTGCAATTGTGAAGAAGAGTCTAAGGTTAAGTATGCATCATTCACTTTCACGGATGTCGCCTTGACCGTGGAACAATTTCAAATCGCTAGTTTCGATGTTGCCTATGCCATGCCATGGGAGAACTTCAAGGAAATGGTACTTGAAAGTACTATCCTCGTAATTAGATTAAGCTCGAGCATGAGTTTTGGAACCTCAAGGTTCAAGGCACCAATATGGTCGCTTATAATCGCCGATTTCAAGAACTAGCCTTATTGTGTCTCGAAATGGTTCCCACCGAGACTCGATTGTTAGAGAGATACATCTGAGGACCGCCCAACCTATCAAGGGCAATGTCACCACTTCTAAGGTCACGATCTTCATGAAACTATCAAGTAGCCAACAAACTCATGGACCAAGTGATTGAAGATTCCATGGACAAAATGGTTGACAATAAGAGGAAATGGGACGACCATTCTCAAAGCTACAACAACAATGAATACCGTGGCAACAACAGAGGAACAACATCAACAATCAAAGCAAGAGGCAAAATGTTGCTAGAGCTTATGCAATGGTGTTGGGGAAAGGAAACCAGACTGTGGATCGCACCATTGTGCAAACCGATGCACACCGCATCACAAGGACAATGTACAACAAGTGCCATAACCGCCGAAAATCGGACACTTACCCAGAACCTGCAGGTCCAAATCATTGGCGACAGCTCAAACAAATTTCACCAGACCCAAAAGCTGCTATAACATGCTTTGGTTGTGGTGAAAAGGGCATTATAAGAATGAATGTCGAAAGACCAGAAACCTAGGACATGGAGGAAATCAAGGAAACCGAGGAAATCCAGAAGCCATGGGAGTGGCAGGATTCGTGGAAATGTGGATGACGAGTAATCGTGGAAATGGAGAAGGAGCTCGTGGGAGAGCCTATGTCAGAACTAAAGTGGAAGCTCAGAAGACCCGAATGTTGTGACGGGTACGCTCCTTATAAATAACCGTTATGCATCCATATTGTTTGATACGGAGCCGATAGGAGTTTTGTTTCTAATACATTTAGTCCACTACTCGATATTGCCCCAACCGCATTAGAAATGCATACAACGTGGAACTAGCTAACGTAACGAGAAAGGGTAGATACCATCATAAGAGGTTGCACCCGAACTCGTTAAACCACCCATTCAATATCGACTTATTACCAAGAGTATTGGGTAGTTTCGATGTCATCGTCGGAATGGATTGGTTAGCAAAATATCATGCCGCCATCATTTGTGACGAGAAACTAGTCCACTACCTTATGGACATGAAGTCCTAACAATAGAAGGGACAAAAGTGATGTAAGAAGCGCTTTCAAGACCGCATGTCATTTCGCACTAAGGTGTTAAGGTGTATCGAGAAAGGATGTCACATCTTCCCAGCACAAGTCACCGGAAAGGACGAAAAAGAAAAGGAAGAAAACGTCGGAAGACGTGCCAATAGTAAGGAATTTCCAAGTCTTTCTCAAGATTTGCCAGACTCCGCCGACCCGACAAAGTTGAACTTCAGATCGATTTAGTGCCCGGTGCCGCACCGGTGGCAAGAGCACCTTATCGATTAGCTCCAACGGAACTCCGTGAGTTGTCAAACCAGCTTGTCGGAACTCATGAAAAAGGGTTCATTAGACCGAGCTCATCACCATGGGGAGCACCAGTCTTATTCGTCAAAAAGAAGGATGGAACTTTCAGAATGTGCAATGACTATCGTGAATTGAATAAACTAACCATTAAGAACCGCTACCCACTACCGAGAATCGATGACTTATTCGATCAACTTCAAGGTTCAAGCGTTTATTCAAAAATCGACTTAAGATCTGGATACCATCAACTAAGAGTTCAGGAAGAAGATTGTTAGGAATTAGAAAATTCCATGTTAAAGTGTCGGTCACCCCAATTATGATCTAGCATAAGTTAGCTCATAGACGTGTCGTTATTTTAGTTGTTTAGTAGTTTATTAGTTATTTAGTAGCGTAGTTTAACGTAGTGTAACACCGTGGAGGAAGGACGGTCTTTACCCATCAGATACCGATCCACAGCCGATAGGAGGTCGTGTATTGTGTAGTATAAATACCCCTTCCATCCATGGAAGGGTGGTGCTTCTCATTCAATCTAATATTCCATACTTTGTGTAAACCTCTAGCAAGAACACCTCTCTCTACTAACTCTCTAACTATGGCAAACATGTATTTTGATCATCCTAGACCACCCGAATCATCAACACAATAAAATAACGATCCTACAATTGGTATCGAGCCTGTGTTTTGTGTTTTGATGATTTATTGTTGCTCAATTGTGGTTTAACCGATTTTATATGTGATTTGTGTCGGATAGTTTATTTTGTGATATCGCTCTTTAATATGTTTAATCGTGTCTTGTTCATCATCCAAACCATGATATTTTCGCATAATCCTTGAAGTTGGTCATGTATTTGTGCATAACACCAAAATAGTCAATATGGTCATATATTTGTGGTCTTAATGGTTTTCTCGTAACTTTTCATGGTCAAAACAACAAAAGTATCATCTTTATGCAACTTTTCCGGGTTTATTTGAAGTCGGCCGGAAAAGGTCGGGAAAACTCATCGGAAAACTCATATATTCATGCTACCGAGTTGTCCTTAAAAGATGTCCAGACACAATGTTTTCAAAGCGAGTTGACTATTGAGTCAACTTCTGCTAGCGACTTGGCTATGCTAGCGAGTTGGCTATGCTAGCGAGTTGGCCATGCTAGCGACTTGGCTATGCTAGCGACTTGGCTATGCTAGCGACTTGGCTCATTATCTAGCGACTTGGCTCATATCTTAGACCTAGCGACTTGCTTTGAAAAAACCGTAGCAACTTGACTAAACCACTTTGACTCTTGAGTCTTAGCGACTTGTTTTGAAAAACGGTAGCGATTTACTTTGAAAAATGGGTAGCGACTTGGTTTATGACTCGCTTTGACATAGACGTAAATGAAGAAGGAGAATCGACCACAAGACCACGACCACAAAGTTATACCAACCCCATCGGCCTCGACCTCGTGTTCACACCATCATAGGTCCAATACAAACACCATCAACAAATCCAATCTATCCTACCTCATCTCATATCTCTTCCAACTTCAACATATCCCATCTCCAATAACATCCAAGACTCAAACATTATTAAGAAAATGATTTCAAGATCTCGGTTTAAGTCGTGTCAAAATGAAAACATCAAGACCATCATGGGTCTAATGACACGATACTATCCATCATGATCTCAAAGTCAAAACGTATAAATGGAGAAAGTTTTTTATCTCGGTTTCGAATGTGTGTAAGGCTCGTTAAACGCATAGATATTAATTATCTACACACAAACTTCGATTACATCATTGATCTTTTTAAAGCTTCATTGTTTTTTTTTGTTCGAATTTAAGAATCAGAAAAATAACATGTAAGTTATTTTCGTGTACTTATTCGTTTGTCTCATAAGGTCAAAGCATCAAGAGTAAAATACCTACCTGAAACATCTTCGTGAACCCCTCTATCATCCCGGTGAATGATTGAACTCGAGCCATCCCTGTGGCGAGTTCATAGTGGGTATGAATATGATTCATGATTTTTTTGTTCTTGTCAATTCATGATGGATGATGCTAATTGACTTAAGGTTCTGATTTATGGAGGCGTATTGTTTTTATGTGAGATTTGGACCATCGGTTTTGGGAGAAAGTTTGATGGGCGGAAGTTTGAGAGGATTTAGGGTTTCAATAGTGATTAGGGTAAGATGTGTGTGAGAGTGTGATTTATATACCCATGTGATTAGAGTTTGACACTACTTATGACCGGTTAGTGATGTTTTTTAGATCGATATTGTTTTTTGGGCCGTGTGATTTGATTTGAGGTTTGTGATGAGATTATATCAATGAATGGGCCGTGATTGTTGGGCCTCGTGTGTATAATATCAATGGGCGGGTTAATTGATTTGTTGATATCTCGTGTGGGGTCTTTCATGCACATTCTAATATTGCAAATGAGATTTCATTGACCATATTTCGTTGTCGTGGGTTTAATTCCTTGAGGTACATGTCTTATTTGTTGCCGAGTAAGTTGACATATTATTGATTGTGACACACTAATTTGGAACAAGGTATCCTATCTTAAGATGTGATATGATATGATTGTTGATACTTGATAGATTTGGTATAATACTTACATAAGTATCGATATCTGTTGAATCCGAATAGTATCTCATAATATGGATACACAAACATTGATATTTCTCGTGAATGAGTGATATGACAATGATTTTAATCGGATATGGGCTTAATTTGCTACTTCTCGGTGGATTCTTATTTGGACCATTTGATGGGCTTCTCGTAATTGGATCATTTGTAAAGAGATTTGATAAGGAGATTTGATGATGAGACTTGTTGTGATGAGGTATGGTACTTTGGTTTATACATTCTCACCGAGGATATGATGTTATGGCTCGAATTGACGGTTGATATTGGCTAACTACGGGTTGTTGTTCGGTATTTCTTATTTGGTTTTGAAGTGAAGTTTTACGGGCACGCTTACTTATTTCGCCTTCTTTCTTGCTACCTTCCGCCAAGATGACTTGTTTGGGCTTTTATAGAGTGTGATAAAGACTTGGCTATTTAGTTACGTTTGTGATTCTTTCTCGCTTAACAACGTTGCTATTACTTCGTGTCTCACTCTTTTGATAATGTCAAGAGGTTTTGTACATTGGGTACACCGCTTCTTCTTCACAAGGATTAGTACAAGGTTAAGTAACAACCGAAAATTCTACTTCATGATCAAGTTTGGTATATCGGGTTTACTTCTCCATGTGGTCATTACAATAGCCGATGATTTCGTGTTTGATGTGTTTTCCAAAGTGTTGATTGGATGGTTGATGATGTTGTTGATGTTGGATTATGAACCGTTGATGAACACGCATGTTCCCCTAAAACAGATATTCTCTCAAACCAAAGTCGTCATAACACATTCAAGTCGACATTGTTTACGGTTTTGTCTTGATTTTGTAAAATCGCCGAAGAACCTATTTCTCGGTTTAAATCATAGACTTGTAAAATACCGTGACAATGGAAACATCCCGGTATTAATAAAGTGCATTTCGGATCTATCTTACGGTTTATTCTTGGTTTTGTAAAACTCCAAAGAAACTATTTCTCGGTTTAAACCATAGAGTTGTAAAATCCCGTAATGATGGAACCATCTTGGAGAAGAGAAAGTGTAATTTTAGATCTTACTTGATGTCGGTGTTACGGTTTCGTTTCAAGAAAGGATAAAAGGGTGTACTTCATAAATTGGATGTGTGTTTGGATATTCGTCATGGCGCTTTGGTTATTACATGGTTTTACGGGGTTATGTATCGTTGACCATGGTCGGATGAAACCATTATCAAAGTTCATTTAAATGTCAAAGAAGGCTAGATTTGAGCGAGTTAACTGAAGATGTGACAACGGAGTTAATTCACTATTATTTATTTGAGGTTGAAGTGAAGTATCACGAGCAAGTGTACTTAGTATCCGAAGGTATCGGGACGGATGGATGAAGATTCTTCATGATCCTTGTTCAAGCTTATTATCAAAAACGAAGACTTGGAAATCTAGTTATTCTTGGGAGTCTTTTTCTCTTACCACGAGGGAAATTGGGCTCTTTTGCCACAAAATAACTATCACTTTAAGGAGTTACGTTGTAGTGCTCAATGTCACATTTAATTGTGGATTTTCAAGAGGTGATGTACGCCTTATACTTGATGGTTGGTTGGTTGAAGAGTATAGAGTACTTAGAGATTCAAATGGGCATGAAGTCTCGACACCGCTCTTTGTTACATATGTGCAAGTTTAAGTCACGAGTTCGGGTTAGTTTACTTGTGGTCAAATTCATCATATTGGGTTTTCTCCATCACCGTCACGACAAATAGCCTATAGAATGATAATGGGATGATTACATGTTTTGCTAAGAGAGAAGAAAAGAGAGATTATGATGTCTGCTCAAACCGATTCAGGGCCTCAGACTTCATCATTATGGCGTCTCAAGATAACACTCAGCCCCTGCCTCATAGAAAAGAAAAGTGTACGCTTCAAGGCGCTTTATCTTCAAGAAGAGAAATCTTCTCATTAATGACCATTCTCATCAACATGCTTCATACTTTTTCTATGCGCTTCACCATCAAGTGAACCGGCTACCACCGATTGTTTTCTCATTCCACTTGCTCGATTATAATGAAGATGGCGACATCATGTGTCGATTTTATGAGAGAATTTTGAATAGAACATTCGGATGATTTTCACTTATTTAGTCAAGAATGGCATCTCCGTATGCAATTCTTGAGGGGAGAAGAAGTGTGAATTTTTGCATTGTTGATTGATATTTGCGAATATAAATGGTCATACGGCTCTAAACTCATGTAAGAACCGAGCCTCTTCTTATCGGGTTATCTTCACATGGAGTTTTTCTTCTAAGAGCCGTTGGTTGACATCTTCACTCGGATTGATGAGTTTATCGACAAAGTGCTTCCGGTTAATGCTTCACGATACATCAACATGATGATTCCGAACAATCTCTCGTTCTTGTTTGATGTGATTGGTAGTTTGGTGTTACCATCTTGTGTGTTCGCTATGGCCCGATTGTCGATTTCCTTGATGAACATCTTTCGTTCTTGTTTGATTGGGAGGATTTTAGTTAAGGGATTTGCAAGATGTAAGTTAATTGGGATGTTGTTTGGTGGGATGCTTTTTGGTGTGAGTTGAAGATGTTAATTATCTATTCCCAACTGGACAATCTTGAAGAAGGTCGAGTCTACGATGTTCTACATTTCTTGCTATATGTTAGAAGACCAAAGACGAGTTGTATTTAATGATCTAAAGACTTCTTCTTAATTTGGGCATTTATCAAAAGATTGTCGGTTTAAGGGAGAGCACTAATTGGGGAGTTTGAAATGCCAAATTTAATCCCTAATTAGACTTGCTCACGTTATTCTTCAAAGAAGTTGACTCTCACGAGATACATCCGAGCTAATGATATTCTTCTCAAAATATTTCTAGTACACGGACTTACAAAGAGTTGTTGATTTCAAGTGTCAAAACCAAAGAAGGAGTAAGGAGATAAGCACCTAAACGCGAGTAAACTTGATGAACTTAATACTTCTAAGTAATTGAAGATATCCCGGGAAGACAAATGTTATTACCGCAGAGAAACTCAAGGTTTGACTAATGACGAGTAAACTTGATGAACTTAATTCTTCTAAGTGATTGAAGATATCCCGAGAAAACAAATGTCATGACCGCAGAGAAACTCAAGGTTTTACTCATCAAGGCGTTTAGTGTTAGTATTTCATCTACGTGGGGGAAGTGATGTTAGAGAAAGTTTCTGAAGATAAAAGAGGTACACTAGTGTGTGGTGATTTCAATGGTATCGCAATGATCAGGGGAGAGAGATTGTGTACATTGGGGATGCTCAGTTGTTTCACTTGAGGGCTTAATCATGATTCGTAGATATAATCACTTATTCGGAGTTGACATCCGCAGATTGTCATCCGCAGAGATAATCGATGACTTGGCTTGCTTCTTCAATGTTATCGCTTTTTCCTTCCTTGGGTATTGGTATACTTGAATACTTGAGCTCATACACGATCATCAAGGAAGAAAATGTGAACATGGGAGGTGTTTTCATTCCCTCATGATGTGTATTCGGAGAGCTCTTGGGTATTGGTGTACTTTGGGTTCTTGAGCTTCATACACGATCATCCGAGAAGAAAAATGTGAACATGGGAAGGTGTTTTCATTCCCTCATGATGTGTATTTGGGAGAGTTCTTGAGGATTATACAATGAGACCGATCGCATCAATTCAACTACACGGGGAAGTGTTCTCTTGACACCTTTTGGAATGGATCGCCTGATTTCATGGGAAAAAGAAATTTGAGAAGATTATGTATACGTGGGATGATACGTTCTGTCGTTCTTGTTGATGATATAACCTCGAACGAAGAATCACGGTGATTATTCTTGAAAGGAGCAAGGATTTATGATAATGGTGTACTTCTCTCAGGCACCGCTAAGGCAAGCTTGAAATAGAGCTTCAATCGCTTTCACTAAAGGATTTTCGGTTTGGGGAAGTCGCCAAAGTCTCACTTTCGATGGTTCAATTTCTTTCTTCGATTCAAGAGCCCCGAAGCTTTGGTGGTGAATGTTTAAGAGTTGATGACTTCTATCTTCTACGACGTCGCTGCTCGATATCCTTATCTCGGTACTCGTATCATCATCTTCTTTAACTATATCATCTTCTCTATCTTTGTATATATTTTTCTGAAAAACAAAATACAAAATTATAAAACCAATAAAAACAAAATACAAAAATATAAAACCAACAAAAGAAAATAGAAAAATATAAAACCTTCAAAAACCGATAAAAATCAGAAAATTTCAAAAATACCAAAAATATGTTTTCACATGACATGTCTTCTGGTATCGATAACATCTACGGTCTTAGAAATGTCATTCAATAATGGCACGGGACCATAGATGAAGTTCGAGTAGGAGGTGTAAATATTCTTTTCAAAACATGTCTCTAAAAATGGCTTGCAGTTACTTCAGACTGTGACCCGCGCTTAAACCATGGTTTGCTATTCTTTCAGATAGCAACCCGGTCTTCAAGAAAGGAAAGTGTTGCGCTTAAACAATTTTCAAAATATTTCGTGCACTTATCCTAAAACAATTTGAGAAAAGTATGTCTAAGGACTGCTGTTCCTACACAAATGTTTTTCCGTCTAAAATTCTTTAGAAAAATATTTGTTGTTTTCAAAAATGGTGGAAAATGAGTTGCTTATAAAACAATCAGATTCAGTGTTTTTGTAAAATTGAAAACTCAATCAATGACTTCAGCATTTTTAAACTTTTCATAAAATGAGTCATGGATTGAGGGGGATAATGTTTTTTTTCAAATCTACATCATCTAACGGGCTTTCTTAATTATCCTAATATGCTTAATTAAAAATGATGTTAACCTATGTTGAAGGACTCGGTGCCTAGGATATGATTGCTAGGATTAGATGATTAGAGTTTGATGAACACATTATTCCCATACATTTATATGATCCGATTGTTATGTTGAATTGACTTTAATTAGTCGATTCTTGTCATGGGTGATGTCGGCCACCATATATCTCAGATGTGTGTTCACTAACGATGCGGTATATTGGTATAAAAGAATGTTCCCGATCCGGATCCCACAATTGAAGATGATTGGATGCCAAAAGGAAAAGGTAACTATATCTTGGGTTGACAAATGAAGAAACGGAGCTTAATTGGACTTCTATGGAGAGTTGGCATAAATGCAACGTAAGAGGTCTCACTGCATCAGCAGATGGTTTTCTTCTAAGTGATTGAAGAAACGGAGCTTAATATGACCTCGTTGGCATTCAAAATGCAACGTAAAAGAAGTCTCACCGCATGAGCAGATGGTTTTCTTCCAAACCCTACAGCAACAAAAACGGAAGCTTCTCATCCACCTAACGTATCTTTGTGCAGGGATAATAGTGATGATACCATTTTTCTAAAACTTTGATTAAAATTGTTTTGAAAATGGAAAAATATTGTTTTTTGAAAATAAATTGAACTTAATTTTTAAAATCACCGGACTTCTTTTTATCAAAACCTAAGTCACTCAATTATTGACTTATGTCATGGATTGAGGGGGAGAGTGATTTAATTTAAAATATTTTCAAACAATATTTCTTCATAAAAGTTCCGGTTTATACGTTAAAATGTGGTGATCTAAAGATTTAATGTTATGTCATGGTATGATTTTTCTTTAGAATCAAGGTCTTTCAAAATGAAATTTTTTCATTCTTGTTTGATTGTGAAATTGTTTTGTTTTACTTAAAAGATCTCTTAAAACTATCATACCGACACTAACAATCTTTAATGTCTTAAAATGGTCCTTATCTGTCATTTTTCAAAATTGAATCTTGCCACGCCTTTCCCAAAATTTTCTAAATTATTTAAATCGGTTGGGATCACAAATCTCAAATGGTTTGAAATTTTGATCATGGAGAGATCGTGTTTTAAATCTCAATTGCTTTTAATGGAATTGGTTTTAGTCCTTCAAAGGCACTCCGCCTCCATGTGCCAAACGATTTCAAATACAAAATGCACACGTTGAGGAGGAGGATTTATCCAAAACCGGATGAGTATTTAAACAAGGCCACATTTTCTCCCATGTTTTCTAAACCTAATTAAATCACTTGGGATCCAAAATCTCAAAGGGTTTGATATTTTTGATCGGGGGAGAATTTGTGATTTAATAATGAAATTTGATAAAAGGTGATCGTTTTGATTTAATTGTGCACGCTGCTCTCTCATATGTGCTAAACGCTTTCGAATCTTGAAGCACATATTGAGGGGGAGCATAACTATCTAGGTACAAAAGTTTTTAAAGAGATTTTTAAAGTACCTTGATTGAGTTTTCAAATGGTTTTCTTAATGGCTTGTGTGATCGTAAATGTGCTTCAAAAGAACTCTTGCCTCTATGTGATAAAATGATTTCAAATTTCATACGCACATATTGAGGGGGAGAATTTTATCATGAAAATCAAATGGGTTTTTTCGTATGAAAATTGTGATCAAAGAAAATATTTCAAAGTCCTCTTGCCTCCTTGTGCTAAACAATTTCTAAATCATACGCACATGTTGAGGGGGAGGTTTTTCTAAATGATCAAAACTATTAAGGTACAAAATGCTTTGATCTCGTATCACAAGTACCTTGATTGTTTTTCCAAATGATTTTTCAATTGGTTTCAAGGAAGAATGAACAATACCAAAAGACCCACCAATTTATTTTATGCATGGTGTTATAAGGATGGTTAGGTTAGGTATTTGTTCCCACGATCCGCTTGAATCGGAGGGATCTACCTAGGGACAATCCACTAGATAGTGTAGAGTCCTTAGGTATATTGAAAAAGGAGAAAATGAGAATATGGGAAGAGTGCCGATCGAGACGAGCTAGAACCGGATTAAACCCAACAAGGTTCTAGTAATGAAGTCTCGGTAAGCATCAAGGGTTGAAGAATGAAAAGAAATGAATGTGAAAAAGGGTGAAAAGAAATAGCCTCCATCAATTCAACCTTTAGGCGTAAACCGGTTCAATACATATGCTACCGGTTGTTACTAAGGTAACACCGGTATTGAAGACAAGACGTCATGGACCCACCGACGCACCGCACTAAGCTTCCCAAGCCACTCAAGTTCCTATCAAAAGGATTGTTTCATTCTCACGGGAACCGACATTATCTATCGACTTTCTCTTAGAGATTGTTGATATTAAAGAAGGAGACCCTCTCCTAGTCTCCCAAGACAGAACCAAAAATGCACTATTGAGTCTAGAGCCAAGAGATCATCCACAATATCTCGTTAGGACACTAAATTCTTGAAGACTTGCTTTTTCACACAATATGGAAAGTAAGTATATATTAAGAGTCCCACGATTATCCTTGTGGTATTGCCGTAACATCCGAGTGATATGTAAAATATTCACAATGAAGATGGAAATCCTTCAGAGCCAACATCTAACAAGCTCTTGGTGGGTGACATGTGAAATCTTGCAAAAGATCAAGCTTGTGACAACCGGATAGAAATGATGGGAGATTCATTCTTGAATCAACCTTGGTCCAGAATGGAATTGACGAATACTTTTGGAAAACCGTTCGATGTGCAAACCTTCTTTCTCTAGCACGTCGAATGTGTATTCATTTCAAATTCAAAAAGTATCTCGATTGAAAAATACTTTTAGAAAACCGCTCGATGTGCGAATCTCTTCTTTTCGCTAGCACGTCGAATGTGTACTCATTCTCTAATAAAAAGTATTTTGATTGAAAATTGATCTTTCTCATAAAACCTTCGTCAGATTGCAAAACTCTTTCTTCAAGCAATACGCGATTGTTTTTCAAATCATTTTCATCAATCGCTGAATCTCAATTTGTTGGTTCACTCACTCCGTGTTGTCTTCTTTGAGACGTTCGGTTTGAGAACAACTAGAAACCATGCGAAACCCCATCAAGGAGATTCTTAGGAATCCTACCGATCACAAGCAAGACTTGTATCGATCAACGGGAACCGTGGGCGTGTACTCAATTCAACGAAGTGATCAAAGACACTTTCGCGCTTTATTGCTAATCGTTGTTTGCAGTACATTTGGACGGTTGCGGTGATCGTAATTGAGGAGTCAATCCAAAGCCGCATGCTCACAACATCCACACTTAATTTGAAGAAATCATGAGTGGTGCATATCTACATAACCCGGCTCGATATTTTATACTATGCTTCTACTACCGCCGCAAATATCATGAACCGAAGAAGGCTTCCGCGACTACGATGGAAAGATGTCATGATTCAAAAGTGTGAGCATGTCGGTCCGAAAGTCACAACTTCACATGATGGCAACACAATAAAGGGTGATCCGAGATTTATCGGGCGGATGATCTCAATGAAAGCTCAAGATCATCAAATATGTGGATCGCACCAAAGACCTCCACTAAAAGTACTAATCTATGCGGACTTTGAAGAATCGCTAAAGCACAAAGATTGCGAAATGAAGAATTCAAGTTCACGAGCTCAAGACTGAAGTTAAAATAGAATGCTAGGATTCAAATGTAAAACATGGGGTGACCTCCTTAGGGGAGATTGTTAGGAATTAGAAAATTCCATGTTAAAGTGTCGGTCACCCCAATTATGATCTAGCATAAGTTAGTTAAGTAGACGTGTCGTTATTTTAGTTGTTTAGTAGTTTATTAGTTATTTAGTAGCGTAGTTTAACGAGTGTAACACCGTGGAGGAAGGACGGTCTTTACCCATCGTATACCTAATCCACAGCCGATAGGAGGTCGTGTATTGTGTAATTATAAATACCCCTTCCATCCATGGAAGGGGTGGTGCTTCTCATTCAATCTAATATTCCATACTTTGTGTAAACCTCTAGCAAGAACACCCTCTCTCTCTCTACTAACTCTCTAACTATGGCAAACATGAATTTTGATCATCCTAGACCACCCGAATCATCAACACAATAAAATAACGATCCTACAAAGACATTCCCAAAACCGCCTTCAGAACTCGTTATGGACATTACGAGTTCCAAGTCATGCCTTTTGGGTTAACCAACGCGCCAGCTGTGTTCATGGACCTCATGAACCTAGTGTGTAAACCCTACTTGGATAAATTTGTGATCGTATTCATTGACGATATCCTAATTTATTCCAAGAGTGTGAAAGAACACGAAGAGCATCTTAGATTGATCTTGGAATTGTTGAAGAAGGAAGAATCAGTATGCGAAATTCTCAAGTGTGAGTTTTGGATATCTGTGCAATTCCTAGGTCATGTAATCGACAGTCAGGGTATTCATGTAGATCCCGCTAAGATCGAGTCGATAAAGGATTGGGCGACACCCACAACTCCTACTGAAATACGCCAATTCTTAGGACTCGCTGGATACTACAGAAGATTCATTGAAGGTTTCTCGAAGATTGCCAAATCTTTAACCAAGCTAACCCAGAAAAACACCAAGTTTGACTCGGGAGAAAAAGAAGAAGAAGCTTTTCAACTCCTTAAAGAAAAGTTGTGTAGTGCACCCATTCTAGCCTTACCTGAAGGTAGTGAAGACTTTGTTGTTTATTGCGACGCTTCACACAAGGGGCTAGGAGCGGTGTTAATGCAAAGAGATAAAGTGATACCATGCGCCTCTCGCCAGTTGAAGACTCATGAGAAAACTACCGACACACGACTGGAGTTAGGATCGGTTGTGTTCAGACTCGAATTTGGAGACACTACTTGTATGGCACGGTGTGTCGATACACCGATCACAAAAGCCTACAACACATTTTGGATCGAAAGAACTAAACATGAGACAACGCCGATGGTTGGAATTACTCAGTGATTACGACTGCGAGATCCGTTACCATCCGGGTAAAGCGAATGTAGTTGTTGATGCTCTTAGTAGGAAAGAGCGACCAAAACCTCTTAGAGTCAGATCCTTAGGTATGACAATTAGTTCACCTCTTCCATCCAAAATTCTTGAGGCTCAATTGGAAGCACTCAAGGAAGAGAATCGTCCGAATGAGAACCTTTACGGAATGCCAGAGAGTGAAAATGGATTCGTAAAAAGGTCGGATGGAATTTTGTGTTTCAAAGAGCGAAGTTGGATACCACTCTACGGAGGAATTCACGACATTATTATGCACGAATCCCGCAAGTCTAAATAATCCACACACCCAGGATCCGACAAAATGTACCTTGATCTGAAGAAATTGTACTGGTGGCCAAACATGAAAGCCGACATTTCAACATATGTCAGCCGGTGTTTAACCTGTTCAAAGGTTAAAGCTGAACATCAGAGACCCTCAGGTCTACTAGTACAACCCGAAATTCCCGAGTGGAAATGGGAACGTATAACAATGGACTTTATCACTAAGTTACCTAAAACCTCTAAAGGCTATGACACTATTTGGGTAATAGTTGACCATCTCACCAAATCAGCACATTTTCTACCAATGAAAGAAAGTGATGGAATGGAAAAACTTGCACAACTATGACCTGAAGGAGATCATCGCACGTCATGGTGTACCAATCTCCATCATCTCAGACAGAGATAGCCGTTTCACCTCGAATTTCTGGAAATCACTTCAAGATGCTTTAGGGTCTAACCTCGACATGAGCACCGCTTATCATCCTCAGACCGATGGACAAAGCGAGAGAACCATTCAAACACTAGAGGACATGCTGAGAGCATGTGTGATAGACTTTGAAATGGTCGATAAGCACTTGCCATTAGTGAATTTTCTTACAATAATGACTATCACACAAGTATCAAAGCCGCACCATATGAAGCACTCTATGGTTGGAAGTGTAGATCACCGTGTGTTGGGTCAAGTAGGAGAAAGTCAACTTACTTGTCCGGAGTTAATCCAAGAAACTACCGAGAAGATTGTACAAATCAAAACCGACTACAAGCACTCGTGATCACAAAAGAGCTACGGATAAAGGAGGAAACCACTTGAGTTTCAAGTGGGAGATAAAGTTATGCTCAAAGTTGCGCCATGGAAGGGCGTGATCCGCTTCGGAAAACGTGGAAAGTTAAAACCTCTTTACATTGGACCTTTCAAAATTCTCGAAGAATCGGACCCGAGCATACCGACTTGAATTACCACAAGAACTCAGCTCATTGCACAACGTGTTTCACGATGCAACTTGAAGAAATGTCTTTCGACGAAACTCTTGCTATTCCTTGGAAGAAATCCAAGTTGACGAAAGATTGAATTTTGTCGAGGAGCCCATTGAAATTATGGATAGAGAAATCAAACGGCTTAAGCAAAGCCGCATTCCTATCGTCAAAGTCAGTTGGAACTCTCAAAGAGGTCCTAAATACACGTCGGAGCGTGAAGACCAATTCAAGCGCAAATACCCACACCTTTTCTCTATTTCAACAAGTAATCCTAACTGAAAACCGAGGACGGTTTTCTCTTCCAAGGCGGGGAGGATGTGACACACGGTAAATTTTCACAAAATTTAACTGATAATTAGTAATTTAGTATTACTAAGCATGAGTCATGAAGCATACATAAACTTTGCCTGATCATTTAAGTAGAAAATCGCATACAGTAAAAATTTCACCACTCTTGCATTCGTACCATTTTTATGAATATTTCATTTTGTCTTATGATTTAAATTGTAAGACGAGAGGTTATCTCGTTTTCCCCAGTAACCGACACTGCACGCGTACCGACACTATGATATGGGTTTGATAAAGCAAATGACAAACAACCGTAAAGAAAAATATTACAAAAATAATAATATCTCCGATACGTGATCATAAGATATTACATCTAAAAGTTATCAAACAATGATGCCTCGGTCACAACGTAAAGTCACGGGACACAAAATATTCAACACACTTTCACTTGGACAACAACTATTATAAGAATACAACTTATGTATATAAGTATAATGTATATACTTATACTTTCCAAGTTCACATAATAAGTAAAAACATTTACTTACTTACACAAATAAACCAATGAGTATTTAAAATAAAAGTGAGATAAACCTCTTTGTCTTTCTCTCCTCCCACGACAAAACAAGAACCAAGAATACCAGGAAAAGATTTCATATCCATCTTCAACCTCTAGGCTTGTACTCCCTAAGTAGGTCGAATCTCTCCCAAAAGAGATAATCCAACATGCCTAAACCTTCACTTCCTCATCTCTCTTACCATATCCATGAAAGTTCTTGTTTCACAAATCCTCTCTTTGATACTTTAGCTATCACACGCACGAATCCAAAGGGAAATCAAAACAAAATCGTCCAAGGAATCATATCTCCACACATATTGAGCTTAAGCCAAAGGTCCAAGATGTTCTTAGCTTTTGGAAGATAGCCGAATTTGGCTTTAAACCAAGACCAAAGAGAAGAAAGTTAACCAAACTCCTCCTCAATCTACTCCTATATATCTAGTCGGATTTCAAAGACTCCAAACTAAGTTTTTCATCAAACTTTACCAAAAACTAGGGTTTACAAAAGTTAGGGTTTTCAAAAATTGATTTGGGGTTTTGAAATTGGAGGTGTAGAGGAGCTAATTCAAGCCTCATTTGGTCCATAACCACGAAATTATTCTCGTCCTCACACGCCATCTTTGAGTAGAGGTTATGAACTTTCCTTGTTGTAATACTCTTTTGTTGTTGTTATGTGGTTTAGTTAATATCTTGTACTAAAATGATGTTATAAAGTCCTTACCGTGTTTAGTCTTTAACTTTCTATGTCAAGATAAATTGTCTCTTGAATGTGTGTTGGGTTTTGTCGAGGGTTTGAAACAAGAAAAGTAGAAGTGGAGTCTTTTGATATTGTTATGTTGATCTTGAGCCTTGTCGAAATCACTTAACCAAGAACTAGAGATTGAGTTTGTACAAGTTATACTCTTTGTGTTAGTAAACAATCTTGATAACATGAACTTGTGTGGTCCTTTGCACTAGAGTCCGCTTGGTTTTCCATCGAGTCTAGGGAACAAAAATAAAGCATACGAGTCAAGTTTGCGAAGCCTACAAGTAGCTCATGTCGATACTCATTTTTTTAGTCAACATCTATGTCGCCTAAATGTGTGTCGAACTTGATTTTACCTTGCTTGAAAATGAAAACATACTAGTGCCTCATTGTCTTGTTGACTCAAATCTTAGAAGTGAACCTTGTGTCTAAACCTCTATGTACGCCTAGGGTAAACTCAAAGTTGAATGTGCTTGGTTACTAAAATATTGTCGAGTAGTCCATGGTTGTGTCGAAGACCGTAAGAGTGGACGAGATTGAGACCAAGTTGAAGTAGTACTGTAACACCCCGACCCGACAAGGGTAAAGATATCACAATACGGTTTCATATCAGAACTTGAAATACTATACAAAAGCGGAAGCCTTTACAAAATATCCAAAAAGAAAACATAAATAGCTAAACTTCAAAATAAATCTAAGATCTCTAAGGTAAAGTCTTGCTCTCAGCTCTACTCTCAAACCCAGATCAGCTATCCCATAAGCTCATCTTGAATTGCTTAAAACCTGCCGCATGAAAAGAAAAGTGCGGATGAGCTTACAAAGCCCAGTGAATGATATAACGAAACAAAACTAAAATGTAATAAATATACAAATACGAAATCAAAATAAAATAATGAACGAAGGATCTTTTAGAATTCGCATGAAACACAATTATACGTAAATCCAAAACAACCACATAACAGCTTAGACATCACATAGCACATTAAAGACACAAAATGTATATGTCGTAACAACCATAAGCATAACATATCGAATTTCTGATTACGATAAGCCAAAAGGAAAGTCTCAAAACTAACGGAAACACTTTCTAGTAAATAAACATGGCATTCATACAAATCAATAAAGAAACATTTATAGCACTTAATTCAAGATTGTAGCAATGAAATGGCGACAAGTCATGGCGTATATAATAGCAAAACCAGCTCATATCAATTCCTAACCTTAGCAAAGTTCTAAGATGGCGGGTCACATATGCGATGATAATTAACCTTCAAAATACTCAATGATACACTAACACATAAATCTCGCAGATCAACACAAACACGTAACGATAACAAATCATAACGCCGATATATCGATTCATATTTTAACGTATTAGTCTTATCCTAGCATGGCAACTAATAATCACTTAAACAAATACGTCATAAGCACATTTACCAACATATCATATCGTAAACATCTTTCTTCTTCAAAAGTAACTTCATAAAATAAATGTACATGGAGTAGCTAGCTCTGATTTTGTGAAGACGCCAGACATACACCGACATCATTCACCGTGATAACATGTTCGGATAATGTATCGGATCTAGGATGCATCCATACGCCCCTTCCTACATATACAAAATATGCTCCACCATCCGGTGGACGCGAACATCACTCTTCGCCTCTAGAGTCATATCGAGGTGCATCATCGATACGGACATGGAACCCCATGACTAGTTAAATATTTGGCTCGGGTATCAACCCATCTTAGGTCAAACAGATTGTCATAAATGACACAGATCATAATTCATCACAAAGGTCAAACAGATAACACAGCAGATAGTTCATATCAAAAGTTCATATTCAGATACTCAGAAATCAGAGATTATATCATAATCACATATCATACTTCATAATTAGAAATTCAACATTTAATGTTCACAATTCAGAAGTTCATAATCAAATATAGCAGGGTTCAACAAATGTGCATATCGGAGTCTTCGTAACACTAGTTCAAATCAGATATTGCATGGTTCAATAAAACAGAAGTTCAGATAAGCTACAGATCAAACTATCAGAAAAGGGTTCATAGCAATGGCACCGGAAACCCTAATAAGTAAATTAGGAAAGCTAACGAAAAGAACATCATAAGGAACCTTTACTGAAAAGGTCAGAATATCTGTACCTTATTCCAAAAGCAAAACTAACAAAAGCAAGAAACACGAAAAGCAAAGGATCACTCCTTCTTCGCAGAACCTATACAAATTAATACCACGTATTACTTTTAAGTCTGATGAATTAGGTTTACCCATTTTAGTAAGTTTCCATAATTAGCAAGTTTAGTTGTTGATGATATAATTAAAGTCAATTTAGATCAAACCGATGAAAATAAGCATTATCATGTTTTAAAGATCAATTATGACAAGTTTCATAAGTTTAGGGTTTATTGCGATAAATAACTAAATATTAAACACTTTATAATATTACTATTATAGTCTAAGGTGAAAAGTGACAATTTAAGCTCGATAAATGGACGTGACAAAGGCATGCAAAGGAGGGTCGAGTACAGGTCTTTCATTCAATATTTAAGTGATGTCAAAACATGATTTTATGTGACAACTTATTAGTTTTAGTGATGATTATATTTGAGTACAACATGCATGCCAAGTTGAGTTCAATTCATGTTTATATATGTCGATTGTATGGACTGTCCTTTCAATATTTAAGTGACTTAATATATGATTCATGTACCTTTTAACATGCATATACAAGTGACTGAGTGGGATACAAAACAGAGGAATATATGAAACGTGATACCATGCACTCATTCATTATTTTATGCGCTCCATGCTAACATTACATGCAAGGACACTAACCAAAGACTCGTTTACTTCTCGTAGAGGTCATGCATTCACAATTTAACACCACGACCCACGCTTAAGAGTTCACAAAACTGAAAGAACTTCATTCGACCATGGACAGATGACATCACTAATATTAAACATTTATTTGTCTACAACATAACATGCATACACTACCATAATTCGATAGACATAATCAGTTTCTAACTTCGACCCACGACTCGAATAAAAGACCCATGTTTGAATTCATAAATATACGCCATATTATTTAATATAGTTCTTAGGTTCAATACGTATATATAAGCATTCATCTGATCTATCACAGATGTACCTGATCATTCTTTAATTTTTCTTGGTTTATATCCGGTTTAAAAATCGATAAGGTCCAGGTAAAAATTGAACAAGACACATTCGCTTTGTAATAGTTATGAACAAGGTCGACATAAGAAGATGATAAGCAGGTTCATGGTTTTATAAATTCATGTGACAAGACAGTTTCATGTTTAAGTATCATGATTATAATAAGCGGTTTGGTTAAGTTTTCAGGACCTTTACATATGACTATCGAGGCGATTCACAACAGCAGACCAAAGTCGATTACCATCAAGTTTAGACAAGTTAGGTTATGATTCCATGTGGCCCTTTATTACCATGTTCTATATCGATTAATGAGTAGCAATATTAACAGATTCAGATTACATAAAACGATTATGTTTTAAAGTGTTTATACATTCATATTATCCCGCGTATGAGTATCGAATTTAACAAGGAACACAAGGGTGATGATGTGATACCTGCTGCTAACGAGACAGAGAGAAAAAGAGAACCGCTTACTTGCCGTCACTTAGGTTTCGCTAGGGTTTTGTGTGAGTGCGAGACTTGTGTAACTAGGGTTTCAGATTTTGAGGTTTATGTTTGTATATATACATGATCGACTATGGGCTTGGGTGTGGGTCGGCTCACAGCTCAAATGGACGAGGCCCAGTGGCTCTAACTAGTCGGGTCACAACAAAAGGACGAGGCCCAACCGCATAGGTTGTTCGGCTTAGAAGAAAAAAACGACTCGTGACTTTTATTTTGTCGGACCAATGTCGATAATCTTATATACACGTTAGGAATTTCAAACCAATACAAGTTAGCTTTTAAATTTCGTTAAATGAGCGTTGTGTATTTTACGATTTTATAAGTGTTTACGGTGAGGGTAAATTAGTCTTTTAACACGTTTCGTATTTTTAGGGTTTTACAACTCTCCCCTTCTAAAAAGAAAATTTCGTCCTCGAAATTGAACAGACGGAATAGGACGGAAAATGAATCGGATTTCAAAATTTCAAGGGATATAGCAAACGCGAAACTTATCTCAGAACAAACGGATTCTTATCAGAATATTCAAACTCATAATTTTCGGAAATCGAACCAATAATCAAATACTTATAACATATAGTCATATACTTATCAAAGTAATGGAAGATAACAGATGAGATTCCGAAAATCAAACCACACGCTCTAACTTATTCAGATATCCAATGAGGAGAACAAACATATACATAGACAAAACGAATCCTAACGATCTCACTAGTCGCAGATAATTAAACTAAAAGGATCTAATGTTCTTCAAACACTTCACGAAAATCCTATGACCACAATAAGGGTACATGGAGACGTACACATTTAGAGCAAACATAGAAATCCATAGTTCACACAAATAATAATAATTCTGGATTCCAAGCGTACAAAACTTATACGTAACATATATCGACGAAAATCTCACAATTAGGTACAGAATTCCAATCAAACATGAGGAGTGACAAATAATAGACACATGTCAAAGTCCAATCATGCATCAACCACAGGCATTTCCCAAGACGTCATATGACTTCGATAAGTTCAAATTATATGATCTCGGTATTATCACGTTGATCAAGCGTCATAATACTTGCATCACATAACAAGTTCTCATTGTCATCATATTCTGTCCCGGGTCATGGCAAACCACATAACTAATATCATAACAAAACATATCACATAATGGATAATATATGATAGTAAGTAACATACTATAATGCACTGATTCACATACATGCAGCATATAATGCATCAAATCAACTTACTATATCACAATGAAAGGAGGCCACCAACTAGCATAAAATGGTTCCTCGCGACTCATTACTGACGATTCAAAGGAAAAACTGAGATATACCAGAATGCTAAATGATAAAACTTCGCGATTCAAGCCGAGTTCTGAATGAATCAAAGAAAAGCAATACGGATCAGAATCACTTAGCAGAATATCAAACCGTCACAAAATGCAGGACAAACGAATCAGAGTAACACCAGTCGCGCCCAAATCATATGAAGTAGATGAACCTTCTGAGCCACCGGTTGAATCATGTCTTCGTCGTGTCGTTTTTGGTTGATTCGTCCCAGCCCTCCAAAGAAGATCCCGATGTCTCCAAAGAAGACGGCAATGAGTGGCTTCGCTCACGAACCTTTCCAACACAGTGGACCGCCGCAAAGCAACGCAGGTCGGAACCATCTTCTTGGCTCCACGGGTAGTCTCCATCTAACGATCGACAAACGGACGAGCGAAAACAAAATAACAAAATTCGATGCGAAAGAGGAGTGTCAATTCGGTGAAGACAAAAGAATATCAAGTCAAATCGAACGACCATCAAAAGGAATCGAAAGATATCTCGAATGACGGAAACCTAATGTCTACCCAATCCTCACGGTCATAGCCTAAGCTCTAAGGGTCCTAAAACCTAGATCTCGATACCATAAATTGTAACACCCCGAACCCGACAAGGGTAAAGATATCACAATACGGTTTCATATCAGAACTTGAAATACTATACAAAAGCGGAAGCCTTTACAAAATATCCAAAAGAAAACATAAATAGCTAAACTTCAAAATAAATCTAAGATCTCTAAGGTAAAGTCTTGCTCTCACTCTACTCTCAAACCCGATCACCTATCCCATAAGCTCATCTTGAATTGCTTAAAACCCGCGCATGAAAAGAAAAGCGGTGAGCTTACAAAGCCCAAAGGAATGATATAACGAAACAAAAACTAAAACAGAATAAATATACAAATACGAAATCAAAATAAAATAATGAACGAAGGATCTTTTAGAATTCTGCGGAAACACAATTATACAGAAATCCAAAACAACCACATAACAGTTAGACATCACATAGCACATTAAAGACACAAAACAGACATGTCAGAACAACCATAAGCATAACATATAAGAATTTACAGATTACGTATAAGCCAAAAGGAAAGTCTCAAAACTAACGGAAAACACTTTCTAGTAAATAAACATGGCATTCATACAAATCAATAAAGAAACATTTATAGCACTTAATTCAGTATTGTAGCAGCGGAAATGGCAGACAAGTCATGGCAGACATAATAGCAAAACCAGTTCTCATATCAATTCCTAACCTTAGCAAAGTTCTAAGATGGCAGTCACATATGCGAATGATAATTAACCTTCAAAATACTCAATGATACACTAACACATAAATCTCGCAGATCAACACACCACGTAACGATAACAAATCATAACGCCGATATATCGATTCATATTTTAACGTATTAGTCTTATCCTAGCATGGCAACTAATAATCACTTAAACAAATACGTCATAAGCACATTTACCAACATATCACATCGAAACATCTTTCTTCTTCAAAAGTAACTTCATAAAATAAATGTACATGGAGTAGCTAGCTCTCAGATTTTGTGAAGACGCCAGATTGCATTACCGACATCATTCACCGTGATAACATGTTCGGGATAATGGATCGATCTAGGATGCATCCATACGCCCCTTCCTACATATACAAAATATGCTCCACCATCCGTGGACGTGGCGTAACATCACTCATCGCCTAGAGTCATATCGAGGTGCATCATCGATACGAACATGGAACCCCATGACTAGTTAAATATTTGGCTCGGGTATCAACCCATCTTAGGTCAAACAGATTGTCATAAATGACACTGATCATAATTCATCACAAAGGTCAAACAGATAACACAGCAGATAGTTCATATCAAAAGTTCATATTCAGATACTCAGAAATCAGAGATTATATCATAATCACATATCATACTTCATAATTAGAATTCAACATTTAATGTTCACAATTCAGAAGTTCATAATCAAATATAGCGGTGGTTCAACAAATGTGCATATCGAGTCTTCGTAACACTAGTTCAAATCGATATTGCATGGTTCAATAAAACAAGTTCGGATAAGCTACGATCAAACTATCGAAAAGGGTTCATAGCAATGGCATGGAAACCCTAATAAGTAAATTAGGAAAGCTAACGAAAAGAACATCATAAGGAACCTTTCTCAAAAGGTCGAATATCATGTACCTTATTCCAAAAGCAAAACTAACAAAAGCAAGAAACACGAAAAGCAAAGGATCACTCCTTCTTCGCAGAACCTATACAAATTAATACCACGTATTACTTTTAAGTCTGATGAATTAGGTTTACCCATTTTAGTAAGTTTCCATAATTAGCAAGTTTAGTTGTTGATGATATAATTAAAGTCAATTTAGATCAAACCGATGAAAACAAGCATTATCATGTTTTAAAGATCAATTATGACAAGTTTCATAAGTTTAGGGTTTATTGCGATAAATAACTAAATATTAAACACTTTATAATATTACTATTATAGTCTAAGGTGAAAAGTGACAATTTAAGCTCGATAAATGGACGTGACAAAGGCATGCAAAGGAGGGTCGAGTACAGGTCTTTCATTCAATATTTAAGTGATGTCAAAACATGATTTTATGTGACAACTTATTAGTTTTAGTGATGATTATATTTGAGTACAACATGCATACCAAGTTGAGTTCAATTCATGTTTATATATGTCGATTGTATGGACTGTCCTTTCAATATTTAAGTGACTTAATATATGATTCATGTACCTTTAACATGCATATACAAGTGACTGAGTGGGATACAAAACAGAGGAATATATGAAACGTGATACCATGCACTCATTCATTATTTTATGCGCTCCATGCTAACATTACATGCAAGGACACTAACCAAAGACTCGTTTACTTCTCGTAGAGGTCATGCATTCACAATTTAACACCACGACCCACGCTTAAGAGTTCACAAAACTGAAAGAACTTCATTCGACCATGGACAGATGACATCACTAATATTAAACATTTATTTGTCTACAACATAACATGCATACACTACCATAATTCGATAGACATAATCAGTTTCTAACTTCGACCCACGACTCGAATAAAAGACCCATGTTTGAATTCATAAATATACGCCATATTATTTAATATAGTTCTTAGGTTCAATACGTATATATAAGCATTCATCTGATCTATCACAGATGTACCTGATCATTCTTTAATTTTTCTTGGTTTATATCCGGTTTAAAAATCGATAAGGTCCAGGTAAAAAAATTGAACAAGACACATTCGCTTTGTAATAGTTATGAACAAGGTCGACATAAGAAGATGATAAGCAGGTTCATGGTTTTATAAATTCATGTGACAAGACAGTTTCATGTTTAAGTATCATGATTATAATAAGCGGTTTGGTTAAGTTTTCAGGACCTTTACATATGACTATACGAGGCGATTCACAACAGCAGACCAAAGTCGATTACCATCAAGTTTAGACAAGTTAGGTTATGATTCCATGTGGCCCTTTATTACCATGTTCTATATCAGATTAATGAGTAGCAATATTAACAGATTCAGATTACATAAAGCGATTATGTTTTAAAGTGTTTATACATTCATATTATCCAGCGTATGAGTATCGAATTTAACAAGGAACACAAGGGTGATGATGTGATACCTGCTGCTAACGAGACAGAGAGAAAAGAGAACCGATTACTTGCCGTCACTTAGGTTTCGCTAGGGTTTTTGTGTGAGTGCGAGACTTGTGTAACTAGGGTTTCAGATTTTGAGGTTTATGTTTGTATATATACATGATCGACTATGGGCTTGGGTGTGGGTGGCTCACAGCTCAAATGGACGAGGCCCAAGTGGCTCTAACTAGTCGGGTCACAACAAAAGGACGAGGCCCAATCTGCATAGGTTGTTCGGCTTAGAAGAAAAAAAAAAACGACTCGCGTGACTTTTATTTTGTCGGACCGAATGTCGATAATCTTATATACACGTTAGGAATTTCAAACCAATACAAGTTAGCTTTTAAATTTCGTTAAATGAGCGTTTGTGTATTTTACGTATTTTATAAGTGTTTACGGTGAGGGTAAATTAGTCTTTTAACACGTTTCGTATTTTTAGGGTTTTACAAGTACTCAACTTATACATGGCCTCACCACTCACTTGCTCACCTCCCTAGTTTTGAAGTTAGCCAACCTAGTTCGAAACAAACAACTCGAGCTTTAGTGCTCACGTTGAATCTTGAAAGACAAATTAGAACTTGAAATAAAAACTGAAAATATTGTTCTACATGCTCCCGATGTCATGTTCAAGTATTAACAAAGAACTTTGGGCCTATGTTTCTCTTTTCTTTCTTTCGTTACACCAACACGTTGGGCCAAGCCCAACACTTGACACCATGTTGCATTTAAATTGGGCGCGACCCATAGTCTTTTATAGAGGCGGTGAGTACATCGAACATGGTAATACCCAAGAAACTTATCGGACAACAAACACTAAACCCGTACATAAATTCTTTCTTTCCACTTTGCATGCATCATATTAACGCCATTCGTGTACACTCGTAGTAACGAATGTGAAATAAAATACAAAGGTTGGACATGAACAACTAATGTGATTCATTAAATAACGGTTACGTCAAAATTTAGCATTTATATATAAACAAATGTACGCCAAGTAAACGTCACGTTTAGAACTTTATATATTCAAGAAAAGTTTTGATAAATAACTAAAGACCACAATGTCATTTCATTATATATTAAAATGGAAAGTTTTCAAACTTAACATAAACATTTTCTAAAGGTAATTAGAAAATAAATCCATTTAGTTATAAAATTTGACAATACCATTTTGTGTCAACTTAAATGAGTATATACACATTTATATACTTACTAGTGGAAATGTTGTAATTTTTATTCATATCGAACTTTGGAAAATAAAACCCTATAGATGTCAATGTAAAAAGGTATATACACTTTGTATACTTACAATTAAACTATATTAATAATTTTTACAAACTTATGTATAATGTTAATACAAGTATATCGAACCATTTTAAGTATGTAATACTTAAAACAATGAACTAAAACATTTCCCTCCTTATCTAGGTCGCGTGTCGGTGCCGCTCCACAACAATCACTAATCCCACATTTTGGATTGCACATTTGCTAAGGTGAGTTTTCATAGCCCCTCTTTTACTTGATAAACTATTTTAAACATTTTGGGGTGAGAAGTATGCAAAACCTTTTTATGGACCAAAACTATTACATGATTACTATTATGTGGTTTAGCCTAAGCCCTTATGTCCCTAGAGAATGCCCTTTTTCATGAACCGTCAATTCACCATTGGGAAACGCGAATGTTATAAATAGATCTATTGAGGGTGACTCCTCCGTTCGGTTGGCCATGCTTGGGCCAAGGCGAAACGTATACCATGTCGGAATTAAGTGTTGAGGGACAAAACACTTGCTATGGGCCCCTATATTGTATGACATCTTTTAGCATACAGAAACTGTCGTAGTATCGGTTGAATGAACTTAGAGCTAACGTAATAGACATTCATACATACATCATTATCTTTGTTGTAATGATTATATGACTTTGCTTATGGTCCAACTTTCTATTTTAACTTAAACCTATGAACTCACCAGCTTTTAGCTTACCTTTTTAGCATATTTTATCAGGTGTTTAATTGTGAACATGGATGCAAGGCAAGAAGCGGATAAATGGTCGTAGTAATATTAAAGAAGTGTTTTTACACAAAAATGATGTTTTTACATTGGGACCACTAAAACTAATGGGATGTGCCCATTTATCTAAACAATGTTGTAAGATAATGTTTTAAAATGTTTTATGGAATTAAACGGAGTGTGTATTCCGTTCTTTATTACTTGTGTTATGATCCACCAATCCCGTAACGCTCCCGAATAACACGTATGCTTCCGCTAAACAAAATTTGGGGGTGTTACACGTTATTAGGTCTCCTAAATGAATTAGGTTTTGAAAAAGATGGAGCTTTGTTTCTTGCAAAAGTAGGATTATATTTTGGAGGTGGTTGTCTAGTGGTGACGTGAGTTGGTTTCTTCCTATTAATGATAACAAAATCAGTTCTAGATGACAACGCCACGTTATTACTACTGCTTGTTGCTACAGATCCACGGATCCCTTTTCGTACACTAGCCGTTCCCTTTTGGGGATCCGCCACAATGATGGCTGGTTTTTCTAGTGCCTTAACAAATTTTGTTTCTTTACTTTCAATAGTTTATGGATCAAGTTGTTGAATACCTAAGCCTTTTAGGTTGTTACCGGTTTTAACACCATCTAGTATTGTATCTAAGGTGTTCATACTCATTCTACCAATTTTAGAATCTAGATGATCAACTAGTGTTTGAAGTTGAACGAAAAGTTCACATTCACCACTTGCTATTTTATCTTTTTTTAAACGTTTTAGTTTTGCTTTTAATTCTATGACTTCTTTATCTAAACGTTGGTTTTGACTCTTCAAAAACTTATTTTTGTTAATCAATTTTAAGCTAATGTTGCATAGTTTGTCATATTCATTATGCAAAGAGTCGTCATCAAGTGATGAACTACTATAGTATTCGTGACATACCTCGTCATTTGCCATGAGACAAATTTCTTCGTCCTCCTCGTCGCTCATTCCCTACGTGCTGCTCACGAACGCTTTATGATCATCCCGTTTGGGACACTTACTAATAAAGTGGTTTGGGTCCCCACATTTAAAGCAAGTACGATCATCCTTTGGCTTCTCGTCCTCTTTGCTTTTCCGAAAGCCTTTCTTATCGTCATATGGTTGTTTGACGATCTTCCTTTCTTCTAAAGAACTTTTAAAGTCCCTCACCGCCATAGCATACTCCTCGTCGTCACTACTCAAGAGGAGTTCTCTTCATCGCTTGAAGCCTTTTTGGCTTTAAGGGCGAGATTTGTGTTTCTATTACCTTTGAGGCTTGAGTCTTTAGCAAGGACAAGCTCATAGACTTTAGGTTGCCTATGAGTTTATCGAGGTGAGGATTGTCAAATCTTTTGACTCTTCGATCGCCGTCACCTTGGATCTCCACTTTGATGGAAGTGCCCTTAGATATCTCCTAACATGGTTACGGCTAGAAAAAGATTCATCAAGTTTCCTCATCCGATATTGAAAATTGTTCATACTGTTGAACAAATAAATCAATTTTATTATTCTTAACTTGTTGGTTGCCTTGATGAGTTACAACTGTAAGTCCAAATTTCTTTAGAGGTTTTAAGCATAGAAATTCTTTGAATTCCTTTTTCGGTAAAGCATTATATAAAATCATTTTTGCTTCACTATTTTTAGAAAGCTTTTCTTCATTTCATCATTTAGTTTATCATGAGGTATGTTAACTAAATTTCCTTATCATCATTCGAGGTAGCCTCAAAATCACCTTCAACAATAATGTACCAAAGATCAATATCTTTAGACTTCACATATGTTTCAATCTATTTTTCCAATATATAAAACTATTAGTTTCAAGTAGTGGTGGTCGTTGCATAGATTGCCCTTCCTTATAATTTTCAGAACCCATAGTGATCGAAAAGTTTTTAAAATACAATTTTACTTTAAAACTTTTATAAACTTAGCTCTTGATGCCAATTGTGGAAAACTAGAAGGGGGTTGAATAGTTTTGCCAATTTTAAGTTGATTTCAAAAACTTTAGATTCGATATTATGTGAAATCGTATGGATGTTGAGAACGTATAGATCTAATGATAATGCAAGCAAATAAATAAAGTTAAGGGATAGAAATGATGTAACCAATTTATAGTGGTTCGCCACAAGGACACCTTCCTTGCCCTACTCCACTCCCCGAGTCACCTACTCGAGAGTTCAAGCACTATGTCAACAAACTCCTTCACTTGGCGGAGAAGCCTTCTCAACGTTGCTTACACTTTTTCCGGTACAAAGCTAGATACCGAGTCCGTAGCACCGTGGACCAAACCAACACAACTATTACACAACAAATATGTGAAATATCAAATACAAGATCTTTGCTACAGAAATCTTGCAGAGAGACAAATCAATCAAGGACCCCTTGCTTGGATGACTTGTAGAATGCTCGTGATCTCGCCTTAGAGAAGGACCTATATGAGGATCACAAAGAGAAAGAAAGAATAACAACTCTCTAGATCAAGTGATCTATATGTTAGAAGAGAATGAGAGTGTATGAGAGATTTAGTAAGAAGAGGGGTGAGTTAGAATGAAGAAATGGCTCTCTATTTATAGGCAAAATTCTTCACTGTTCCGGATCCCACGGATCCTTCCACTGGGATCCGTCTAGTGTAAACCTAGGGATCCGTGGAACGCCCTCTTGCCCATGGGTATTTTGGTTATGGGTCATGGGTTATGGGTTGGTCCATGGGTTTACTTTAGATTCAATGTATCTAAGTATACATTGTATCTAGTCTTCTCGGTATGGGTTAAGATCCATGGGTTATGGTCCATGGGTTATGGTTTTTACCCATCCTAATAAACTATTACAACAAATGCTTAATTACTACATTTTTGTATTTAAATGGCTATATGTAAATGCTTTACAAAAATAACATGTATCTTTATAATTATACTTAAGACAACATTATATTTGTTATCAACAAAACACAAAGAGATCGCAAAATATTAATAAACGTTTTTACGGTTTATTTGTATTAACACATTACACTAGACGGATCCCTTGAGGGTGGGATCCGTGGAACAGTAAGTGTTTCTCCTCTATAAATATTGAGCCATTTCTTCCTTTTGGCTTGCCACTCTCACACATACTTTCCCCAAGTATTGTTACCTAACAGTGGTATCATTCGCCAAATAGTTGGGTGAACATATTTTGTTTTTGAAGTTTTGGTCTTACGCGTAATAACGTTTCATACTTTGTCACGCTTAAAAACTTAATTTTTACACTTTTCAATCCAAGATTCTTGTACTTTCAACGTTTTTAGGTGTTAAAATATCTGCTTTTGGCAAAAGTTTCAAACTTTACGTGTGGATCATTGTTTTACGCTTGGTTTTATACGTGGGATACTTTCTACGCATAAGGTGTTTAGAAGTTTTGGATCATCAAGTTTCACACTTTTGTGTTATTTTGGTGATATTGAAGCTATTTCATCACAAAAATCGGTTTAGAAACATCGCCAAGGTAAATCGGTTTGGCTATTTTTTACGCAGAAGAAAACCCTAATCTTACGCGTAACTCATCCTTGGATCGATCTTTTTTAGTGGTTTACTCGGTGTTTTCTTGTTTGGATAAGCCTCGAAAACACTTCGACTTTGGATATCCTTTGCCACCGTGATAGTGTAAAAGATCTTTTGGGCAAAACCTAATCTTACGCATAAGCTCAAACTTATGCGTATAACTCATTACGCATAAGATTTATCTTACGCCTAAGCTCTGTCTTACGCATAAGCTAATCCTACGCCTAAATTTTCTACGCTTAACTTTCAGTTTACGCCTAACTTTAGTGTTTCTCAACTCTTACGCGTAAGCTAATCCTACGCGTAAATATCACTTTTACGCATAAGTATTGGTGTTTTTTACGCATAAGTTTTCTTTGCCTTAATTTGGTCTCTACGCTTAAGGATACTTCATCAACAACGTTTCATTCGACTACAAAGATCCATTTAACAACACAAGTTTTCAACATGTCACAACCACCATACTCTAGCTATTTTCCTTACACTTATCATCAACAACAACAACAACAACTAAGTCCACAACATCAACAATTTAATCATCAACAACAAATTTATCAACAACAATTTAATCAACAACATACTCCAAAACTTGGAGCAATTCCACAACCACAAATGGTTCAACCACCACCCAGTCTTCAAGTACAACCTTACACAAACTTATACAATCAACATCCATCCAGGAGTACTATGAAGGAACCAACATGGTTTGGCAAGATGTGTGAAGCCTTAAGTAGCCAACAATCAATTCGTGAAGCTGGCTCACTTGATAGACCTCCAATGCTCACTCCCAGAAATTATGATCAATGGGTGATAAGGTTCTTTAGGTTTTGTGATCTAAAGAAGCCACATGGAAAGTTCTTAGAAGGTCATTATGGAAGGTCCATTTCGGATGCCTCATCGTTGTCACACCCGCAGATCCGTATGCCAATCCACCAAGAGATCTTGTCACCAACATTGCAACTATCTCATACCTCACTGCCGATGAACTTTTACACTTTGAAGCCGATGAACTAGCAATGCAATACATCCTTTTAGGATTACCAAGTCCAATCCTTCAAGTGTTGATGCTCAAAAGATCGCAAAAGCAATGTGGGAACACATTCATCTTCTTATGGAAGGCACAACACTCAATCAGAAGACATGGAATCCAAAATCTACTTAGCTTATGAACACTTCATGATTGAACCAGAGAGACATTAGAGTCATATCATCATCGTTTTTAGATATCATTAATGATTTGGACAAACACAACATCATCATGCCACAAATTATCACAACACTAAGTTCCTAAGTAGTCTTGGTCCGAATGGGAGAAGTATGTCATTTTTCTCCGTCAAGCTAAGAATCTTCATCATGCTACATACGGATTGTTGTACAACTATTTGAAGCCTCACCAAAAAGAAGTTGACAAAGAAAGGACTATCCGTGGACTCCCGGCTTCACAGTCAATTCCTAATAATCAACAACTTGCTTTGTGGGCTCAAACTAGTCTTCCTCCTCAAACGACTCCTCAACCCGCTCCTCAACCAACGCAACCATCACACCATATGATCGGTCACAAGAACAACCTCAAAAACTCAATTGGTTCCATACAACAACAACAATGCTCAATCACTTTACAAGAAAGTCGATGAGGACTCGCTTCGATGAATTGCAACAAGGATTTTTATGATTGCTAAAGCCTTCGGTCGGTATACAAACAAATCCAACAATCGCATTCGTTCTCATCCAACACAAGGAATCAATTGTTGTGAACAATGGGACGTTGAAGTTCGAACCGTGGTTATGGTCGTCGGATGGGAGGTGTTCAAGGGTTTAATGCTATTGGAAGGAGTAACATGGGTGCTCAAACAACAAAGGGTCAAGTAGTTGAACAGGGAATGCTCGAATGGGGTTAATGGTCTTATTTGTTATAATCGCAATGAGAAAGGTCACCGGCTAATGCATGTCCTAAGCCGAGGACAAGAGGCGTTGCTTATTACAAAGAGGCGTTGCTTTTGGCTCTTGAGGATGAAGTGGTGGAACTCTTACCAACAAAGAACGAGCTTTATGGCGGATGCGATTCGATGATGATATGGAGGACTTGCAGGCTAATGAAGCAGATGATGTTGATGGCACAAATGCAAGCTCTTGACATGAGTGACACAGCCCCGGTGTATGACATCGATGGCTTGTCTCGTGTACCGAACAAAATATACTCATCCACGATCCGATATCTCCGCCAATTTCTCCATCCGACAAGGATCGGAGTGTTCAACATGAGCCATCCACATCTCATTCCGATGATTATCAAATAGATCCCGTAGTTATATTTGACGATCAAGATAACCTTTTGGTTAATATTGATAATCAAGTTGACTCGTTGTTATATTTGAGGATCTAAATAATGATCATGATGAGACTCACGTTGAACAATATGAGCTTCATCTAATAGAGAAATTGAGCTCGACCTTAATTAAAGACCAACACTCGTTTGGAAATTTGCACGAAATTAAAAGAGAAAATGCCGTTAATTAGGGATAATGAATGCTTAATTTGACAAATCAACTTTTTAAAACTCAAGAAAAACGTGAAGAAGGTTTTGAAGTTGCTTTTGCTAAATCTCATCAAAACAAAAATCATTAGAACGACAGACACGTGATCTAGCCGCTCCAAGAATGCTTTGTTGTCTCAAATAGAACAACTGAAACACGAACATAAACAACAACTTAACACTCTTACTTTGAAACTCAAAAGCCAAGGTCGAGTTGTTAACTTGTCAAAAACAGTTCTCGAGTACAAACAACATTCCACGAAACGAATAGATAACTATCTTGAAGAAATTGTCGACTTACAACACAAAATCAAAGAGTTTGAAATATTGTTTATAAACATGGTGAGTCAATCACAACTATTCAAAAGTTTACTTTTAAACCAAATCCAAATGGATATGGACCAATTCTTATGGATTACAAACCTAAGTTTTCAAACAGAGCATTCAAACCAAACTCAAGCTTACAATGCGTAACATAGAATTGATGATTCAATTATGACTGTTGTTGAATATAATCGCATGGAGGAATTAGATGCGATGAAGAGAGTCGGTCAAAATGGAAAATGTCGCTTATAACAAACCATTTAACTATTCAAAAGTCGTAACTTTTGTCACACAACAAGATACTTCTAACAAACCTTTTGTTATGACACCGTTTCAAGTTATTCCCAAACACAATGGTGCACAAATTAATGGTCCTTTACCTTCACTTAGTGCAGTTAAAACAAAAGCCAAAAGTTGTCGCATTATAAAATACTTTGACACTTTCTTATCTCGACCTCAAAATTTTGGAGCGTGAGATTGAATTTCATTCGAAATAAAAGTTGAACATTTTCAATCGCCAATGGCGCGAGAACAAAGAGACATTCTTGAAAAGACTTTTACCCCATGTCAAAAATTTGAAAACTTGTGCACTATATTGGGAAAGGATTTTCACAAGGAAATTGGTCTCATGAAAAGCAGCCGAGAAAAGTAAACATCGATTTCAAATACTAAACGTAAAAGAAATTGTTGAGAAAAGATGTTGATCGACTCTTGGAAAATGTTATCGTGTTGATATCAATAATCTTGTGTTATTACAACTGCTGCATATGCATCCGATCATATCTCTCCGATTCGTTAATTCGCTGATCTTGTTGAGAATATTGATAATATGCATCGATCGAGTCTTTAAAGTTGATAATGAACATCGTTAAACGAACTTTCAAATTCTAAACGCCGCCTTCAATGGTGTCAAAAGATTGTCAAAATCGTGAACTTGCTTTGCAAAACAAAATCCACCGCTTGCAATCACAAACGTTTAATCCTAAAATTGAGCAACCTGGATGATCAAAACATGTCTTTGAAATGTCAAATCTCAAAATATGAACAAGAACTGCAAAAGTTAAAAGGAATATGGTTTCATATTTGATTTACTCAAACAGACTCGTAATGAAGCATCAAACGAACTTGATCATTATCTTGCACACACTAACGAAGTCATGAATTTTTCCGCAATCTTTGTTCTAAAAATCAAGATTTGGTGCACACTATCATTAAGTTAAGGGAAATGTTAGGAAAGTATGAACAAGTTCAGCCTAGCATCATTAAGAAAATTGCACCTGTAACACTTAGCAAACGTGAACCCAGATTGCCTACTGACAAAACACAGGATACTAATGTGCTTCACTCTACTAAAACAAGAATAGTTGCCTCTTTTCCAAATGTCTGCACTTCACAGCCTAGGAGCAATACAAGGAAGAATAGGAAGTTGCGACCTAAGAAAAGATCAATAAAGAATGTTGAAGTAGAAGAACACCCTAGGACTTTGAATAAGACTCAAGTTGCACCCACTTTAGATATTGCGTCTGACAAATATAATGGAAAAAGTGTTGTAACGAATGCTAAACCTTTAAGTACTTTTGATATTGATCGATGCTTCTTGTGTTATTTGTCGAAAAGTATGCTTTCGATTGTCATGACAAATGTGTTGCTAGAGATATCGTGTCTCGTTTAAGGAATCCTAAGAATCGAATACCTCTAGGCCCACTAATGCTTCTAAGTCTGTCCTTGGTAAACCGCCTCCTTAGATTCTAAGAAACGCATTGATGTCTCAGTAGTTCCAGATCACCTCAAGGGCTGTAGTACCACCTAGTGCATTCACTAAGACTAAAGCTAAGACTAGTTGGAGATGGCGAAATGGATACATAATACACTAGGATTTAAATGGATGCCTAAGTCATTGATGTGTATATTTTTACTATAAGCGCTTTGAACCTCTAACACTTCGGATTCCACATCTACTACTATTCCATCCGTGTCGTCGTGTGTAATGCGGTGATCTGAGATCATCCTTCGATTGTTGATAGTGGATGTTCCCGACACATGATGCAATCTTAAGCATTATCGAACTTTATTGCAAAGTTCATTGGCATCGTCGATTCGGAAATGATCACTTGCAGCCTATCATGGGCTACGGAGATTATATCAATGGCAATATCGAAACTAGCGGGGTTTATTATGTGGAAGGCCTCGTCACAATCTCTTTTCGATCGGTCAATTCGTGATGGAGATTTGGAAGTTTCTTTTTGGATAAAACTTGTTTCATTCGTGATCTACAAGGAAGCGATCTAATGTCTCGGCTCTCGCAATTCTAGTCTATACATAATCTCAATGCAAGACATGGTTGCTTCATCTCCCATCTGCTCACTTTCAAAGGCAACATCAACAAAATCCTCGCTATGGCACCGCTGTCTCTCACATTTAAACTTTCAAACCATCACCAACCTTGCTCGACACAAACTTGTTGAAGGTCTCCCGAGATTCCGATATTCCAAAGATCACCTATGCTCGACTTGTGAACAAGGGAAAAGCACTGTGCTCATTTTCCTTCAAAGGTGAAACATGACTCTCAACATGTGCTTCATCTTCTTCACATGGATTTGTGTGGCCCGATGCATACAAATGATTAATGGTAAATGCTACATCTTGGTAATTGTCGATGACTACTCACGATGGACTTGGGTCTACTTTCTTCAAAGTAAAGATCAAGCTCCACAGATGATCATCACCTTTCTCACAAAAATTCAAGTTCACTCGAACACCGTCCGCCAAATCGAGCAGACAAAGGAACCGAATTTGTAAACCAAACTCTTGATCATTTTATGAGAAAGTGGGAATTGAGCATCGACATCTATTGCACGTACACCGTAACAAAACGGAGTTGTTGAAAGACGAAACCGCACGTTAGTGGAAGCTGCAAGAACAATGTTAATCAATGCTAATCTTCCAGATTACTTGTGGGCGTGTGTATCAATCGCATGCTATACTCAAAATCGTTCAATGATTAGTAAACCCACAACAAAACACCTTTTGAGCTTATCCGCAACCATAAACCGAATCTCAAACACTTTCATGTATTTTGATCCCTTTGCTACCCAAATAATGATCGTAATGACTTTGGAAAGCTCAAAGCCAAAGTCGACATTGAGTCTTTATAGGATATTGTGTAAATTCTAAGGGTTTCCGGATGCGGAATCGTCGTACAAAGCAGGTTATGGAAACGATTCATGCTAATTTTGATGAACTTACGATATGGCTTCTAAGCATAACGACTTGGAACACGGTCACAACCGCTTAAACTTCCTCAAACCTCATCATCACCGAACTAAGCCCCGACACTCGTCAACAAATGGAAAAGCTATTTGATCCACTGTTTAGTGATGACATTGATGAGCGTGCTCGGTGTATCCATTGTTTTCACCGCTCAACCCGATCATACTCTTATACGATACACTGCTACAACAACCATGAAGAAGCACCACTAGTTGACTCTACAACAACAGTTGAACAAAGCGCTTCCAACAACGCCGAACCACCGTTGATGTTCTTAATGAAGTACCCCACCGCATATTTTGATCCAAATCGTTCTTTAACCCGTTTGCCAATGAAACCGCTGCACCGATGTCGTGAAATCATCAACAAACCATTTGAATCCTCAAAATCGGCATAATGTATACCAAAGATCAACCTCTACACATCGTTGGACAAAAGACCATCCTCTTGAGAACATTATTGGCAACCCGAATCAACCGGTCATAACAAGACAACGTCTTCACACGGATGGTGAACATTGCATTTATGCACTCACCGTCGCTAATGCGAGCCTAAAAACATTAAAGACGCAATGACAAAAGACAACTGGATTGAATCCATGCAAGAAGAACTCAACCAATTCAAACGTCTTGAAGTGTGGGGCGGTTGAAAGACCAACAGGGTCTCGTCATTGGTCTAAAATGGATTTGGAAGAACAAATTGGATCTTTGAAGGAAATAGCGAGAAACAAGTCACGTCGGTGGCTAAGGGTTATAAACGGAAGATGGTATTAACTTTGAAGAATCATTCGCTCCGGTTGCTCGTCTTGAGGTTGTTCGGATCTTTCTAGTGTTCGTGGCTCATATGAATATAACGGTCTTTCGGATGGACATCAAAGCGCTTTTACGAATGGGCAATCGAAAGAAGCAGTTTATGTCGACCGACAAAAGGATTCGTTGATCCCGAGTTCCCGAACCATGTCTAAAAAGCGAACAAAGCTCAGATGGTCTCAAACAAGCTCCTCGGCGTGGTGCGATAAGTTATCATCCTTCCTCATTGCCAATAAATTCACCAAAGGTTCGGTCGATCCTACACTTTTCATACAATATCACGGGGCTCACATCTTAATCGTTCAAATCTATGTGGATGACATCATTTTTGGGTGAACACATTTAAAATACTCAAATGCTTTTGCAAAATTAATGACAAAACATTTTGAAATGACAATGATGGGTGAACTCACATTCTTTCTAGGAATGCAAGTTCATCAATCACCCCGTGGTATTTTCTTGAGTCAGTCCAAATATGCCCTTGAATTGTTAAACAAATTTGGAATGCAAAACTATGACACCTATGCCACACCAATGGCTCATACCAAGAAGTCGGATCTTTGATTTACATGGGAAATTGGTGGACACTACCAAACACCGTAGTATTATTGGGTCTCATGTATCTAACAACTAGCAGGCACGATATTGTGTTTCTCAGATATCTTTGCTCCCATTATCGAGTCAAGACCAACTGAAACCCACCTCTCGAGGCTAAAAGAATCCTCCGATACATCAAGGGAACCATTAACTTGGGGATCCGTATCGAAGGATTACGGTTTTGAACTAATAGCTTTTTCGACGCCGATCACGCAGGATGCTTAGACTCACGGAAAAGTACTTGAGAGCATTACAATTTCTTGGTGATAAAGCGGTGTCATGGCAATCGAAGAAGCAGGATTGTACATCGCTGTCATCAACCGAAGCTGAATATGTAGCCATGTCTGTGTGTTGTGCTCAACTCAGTATTACGCATAATCTTTCTCACATTCATACGTATAGTGTTTGGTAGTTGTTCATCCGATCTCTTCTTCCATTTCTTATATTGATGCTTGTGTTACTAATATGGGAACCTAACAGCTGTTAGGTCACCATATTAGTAACACAAGCATCAATATAAGAAAGAGATAAGAAGAGATCGGATGAACAATTACCAAACACTATGCGTATGAATAAATGAAATGTTATGCGTAATAGTGAAAGAGTAAATTGAACAACCAACCCTCAAGTGAGGGTTATACAAGAGTATTTATAGGGCAAGGAGCTAGGCAACACATCTAGACTCCTTCCTTCTTATGGGCTTGGGCCAATGCTTATGGGCCTTCTACATAAGCCTTAGCTTAATAACTAACATAAAGGCCATATTAAGCTAACTATTACATATGAATCACTAACACTTGAATTAAGGTTTAGGAGTGATTCCAACAATCTCCCCAAGTGTTATTGATGAATGATAGAGTGATAAATGATGTAGGTCTTGATGTAATAGTAGCTTTGACATCTTCTGACATTCTTCTTTCTTGTGAGAAGAAGTGTCTTGATTTGAACAATCTCCACAGTGTAGAGAAATTGTTTCCTTTGAAGAGTTCTGCTTTGACGTCATCTTTATCTTTGTTCTTTAGTTCTTTTTTCTTTGTGGTGAAAGTGATAGTATGTTGTTGTTGTCTGCATCAGGTCTGCTTCGTTTCTCATGTGTCTCCACGTCTTTCTCCAACATGCTCACACGCTCTTTAATGTTGGATTACGAGATCGATGAAGTTCTCTTAGTCTTTAAACTTTGTAGATTCTTTGATTTGACGAAGAATCATTCGACTTTGTGTTTCCGTTTGAGAGAACTTGCATTAGTGATGATGTTGGTATGAGCATGTGAAGAATCAGACGATCATCCGCTCGAGCTTCCATAAGAGGAAAACATACACACGTTAGTAATAAGCGGATTCAAGCACTTACAAGTTTGAATTTCGAGGGTGTTAACGACATAGTGTGAAAACACATCTCTAATTCTCACAAAGGCCGTTCTGAACCGAGTCCCACAAGTGAGATAACACTATGTACCAAGTACACCTCTGATTCGGATGAGTCGCTAAGGTACACCAAGCATCACCTCACGATCGTAGACCGTTTAAGACACACTAAGCGTAATCCATGGGGAGTTACCGAAGTGACTGCTTGTCGTGGTGTTTGATGTTGACCACAGCGGGAGTTTCCATTCAATCATTGAGGATCACATGTGAACCTCTCATAAATTTTCTTGATAGATTGCTAAGATCTGTGAAGGACACGATAAAGTGTCACTTGCGTTCTTATTGTTGAACGACAAGCGATAAAATGTCAATTGTACCTAAGAGATCTTTTGATGAATCTCGTGGCTCTAGACTCAATAGTGCACTTTGTTTTCCTGAGCGGAGACTAGGGAGAGGGTCTCCTTCTTCAATACCAGCAATCTCTAAGAGAAAGCCGATAGTTTACGTAGGGTTCCTGTGAGAATGAAACAAGCTTACATTGGGAGAAACTTGAGTGGCTAAGAAGGTTTTAGTGCATGCGTCATCGGGTCCATGACGACTTTTATCTTCAATACCGTGTCATCTAGTAATGACCAAGAGTATATGAATTGAACCCGGTTATCGCCTAAGTTGAATAAACGGAGGGCTATTTCTTTTCACCCTTTTCTTTGCTTTTCTTTTATTTCTTCAACTCCTTCTTTCTCCGATTCTCATTTTCTCCTTTTATAATCATACCTAAGGACTTCTAATTACTAACTATTTGTGATGTCCTTGGGTAGATCCCTCCGACTCTGGCGGATCATAGGACAGTTATTCCTAACCTTAGTCACCTTATAACTCCATGACTAACCTATGTTGCCATAAAACCATTTTCTTGAAAATCTCTCAAAGTGGTTATGATTGAAAACATTTTGTACCCTTGTAAGAGTTTGATCATTTGCGTAAATACTCCCCTCCACACGTGCTTAAGTGTTTAGACGAAAACCGCACGGTGAGAGAAGAGTGCGACTTTGAATTGATCGACTCAAGATAGACAATTCCCAGGGACACGGTTACGTTGCATAGTTAAAGAGTTACATTGTCGACTTTTAGGTGACAACTAGCTCTAATAACTACCTTGAAGGTGTGGACAAGCCTCAAAGGTTGTCAAACCGTCAAAGTTCATGTCTATCAAGAGCTTCTCGAATAGGTACAATTTACTTGGATAAGTCTTTGGAAGACAAATCTTTTCAATGTATGATTTATTCGATCCGTCAATTCATGGGTTAAGTCTTTTCACACAACGATTCAAAACAAATCAACATATTTCTTATCACAATAATTTTCTCCCCCTCAAAAATGGCATATAAATGTTATTTTTATAACGTTTTGATATTAAATATGACCATATCGAGTTTTGTGGGAAGATTTCCACGAAGAACAATTTGTGAACAAAGTTTTAGCAAATACTCCCCCTCAACAAGTAATACTAACTTTTGAGGTTTTGAAAACGTAAGGGGAAGTACTTGTTCTTTTGAGCAAAACCTTTTAAAAGTGAAAGGTTTGATAAGTTTTACTCAAAAGTAAGAAGCTTTCGCTCCTTTCATAGGATTGTGGCACTTAAGCGTACCACAGGGTCCTTTCATTACAGGAACGGGTTGTACACTTTTATGTGTGCACAAGCCATTGTCATTAACAAATCACACATCCAAATTAGTATGAAATTGAAATAGTTTAAGGGTACCAGGTAGTCCAGCAATATCTCCGGGAATGCGAGCAGGCGTTGATAGCTGTGAGAGTAATCTGGGACGACCACCTACAAAGCTCTCCGTAGTTCGAATCGTCCCTCAGCACAACCTTTCATCGATCCGAGTGATGATCCTCTTAACATCCGTCTTTCCCGAGAATTCCATCGCTTTGGAGACCTAATGCCTTCATGTATTGCCTTCAACCTATAAGCCAGCCGCCCCCGACCTTCTTGATGTGTGATCCCCAAACTTATGAAGATCTCTACACGCCATCAAGCGGTTGTGTTGTAGTTCATTGTGGTAAACTTCTCCAAGCGGTTTGCTAACGAGAGTGTATTGTGGAAGATGGTTGATGTCGAAGTTCTAGCCGAGGTCTGTGAATTTGACACGTGTCTAATACGATTCAACGACAAGTATTAAATCTTCTACACGTTCACGGATCACTATGCTTCGATGAAGATGAGCAAGGACTTGATGTATTCACGTTGAATTTCAATGAGAATTGTCTCATTCTTCCCTGCACTTTGCAAGATCTGAGATCTTCAATGTCGTTGAGATACAAGTTACGAAAGTCCGTCACGAATTCATAGTCCCTTCGTCTTGTCTTTTGACCACGGCGGTCTTGAGGAAGGTGTAATCCCATTTAGGCGAAAAGTGACATGCTTAATAAAGAACGATCCCTTTATCACCGTACACTTCATGTTGTGACTTTCGAACCTGGCAGCTTTTGTAGTAGATTCATCGGCGTTCTGGCCAATGGTGAATCCCGTACATTGCATCAATGTCATACCTTTTCACGCTGTTGGAAAACATGTAGGTAGCCTTTTCTTCGATGGCTATGCAGTTGGAGTATATGGCTGCCGGGAATGGAAGTGTAAGTGATGTAGCGTATTTCTTTGAATCATCGCTACCGTGTAGAAGGAATTCCAAGTCATTGTTGAAGAAGTAGCGAAATGGAATCTTAGGTTGATCTGGTTGACCAATCGTTGGTAGAGGTTTAGACCAATCGGTGTAGTATGGAGCCTTGTCTCTTCTGGTGAAGTCGATGTTTGCTTCAGGGTTGAGCCAATCAATGTTGTTAGACATGGCTCGTGCTATATTTTCAAGGTGATATTCAACTTCAATAGCACTTTCCGAGTTGTCTTTGAGTAGTTGAAATGCTTCATTCTTGATTCGTTTCAACTCTGATTTCGTCATCTTCTTCACACGGAACTTTTCTTGCAGTAACTCAGCATGCTCCAATGTACGACCTTCTACCATATCTGGATCATCAGTTAGGGTGGGAGTAGCATCAACAAGTGTGGAGAACCAATCATACTCGGTGTCGTCTTCGTCTAGCCATGAGACGACATCAGCCTTGGGAGTCTTATTCTTTTTCTTTGGCCTTGATGAGGATGATGGTTTCTTTGTTGAAGCGGGAGAGATGGGTTGTTGTTGGGGCTCAGGGACTTCCTCATCGTCACCACCGGTATACTCAAGTAATCACCGGTTTTCTCATGAGGTGGTAACTTCGAGTCCCGAGGTTTGTCGATGAAGAGCGTGGAGGAGATCGTTGTTGAGATGGAGTCTGTGGAGTGGAGGTGGCATGGAGGATGATTCTCCATACTTCTTTGAATGTTTGGGTTCGTTATCTTTATCCTTATCCTTATCTTCATCGTCTCTTGGATGTTTAGGCCTTTGAGCTTCTTCTACATGCTTGATTTGAGTTGGTATTCGGCAATGCTTCAAACAATTTACCTTTGTAAGAAGTAAATGTTGCGATCATTTAGACATTTGAGTTACCGACCGAAACTAATTCAAAGATCCGAGAACACTATAGGATCGATGAGGGTTAATTTTTACGGTCATAGGTGTTGATCTTATAGTTTGCTTGGCTATATGCATCGATTTGGATAGAGTTGTCATTGAACATCTCTCTTGTCACGCCGTAAACGGTGTCGGTAGGAACTTTTGAGTATAGCCCTTAATCATTTCGTTCGGTTCTCCTTGGACATCACGTTGCATCTTTCTTCGACCGGTGTCATTAAGATGTTTGATGTTGTCACGAGTATATCTAACTTTTGTTGGTTACGTCTTTCTTCCCGACCGCTTGATGACTTTAACAATCCTTGTCTTTGCCGAGATATCCAAGAGTCGGTTGGTTTCTTCCTGATTTGGATGTGGATCGGTTGTTCCTTTGGATGGTGGAGGTGAAGAGTGAGAAGATGAATCGATGATGAGGAGTCGTGAAGTGATTCGGGGTCCTTAGGAGGTTCGAAATTTTCCTCCTTAGAGCGATTAGGATTGTCAAGAAGATAATCATCATAACTCACTTTGTCATCTTGTCAGATTTAGCCTTTACTACGCACTGAATCGAGCCTCTTCCTCTGCTTTGGCTTGGTGCGACCTCTTCATCGACCTTTTCTTTCTCGGACTTTTCCTTTTACGGTTCCTCAAAGTCATAATCAATAGAATCCTCCGGCATTTTGTTGTTGCTCAAGAGTGGTGGCACCAATTCCCTTATCGGGTTGATTAACGCATCGGGAATTGGTGTAGATTGACACCACCACTTGACCCTCGAGGCCACGCATTTGTTGCTTTTCAAACTCTTTTGCCACGTGTTGGAGTCTAATGATTTTGAACTTCTTCCCGTATTCGATATCGGTGGCTCTTCATTTGAGCTTTCTTCTTCATGCTTAAGCACGGAGTCTTCCCTTTGCCTTGGTCGACTTTTTGGTGGGAGGTTTAGCTCTTGTTGGAGTGACATCGGTTGCAGCTTTGAGTAGGTGACCTCCTCGTCGATTCGGTTTCATCGAGCTTTCATCCACTTGCTTTCTTTGCGGTTTAGACTTTGGAATGGGAATAGAACAACTTCCTTAGAGGCTGTCCTTTTGAGTGGAGGTTTCCTCTTTGGGAACTTTCTTTGACTCTCGGTGCTTGTAACACTTCCACACCGCCTCTTCGGTTTTCCTTGAAGGTGTACCAGCGGACTTTTCATCGAGAAAACCTACTTTGCCTTCTTCAACCGCTACGGATATCGTTTGTACGAGCACGGTTGTTTGATATCATCGGTTATAAGATGATCTTGCAAGATTGCACCTTGTTTCTTTGTTGTAGAGTCCTTGAATCGACGAGAGTGAGGGCTCATACAACATGGAGTGTTGTTTGGGGTCATCGAGTCTCGAGGGAATATCGGATTATACCCAGAGCTCGTTGGATCAACAATTTGGTATATCGACATACGGGATTTTGGTGCTAAGCTTTTAAGGAATGACATCATGTCGTCCCATATCGAGCTTCAACTTCAATGTGTTTATTGTTGATCAAAGCCCAAAAATCTGCAGTTCCATGAGCTTGGGATGCTCATAGCCACTGCCACGCCCGTAAGCAGTTTGGTGATGATGATGTAGAGAGTTCTCCATGGTCGAGGAATATTCTTAAGATCCACGTATGAATGCTTAGTGATTACTCATGTAGCTTCGTCATAACCAATGTCGATCATGAATTGCGAACAATCTCTTGATTGGTGCGGCATTGTATTGATTGGTTCGATGGCGAGGATAAGCGAGAATAGCCCTTAAGTGCGGGTGTGATGGTGACTTGTTTGTCATTGGCGTCCACCGTCACAAACATTTTGTCCTTTGATCTTTGCATTGTATTCTAGGCGGTGAATATAGATCTACGGCCTTTGTAGTAGAATTGGTGAGCATGTTCGATAGGGATGATTCTTGAATATCCACGACAATTAAACAAGAGGATTCCGGCGGTGAGAGTATCAAAATCAACACGAAGGTTGTTCTTTCCTATCTTCATTGGATAGCCATTAGGAAGATATCGGCAATGGTGAGAACATTTGGTGCTTCCACGTTTTGTAATTGGCGTCCATGTCGTGATCGAAAGATATTTAGCCAAAGAACCAACATATCGAAAGACATTATGTTAGTCAACATATGGTTTTATTGTCTAATTATTGAATGAGATATTTCGATGATTATTCTGAGTCCAATGTCACTAGTTTGTCCAATAGTCCAATGACGCCGTGATATGTTTCGTGAGTTGATTAAATTTAAGTTTTAAAGTCCATGTTTTCACTTATTTTCCACAACATATTACACATTTAAGTTTATTGGTGACATTATTGGTTTCGTGGCGTTATGATTTATTTATTTACAAGTTTGCACGTAACAATTCATAATTAACGTTAAAACTAGGCTTAGGCATAGAAATGGCAAGCTTATGCGTGAACAGAGTGTTATCTGGCGTAAGCATAAGCTTATCGTGGGTTCTTGACTTATGCGTAAGAAATATTACAGCGTGAAAAGAGGGCCTTATCGTAAAGCTTACGCGTGGCGTATATGGAACTCACGTGTAAGGCTTACTCGTAAGAGTCAACCTTATGCGTGAGGTCCTTTGTTCGCATATCCTTCACGGGATACGCATAGTCCCTTATGTAGAACCTTGGCGTAAGCGTTACGCGTAAGATTTCTCTTATGCATAACATGCTACGCGTAATGTAATCCTTATGCGTAGATGGCAAATAACCTTGATTACGAATTTTCAAGCGTAATAAACACGAAATAAGTTCATCATAGCACCAATATTAACACATACATTCGATTATTTTCGGATCAAATCATGAATACTCATAGAAACGATTATCGTAAGAAGACTTATCGTGAGACCTAAACCCTAGGAATTACGACTAAGAATTCTAGCCATAGGAAATGCACAAAACTTGTTCTGGTAATACTAAGAAGTCAAGTGAGTTGTTTTGTCCAAGTTTTAATATCAAATTTTCAACGAATCAAAAATACCCAAATATCAAGAACATAAACCCTAATTTCTAATTAACTATCAATTAGTGTTTCTGGGTTGATTCTAAACATGGATATGATCAATTCATCTTGTAAACAACATCACACAACAATCTTTTTAACCAAAAACGTTCATATAAGAGAACCCCCAAATTTACGCATAAACCCTAGTATTCAAAAATCATTTAATTCGTGATTCTGGGTGGATTGGATTGATGAAAACAGTTAATGTATGATTGTTTAAACATTTTAAAGCCATTTTCATTAACAAAAACACACGAATGAAGGATTTGTGTTCATTGCTTACGCGTAGAACACAAATCACTCTCAAACACATTATTTGACCGTTGGATTTGTGTATAAATCAAAACCATTGTTTAAAAACATGTTAAGATTATAAAACTACTTACAAAATGATGATCAGTAACACGGATTTGGAGATTGATTGTTAGGCGTAGGATTTGGTAGGTGTGGTATTAAATGAGAAGAGTTAATGTATTAGGTGGAAGTTTTATTAGAAATAACTTTGAGATTTTAACAATTTTAGCCCTTCCACCTTTTCCATTTACAACCATTCTCCATAACTTCCATTTTGGTTACCAAACGAAGGATATTTGGAAAGAAATTTTGACGACACTCCCCTCGACTTAAGAAATAATGAAGTTTTATAAATTTTAGTCCAGGGTGTCGAGAAACCGTAAATTGACCACCATTAGTAAAGAAACAACCGGGATTAGGTAACATGCAAGTACAAGGTTTTATGAACGAAAATATTTGCTTTCTCCCCTCGACACTTGATCGAAAGAATCTTGAATTTTGAAAGATTTGAGTGTTGACGGAAAATTTGTACTTGCCACGTTAAAAGAAATATAGATAGAAGATTATTTTGTTGTTTTATCATTTTATATTTTTGTATTTTGTTTTGAAAATATTTACAAAAGAGGTTTTGGTGTTTGGTGGTTTTAAGAATGTTTTAAGAGTTCATCCAGTTCCTCTTGAGTCAAACACCGCATACCAATCCGGTGGACCAACTCATTAAACCTAGCAGGAGCTACGGCTTTGGTGAGGAGATCGCCAATTGGTATTCTGTACCCACAAAGTATAATTCAACTGTACCATGTTCCACGTGGTCCTTGATGAAATGATATCGAAGATCGATGTGCTTTGATTTGAATGTTGTCTTGAGTTGCACAAGATCGCAATAGCACTCGATTGTTGCGATACATCGATTTTGTCAAACATGTAACCATAGTCTTTGAGTTGTGTTCTCATCCAAATGACTTGAGCACAACATGCGAGACATGGCTACATATTCGACTTCGGTTGATGACAATGATGTACAATCCGCTTCTTCGATTGCCATGACACGGTTTATCACCAAGAAATTGTAATGCTCACGAAGTACTTTTCCATGAGTCTAAGCATCTGCGTGATCGTCTAAAAAGCTATTAGTTCAAAACTAGAATCCTTGGATACGGATCCCCAAGTTAATGGTTCCCTTGATGTATCGGAGGATTCTTTTAGCCTCTGAGAGGTGGGTTTCAGTTGGTCTTGACCGATAACGGAGCAAAGATATCTGCAAACACAATATCGAGCCTGCTAGTGTTAGATACATGAGAGACCTAATAATAATCGGTATTTGGTAGTGTCCATCAATTTCCCATGTAAATCAAGACATCTAGCTTCTTGGTATGAGCCATTGGTGTGGCATAGGTGTCATAGTTTGCATTCCAAATTTGTTTAACAATTCAAGGGCATATTTGGTGACTCAAGAAAATACCACGGGTGATTCATGAACATGCATTCCTAGAAAGAATGTGAGTTCACCCATCATTGACATTTCAAAATGTTTTGTCATTAATTTTGCAAAAGCATTTGAGTGTTTTAAATGTGTTGACCCAAAATGATGTCATCACATAGATTTGAATGATTAAGATGTGAGCCCGTGATATTGTATGAAAAGTGTAGGATCGACCGAACCTTTGGTGAATTTATTGGCAATGTGGAAGGATGATAACTTATCGTACCACGCCCGAGGAGCTTGTTTGAGACCATACTGAGCTTTGTTCGGTTTGTAGACATGGTTCGGGAACTGGGATCAACGAATCCTTCCGTCGGTGACATAAACTGTTTCTTTCGGTTGCCCATTCGAGCGGTTTTGGCGTCCATCCGAAAGACCGTTATATTCATATGAGCCGCGACGCGAGAAAGATCGAACGACCTCAAGGCGAGCAACCGGGCGAATGATTCTTCAAAGTCAATACCTCTTCCCTCTATAACCCTTAGCTACCGGACGTGACTTGTTTACGATTATGTTCCTTGACATCCAATTTGTTCTTCCAATCCATTTTAGACCAATGACGTAGACCCCTGTTGGTCTTTCAACCAGTTCCATACTTCAAGACGTTTGAATTGGTTGAGTTCTTCTTGCATGGATTCAATCCGGTTGTCTTTTGTCATTGCGTCTTTAATGTTTTAGGCTCGATTGGTAGAAAGTGAGTGCATAAATGCAATGTTCACCATCTGTGTGAAGATGTTGTCTTGTTACGATTGGTTAATTCGGGTTGCCAATAATGTTCTCAAGAGGATGGTCTTTTGTCCAACGATGTGTAGAGGTTGATGTTGGTATACATTGTGCGATTTTGAGGATTCAAATGGTTTGTTGATGATTCGCGACATCGGTGCAGATTTCATTGCAAGCGGGTTAAAAACGCATTTGGATCAAAATCTGCGGTGGGGTACTTCATTAAGAACATCGCATTTGGTTCGTCGTTGGAAGCAGTTTGTTCAACTGTTGTTTTAGAGTCAACTGGTGGTGCTCTTCAACGATGAGTTGTTGTAGTAGGTGTATCGGTATAAGAGTATGATCGGGTTGAGCGGTGAAGCAGTGGATACACCGAGCACGTTCATCAATGTCATCACTAAGCAATGAGCAAATAGCTTTTCCATTTGTTGACGAGCAATTTGGGGCTTAGTTCGGTGATGATGGGGTTTGAGGAAGTTTAAGCGGTTGTGACCGGGGTTCCAAGTCGTTATGCTCAAAAGCCAAATCGTAAGTTCATCAAAATTAGCATGAATCGTTTCCATAACTTGCTTTGTACGACGATTCGGATCCGGAAACCCTTAGAATTTTCACAATATCCTATAAAGACTCAATGTCGACTTTGGCTTTGAGCTTTCCAAAGTCATCACGATCATTATTTGGGTAGCAAAGGGATCCAAATACATGAAAGTGTTTGAGATTCGGTTTATGGTTGTGGATAAGCTCAAAAGGTGTTTTGTTGTGGCGTTTAGTAATCATTGAACTCAAGAAGATCACTTAAACTTGCTAGAGATTTGATGTAGTAACTTGTTACTTGAAAGTTCTTAGCATAAACTTGGAGTTATGAATCAAATTATGGGAAGGTTGTTTGTGTTAAGTGGTGAACGACCAAGGATGGTGGGGATGAGGTTTTTATGAAGTTTTTACTTGCTATTTATAGTAGGAAAGGTTTGGTTAACCATACATTAGGTTAAATGTTAACCATGGTTAAGTTAGGACACATGTAAACATCAAAATGAAGCATGGTTGGGATCAAGCCACCACCAAGGTGACTCACCTCATATTTGTTGTCACAACGTGGTGAGTTGGCTTAGATGATAAGTCTTGGTCTTATCTTGATGTTAGAGTGTGATTTGGTTCCGTTAAATGCCAACCGTAAGTTGTTAGGCCATAAAACGTAAAACCGGGTATCGTAAAAATATGAAACTTGCAGGAATGATGAAACTCATCATTATACTCCATATAAAAATATAAAATGAGTGATAAGTCTCATTGGGTGCAAAAACGATGCTTAAAGCTGGAAACACGGGTGAAAAAACGCTTAAAATGCAATTTATCGTAAAAGAACGAGATTTCAGGGAAATAACCGTGAATTTATTTAAAGTAGACTAAATTTAGTCTATAAGTGATATGAGATGTCAAAATATGGTTTTCATTGTATGTGGGATAACTTAACAGTTATAAGTGAAGTCTAAAAGTTAAGCGATTTAAGCAAAAATGTAAAACGTACAAGGTTAAGTTCTTTATGGTCAAAGGAGGAGGGAAATATGTTTGACTTTTCCAAAAAATGTAAAAGTGTTAAAACATCTTAGAAAACACAGTGCAGGAATGGTTAAGTCTGGGTCTAAGTAGAATTGTTTAAAACGTAAGTTTAGTCTTGTACGGCTCAGGGTTTATTTGGTAACATTTAAATGAAATCTTAAAAATTCTCTAATTGATTATGAGTGATCTAAAAATTAATCTGGTGTGAGGAAAATTGTCAGAGTTGATTTTTGTTATGCGCGGGATGTTTAAATAGTGTTCCGACCAAAACGAAACTTTAAGCGATGTTTTCTTAATAACTTTTGCGAAGATAATCTAACGATTGTCAAACTCACAGGTTATTACTAAAATAAATTAACTTACGATAATGTGAAATAAAAAAAATTTTACGGGATGAATAGTGAAAGTGAATAGTAAAAGTGAATAGTAACTTTTTTAAAAAAATGAAAGGTAACCTGAAAATGCGGGTTGTTACAAGTAGCATCATACTCCAGAAGACAAGTTGAGGAACAAATTCTATTTTACTACACGTGTCATTCATGTGCTTCACATAGCTTCTAAAAGTAGCCTCTAGAAGTACCATTTCCAGAACAACACTTAACTATAGTAAAGAAGAAATATCCACACATGCAAGACCTTCTTGCATCTTAAGTCTAAGGATGAATAAAAATAACCACTTGCGAGATATCACTTAATGACGCCGATCCCTAAAGTGATAGGTTTGGAAAAGTCCAATATCCATGGCATATGGATAACATATGAGTTTGGTGGACATATCCTATAATATCAATCACACAAGTGATGTATTACCAAACACTTACATTTGTGTTAATTCAACAATATTCTCATATTATTAATTGGAAATGGACAAATTTAGAGCAATAAATTAATCAAGGATTAAACTTGAAAACTCGACACAGTCAATATATGAATGAAAACTCTAATACCACTTATATTAATTCATCAAAAATAATAACTGTTTGAAATATCCCAATATCTAAATACTAAAATAAAACAGATTTACATGATACTTTTAGTTGGTTTAAGTCCAATACTATTGGCATGATCATTATACTTGGTCAAAGGCTATGCCTTAGTAAGCGGAATGACTACTTGTCATACATGTGAGCTTTGGTAAGTCTAATTTCATCATCTGTGATAGCCTCTTGGAGATAGTGAACCTTCCTTTTATAATGTTTGGCACTTTTATGAGCTACAGACTCGTTTGCGAGAATTATTGCGCCAGTATTGTCGCACTTCATCTCCATAGGTTCTTTATTGGTGGGGACTACTCCAAGCTCATCAATAAACTTCCTTATCCAAATTGCTTCCATTGCATCTCTAAAGCAGCTATTATTCAGATTTTGTTGAAGACATCATTGTAGTGCTTTGCTTAGCACTCTTCCAGACTACAATGCATCCACTTAGAACTAAAAACATATCAAATTTTCAACTTCATGTCGTATTTGTCGGTCTACCATCCAGCATCAGTGTAACAGGTAACTCTGAGCTCTCCATCGGGATTTCCTCCGTAAACAAAAACATATATTTAGTATATTTGTGATACTTTAGAATGTTCTTCACGATAGTCGGTGACTTTCTCATGGGTCTACTTGAAATCGACTTGTTAAGTTACGGCGAATGCAACATCGGTCTAGTGCACCTCACCGCATACATGATAGATCATACAACCAAATCATAATGAACATTATTCATGCGTTCCACCTTTTGGTGTGAAGGGTCCTTGAGTTTTCTCAACTCAAGGTTTACATGCATTGGGATTCTTCCACGCTTTGAATTCTCCATATAAAATCTATTCAATATTTTCTAAATGTACGCACTCTCACAAAGTCCAATCAACCGCTTAGATCTATCTCTGTAGATCTTGATTTCCTTGGATATTTGCAAATTCTCTTAAATCTTTCATAGCAAAACTGTTAGGTCACCATAACATGATAACACAAGTATGTAAACGTAAGAATGATGATAGAAAGGATAAATAGTGGTCGGTTTTCTTCACACACAAGAATAACTAAAGTTTATGCATAGAATAAAAAAAACCAACGCCCTCCTAAGAGGGTTACAAGTGTATTTATAGGCAAGGGAGCTAGGGAAACACATTCTAGTCCCTTCCTAAGATCGTTTGGGCCTTTGCATAGGCCTATGGGCTTACTACATAAGCCTAGCATCATTACAAACATATAATCCTAATTAGCAACCTATTACATATCTAATGACTGACACTTGATAGTAGTTACACGTGATCCCAACAATCTCCCCCTAAGGGTTGGTCATCTAGGTTGCTTGACGTCATTCCAGAATTCTTCTTTCTTGTGAGTAGATATTCTTTAGATTTTTTTGACTTTATCACCTTGACGTCTTGTGTATCTTTGTTTCTTTGTTCTTTGTGGTTGTGGTGATCATATGTTGTTGTCTGCCATTCGTCAACTTTTGTGGTTATGGTGCTTCACGTCTTTCTCCACCATGCTCATACTTCTTTTGACTTTGAATCTCCAATGATGTGTATTTCTCAAGTCTTTAAAATTTGTAGATTCTTTGATTTTGATGAAGAATCATCTTTAACTTTGTGTTGCCTTTGATTTGGTGAGAACTTTCTTTAGATACGATGTTGGTATGAGCATGTGGAGACGGTGTGGATTTTCCTCCAAGGAACAATCATCTATACCTGCATGAATATGTTAGTGGAAAATACCAACTGATCATGGTGGACTTTTCTTAAAGAATTGACCACCGCGATTGTTTTACTGATGAATGTCTTGATTCCATTCACCTTGGTCGGGCACATCAGCCGTCTGAATCCCGTTGAGGGACAGTTATCATTACATAGAATAATTTCAAGTAATGACCCACATTATCAGGACTCGATTCATGAAAGGAATTTCCTTGGTGGGATTTCCAGCACTTACAAGTTCGAATGTCGAGAGTATTAACAGCATAGTGTGAAAACACGTCTCTAATTCTTACAAAGGTTGTTCCTGAATTGGAGGCTCTCAAGAAGGCTAACAAGATATACCAAAGTATATCAACAATTCAGGTGAGTCACTGAATTATACCAAAGTATCACTCCACGACTATAGACCATTTGAAGCAAGTAACCACACTAAGCATAACCCACGAGGGTTACAGTGACTTCTTTGTCGGTCGTTTAATGTTGACCTGGCAGGAGTTTCCATTCAATCACTGAGGATTCCAATTGTAAATCCTCTCATAAATGTTACGGCGATTGCTAAGATCTGCATAGGACTCTAGAATATATCACTTGTGTCCTTATTGTTGAACAACAAGTGATGAAATATTAAGTGTTCCTGAGAGATCTTTTAATGAATCTCGTGGCTCTAGACTCGATTAGTGCTCTTTGGTTTTAGTAGTCGAAGACTGGAGCGGTGTCTCCTGTTTCAATATCAACACATCTCGTAATGAGAGGTCGATAGATTATGCAGGGTTCCCAGTGAGAATGAAATAAGCTCTTTTGAGAGAACTTGAGTGGCTTAGAAGGTTTAGTGTAGTGCGTCACTGGGTCCATGACAACTTTTTTTTCAATATCGGTGTCATCTTTGTGACAACCAGTATCATATGAGTTGAACCCGGTTCCTGCCCTAAGTTGAATCATATGGAGGGCTATTTCTTTTCACCCTTTTCTTTAGCTTTCTTTTTAATTCTTCAACTCATTCTTTCTTCGTTTCTCATACTCCTTTTTTCAATCATACCTAAGGACTTCTAATTCTAACTATTGGTTATGTCCTTGGGTAGATCCCTCCGGCTCTGGCGGATCATAGGACGTTTATTCCTAACTTTAATAACCTTATAACTCCATGACTATTCCTATGTTGCCATAAAACCATTTACTTGAAAATTTCTCAAAGTTTTTATGATTAGAAACATATTTTGTTAACACCTTGAGAGTTTTGTATTTTCATAAATACTCCCCCTCCACATGTGCTTATGAGTTTTGACTTAAATTTGCATAGTGAGGGTAGAGCTCGCACTTTTGAATTGAGTGGCTCCTGATAGACAATTCCCCCCGAGGCATGGTTACGTTGTATAGTTAAAGAGTTCCATTGCCAGCTTTTAGGTGACAACTAGCTCTAATAACTACCTTGAAGATGTGAATACTCCTTGGAAAGGATGTTAAACCCATCAAAGTTCATGTCTATCAAGATTTTCTCAAATTGGTACATTCTACTAAGACAAGTCTTTGAGAGACAAGTCTTTGAGATAACTGACATTTCAAAGCTCGTCAATTCATGGGTTAAGTCTGAGTTTGAGCACTTTCGAGATTCCATTTACTTTATAACATATTTTTATCACATATTATTTTCTCCCTTCAAAATGGCATATTAATGTCGTGTTTGATGAAATATTGATTTAAAATATGACCATTCTATGTTTTGTGGGAAGATTTCCGCAAGAACTTTTCTTTTGAACAAAGTTGTTTTGCAAATACTCCCCCTCAACAAGTGATAGTAACTTTTGAGGTTTTGAAACAACGAGAGGGAATACTTGTTCTTTTGAGCAGAATTATGAAAAACATAAACAATTTGATTAATTCTACTCAAAAGTAAGAAGCTTTCGCTCCTTATATGAGGATTGTGGCACTGAATCGTACCACAGAGTCTTTTCTTTACAAGAACGGGTTGTACACTGTTATATGTGCACAAACCATTATATATATATATATAGTAAAGATCAAATGAGAAGTAAAATTAAAATGAGAAGGGTGAGAAGAAACCACAGCCGCACATTTCGGATGCACCTAAAGAAATAGATGCATCTCCCTTGAATTTCTCTTCCTCATTTTAAATGTGTGGCTCAAATTTCTTCTCATTCTTCTTATTTCAATTTTTCTTCTCACTAGATCTCTATATATATATATATATATATATATATATATATATATATATATATATATATATATATATATATATATATATACAAAATACAAGTAAAGAATGTTCAATCAATCCAAAGTTATACACAACACTAACCAATTACTCGGGACGTTGAAACATCATAATCGGAAAGCCAGTTCTTCCTCCAACATAGCTTTCTAGCCTCCGCATCTGATCCCGGTGCTTTCGCCTCTTCTAGATCCTTCTAATAAACCTGCGAACTTCTCGTTGTTCATGAGAATTCCAATTGTAACCACCCGTAAATATCTAAGTCATTAGTCTCATGTAAAAACAAAATAATCGTTTATCTTGATTTAATTAAATGATCTTATGCATTTTCACGCCTAAATTTTTACTTTTTATTTGAAATTTGCAACCACGGGTAGCGTTGATAAACGAATGATGCAAATAAATTTCCTGATATTTACTGATGATCATAACACGACAACGAGAGGTTATCTCGATAAACGAGACCGCCCGCGTACTGACAGCACACCAGTTATGACCTAAATATAAAGGTTTACTATCGGAATCAACAACACTATTTTTATATCAGTTTTTCAAAAACGTGTCCAGAAATATAAATCTCTTGTTTTTTACCAAACCGGGATGCCACACTTATTGTTGATACAGCGGAACACGGGGTACGCATAATACTATTAAAATACAAATAATAATACTAATAATATTAATCCTAAAAATTCTATCCTATTTTATCTCTAACCTAAAACGCAGCCACGCCTACCCCTCATCTCCTTTCTCTTTTCACTTTACCAATTTCCCTTCCTTTTTCTGATATCAACTCCATGATTCATCCCTATCCAAGAACCCTAGGTTTCCACTTTGATGATATAGAGTAAACCTTCTCGATTCAAGCGAGATAAGACAACATGATCGATCCATCCTTTTCTGCTTTTCCATCTCCCAACATTTTATCACAAGCTTACTTAGGGGAATTGATGATGATGGTTAGGCCAAGCCTATGCAGGCACCCCACGTTATCCTTGGCAGGTACCTCAAATAGGTGTGGGTCCCTCTTCAGTACGGCGGCTGTACTTTTTCTTTTTTTTTTTCTTTTTTTTTGTGTAGTGTTTAAGTTAGGTATATTGTATAGTGTATTTAATTTGTGTAGTGTTTTTATATGTATAGTATATTTAATTGTGTAGTGTTTTTATATGATATTTCTTTTACGTTATGCTTTTTAATTGTGTGTTTGTTTCCATTTAATTAAACAATAACAATAAAACATTAAACAAGTAAACCAACAATGTTTTCAATATTACAACGAAATCTACTCCACATGAAGATTATTAATGTCATCTATAAGCTCATAGAGTATTCTACTCGGCTGACATGCCTGATCAACTGGATTTCTTGCCAATTCAATTGATGCCTCCAACGCCTTTATTTTTGCCTGCAACAAATTGTTTTCACCAATAGCATGTTGATCGTTGTATCTTTAGTTTCGTGATTTGAGCCTTGCGTTGAAGAAGAGCTTCACCAAAGTACTTTTGTTGAAATATTTCCTTTCACATGAAGTATCGACACCCATAGTCTTTAGTCCACAGGTCGTTACATGACGAAACAATTATAAGAAATGTATTCTAAACAAACAAGTTATTGATATATTTACGCAAATAAGCAAACGTTTAATTATTTACCTTTGACAAAGGACATGCATAATACTTCGGACCACAAGTTTTGGGCTTGTGAGATGTTCTTTCAATTATTAATCCACGTTGACAACGACACAAGAAAGGATTTTCTTGTTGCATCTGGCCAAAAGAATTTGTATAATTATTCACAACATAAATTAGTAATATCATGGTTCACAAAATTAGAAGCTTGAATACATAAATAACCAATCTTGTTATAGATTAATAGTTGATACATGGTTCACAAAATTACAATATAACTAGAAACTAAGATCAATCACGCCCGAGGCGTAGTCATCAATGATGCCGCCATCGTCCCCACGAGACTCTAACTCGAAATCGTCTCCTCGATCCATCAATCTCTCGCTCGTACTCGCCAAGCGAGGCAGGCTGTAACAAAAGATGAGGAAGAACCGGAGGATGGTGTATAAAATTGTCCTCATCTGCGGTGGAGATATAGGTGGAGAGGAGGCACATAAGATTGTGAAGAAAGCACATAATCTGGACTCTCAACACGAGGGTGTGTGGTTGACACAATGAATGTCCCTCCATCGAATGTCATCCGATTCACTGTAACAAAAGATGAGGAAGAACCGGAGTAGGGCGAAATCGTAACAAAAGATGACGAGTCGTTTGCTATAAATCAATAATCGTCTATACATGTTTTGTCATTTACAATATAAATCGATGTCGTCTATACATGTTTTATCGTTTACAATATAAATCGATGTCGTCTATACATGTTTTGTCATTTACAATATAAATCCATAATCGTTTTCACGTATATCTAAACATCCTCGTCGTTGAGTAAACACATGTTCCCATGGCGGCCACGGCATTTCTAAAATATCTCCATTGTGGGTGATTATACGGGAGTGGTGAGTCTTCATCAAGAACCGCAAGAGCAAGTGAGCACATTCGTTGTTCCCCACACGAAGAATCACAACCGGAGACAATATTTCTTACGAATCGGAGAACCTCTCGTGGAGTGGCATAGTCATCCAATAACGCCGGGTGCTTTGCCGTTAAACCAATTCATCGAGTTACGTGTAGATGTAAAGAAGCACCCACATTTCCTGTAAACTTCCTCGTTATTGTCTACCTCTTCCACGGCAAGAGCTCGATTACAGGCCACATTTCTTGCGATGGCCAAGACCTACTGACAAGAGCTCGATAGCCACAATTTCCATCACCATCCACGTTAAAGATCCCTAGGATCCAGCGTCGGAAAAGAGTGGAATTTCGACCATACAATATTCGCTAAAGTAACTGGAGCATTACAAGTGGTATCTTAAGTCGCCTCGCTAGGTCCTTCGTTAGGTCCTTCGTTTAAGTGCAGGACGTTAGAAGGCTCTCCACATAAGAACTGTGTCTTGCAAATTCTTTATTTACTACGGGACTTTTTAGGTTTTGTGTAGCTCTGCGGTTCCTTGTGGGGGTTCTTCGTTCAAATCCGGATATTTGGTTTAGACTTGGATGTGTTGTCCTTGCGCTCGGACGTCCATGATTACTTTCTTTAACGATTGGTTGTTGGTGACACAGTTCAGGCGTACATACCTCGAGCCTGTTTAACATATTTTTTTGACAAACGACGACGCTCTGGTATAAACACTTTGGAATTTTTGTCGTCATCTTGACAAGAAAATATTCGAGGCCCTTGAGGCTCTTGAGGATATTCGGGCTCATCGGGCTCTTGAGTATTTCGAACAACGGCCGAGGCAGCTTAGTGTTCTCCAAAATTATCAACAAAATCAAGCGAGAATTGGCAATCCTGTATTCGAAAAAGGAACTAGTTAAAATTATCGGTATTGACGGGAAGAATAACTTGATAGGCATAAATTTTAAAATACATACCGTTTGCTTGAAGCCAATACTGTTGGTGATAGCATGGTAAACCATACACTAACCACATCGATGACCACATGCATGTGGGTCAACATCCGTTTACTTCTGCGAGTATGAGCCTTAAAGCATCCATTGAAACATTATACCATGATTCGTTAAATAGAGTGCTCTTACAAGCATGCGGTTTCTTGATTTTGCTTATATTCAAAGAGGCTCAGATCGCGGTTTCTTGTGACTATAATCTTGTCGACCGAACACAACAACGTGTCTAAGCCGGACTGTGTGGAGCCCAAGCATAACTTCAACGGTAGCGTGTTGACTCTCAACTCTACATGTTGTTGTTTGGCGAAGTCTGCGATATTGATCGGTAATGTACGACACAAACATGCGATCGTAATCTCGCGAGCCGATTCGAAAATACCGGAAAACATCCGAGAAAACAAAGAATTACTAAAGTGAGAAAACAATTCGAGTAGTTATTTATTAAATAATAATAAAAAAATGTATTATTAAATAACAATTCGAGTACCCTTTTTTCGGACCAATAAACCATGTAGGTGCTGATAATAATGCCTGAACACTTCTTCGGTTGGAGCTGTAATCAACAATACCATGTCAATCTAACGGACTCATACTCCTTTAACGTATCGAATCTGTGTATGCAATGCTTTAGCACATTTTGATTGATATGCCATCAGGAGAGTAATCTGTTAGCGTTTGGGAATTCTTCTGCGCATGCCCCAAGCAACGCTAAATCTCTGTCGGTGTGATAACCCATGGTAATATTGTTCTTGTATCACCAACTTAATACATTCCAACACCCATTTGAAATTTGGCTTTTTCCTTGTCCAAAAGCTAAACGCCATTGAGAATGTTGTGTTTGTTGGAGTAACCCCAACAAGCTGTAAAGAATGGCGGTTTAAACATGTTGGTGTTGTATGTGGAGTCCATCGGCATGATTTCGGATATGTTTTCCACGGGGCATATGACGTCGGGTGAACAAAAATATTTCATCGAGCTCATTTGTGTGGTCATTTATCCTAGGGTAATATGTATAACCTTACGCCGCAAATGTACTAAAAGCGGTTGTATCGAGTCAAATCACCACGATTGTCACGACGTATCTTTTCTTGTGCATTATACACCGTTTAATGGTAGACATGTTATTAGGATCCATCTCTTTTAGTGAAGAAAGCATAATTAGGTGGTGCTACATGTCTTGTTTTGTCATCGCCTCACAAAAACTAACTCACTTTCTTTTAATTGCATGGCTGTGAAAAACCATGTAACGAGTGCGGAAAATTATGATTATGCCCGGACACTTAACCCTCAATATCCAACCATTAAAGCGTTTTATAAATTTCACTAGTAATCTGAATGGGCAATTACATTTGTCGGTACTAGTCTGCCGTTGAAGTTCATCTTCTAAACCTTCACGTGAAGACGTCCCATGTCTAGAACACAAAAATTCGATAGAGTACTTATAGCCCCTATCCGTTTTACTTTTTCCAATAACAATAACAAAACCAATCGATTCAGCAGTAGATCGCACCCAATTAATTAAATCAACTTCAGTACCGAACACCTATACAATATAAAAACACAACAACCTTTTATAAAAAACTTTGATAAAAAATACAACCTTGTACAAAATTTTTTTTTTAAATTTTATAAATACAAATTTTTTACAAACTTTTATAAATACTTTTTAGTATCTTTTTTTATAAAATACATTTTTTTAAAACAATTATAAATACTTTTTATTTACTTTTCTTTATAAATACATGTTTTTATAAATATTTTTAAAATACTTTTATTACTTTTATTAAATTTGTATTAACTTTTCTTTATATATAAAAACTTAAAAAAAAAACGTTTATAAAACGTGTATCTTTGTTTTGCTACGTGTGTGGTTCTCGAACGATGTACGTGTTTCGTTGTTAAACCATGGATAGAGCACATGGTATTGCAATAGATATTCCCTGTCTCTCTCTCACTTCTGTCAAACCAATCTCACTCTCTCTCACTTCTGCATACCACTCTCTCTCTAAAAATTCTAGATCTAAACATTTTAGATCTAAAATTTTGATTTAACAAGTATTATACTTGTTAGATCTTTAATTTTGTGATGCTGTGGATGTAGTGGTGATCTTTGTGGTGGTAGTGGTGATCTTTGTGGTGGTTTACGTATGTTACGTTATTAAAGTTTTAGATATAAAACTAATTTTAGATCTTGAAACGTATATTTTGTTGAAAAAATTGTGAGGTTTGTAAAAAAAAGGTTAAGTTTGTTTGATTTTCTTAAAAAAAATTAGATCTAACAAGTATTATACTTGTTAGATCTTTAATTTTGTGATGATATTGTTTTGTGACTCTCAACTGTGGTGGTAGTGGTGATGTTGTGGTGGTTTACGTATGTTACGTTGTTAAAGTTTTTAGATCTAAAACTAATTTTAGATCTTGAAACGTATATTTTGTTGAAAAAATTGTGAGGTTTGTAAAAAAAAGGTTAAGTTTGTTTGATTTTCTTAAAAATAATTAGATCTAACAAGTATTATACTTGTTAGATCTTTAATTTTGTGATGATATTGTTTTGTGACTCTCAACTGTGGTGGTAGTGGTGATATTGTGGTGGTTTACGTATGTTACGTTGTTAAAGTTTTTAGATTTAAAACTAATTTTAGATCTTGAAACGTATATTTTGTTGAAAAAATTGTGAGGTTTGTAAAAAAAAGGTTAAGTTTGTTTGATTTTCTTAAAAAAAAATTAGATCTAACAAGTATTATACTTGTTAGATCTTTAATTTTGTGATGATATTGTTTTGTGACTCTCAACTGTGGTGGTAGTGGTGATGTTGTGGTGGTTTACGTATGTTACGTTGTTAAAGTTTTTAGATCTAAAACTAATTTTAGATCTAAAACTTTTTTTAGATCTAAATATTTTGAAACTGATATGTTGTTGAAAAAAAGGTTAACTTCGTATATTGATCTAACAAGTATTATACTTTTTTTAGATCTAAAAATTGTTTGCTTATATGTTTGTATGTTTGTTTTGCAGGTTTGCCTGCATAGGAGGACCCTTTTGTGGGCAAAGCCTACGCAGGCACCCCATGTTATCCTTGGCATTACTGGATGGTAAAGTGATTCACTTTGCAACTTTAATGAAAAAAACTTAGTGTTTTGGTATAAAAAAATTTCATTACTGGATGGTAAAGTGACCATTCAAGGTCATTTTGCAACTTTAATGAAATAAAAAAGGCAATGATGATTTTTTTTAAAAACTTAAAGAGTTTTGGCGAGGCAAAGCGAATTTCTGACCAACATGAGCTATAAAGCTAATAATCTGAGCCTTTGATAAGTTGTTTACCTCTTGTGTGTTAAATGGTGAACTAGACATGGTGGTTGATTGTTGTTGTTGATCTGGACCACTAGTTGCTGTTGTTGGTTGATTGTTGTTGATCTGGACCACTTGTTTGTGTTGTTGCTTTCACCTGGGATTATATGGGGTGCCTGCCTAGGATTATATTGTTGTTGGTGTTGTTTCTGGACCACTTGTTGGTGTAGCTTGCTTTCACCTGGGATTATATGGGGTGCCTTTGAGAAGTATTGCCTTTGAGAATCTTAGTACACCTTGTGAACTTTTGAGAATCTTAGTACACCTTGTGAACTTTTGCAGTGGTAACTTGTGAGAATCATGTTCAAAGCGTGTAACTTGTGTAACTTGTGAAACACATGAAGCTGGTGAGTCTTGTGCTTGTGCGGTTGTGAGGCTTGTGCGGTTTGTGAGGCTTGTGCAAATTTGTGAGGCTTGTGCGGTTTTATGCAGTTTGTGCGATTCATGTGAGCGGTGACTTTGTCGATTGTGATTAAAACTTTTTCGAGGCGATGATGATAAAAACCGAATGGACGGTAAAGTGAGATCAAATCTCACTTTGCAACCTTCGGGTTTGACCCTAAAAATTTTCCGAGGCGATGAAGATTTTTTAGCCTAAAAACTTTAAAAACTTTCCGAGGCGATGATGATAAAAACCGAATGGACGGTAAAGTGAGATCAAATCTCACTTTGCAACCTTCGGATTGAGCCTAAAAATTTTCCGAGGCGATGATGATTTTTAGCCTAAAAACTTTCCGAGGCGATGATGAAAACCGAATGGACTGACAAAGTGGGATAAAATCTCACTTACGCAACCTTCGAACTGAGCCTCAAAAATTTTCCGACTACGGTTTTTTTAAAAGTTTTAAAACTGAATTTATATCATAAAAAAACTTGTAAAACCAAAAAATAACTTGTAAAATTGTAAAACCAAAAAAAAAGTTGTAAAAAAGTGGTATAAGTTATAAAAAAAACTTGTAAAAAAAAAGTAAAAAAAAACATGTAAAAAAAAGTGTATAAAAAACTTGAAAAAAAATAAGTGGTATAAGTGGTAAAAAAATAAGTTGTAAAAAAACTTGGCACGGAAATCGAGAAACCAATCATTAACAATGATTGAATACCCATTATTGGCACGGAAATCAAGGCAAACCATGGAAAAATGCAGCCACCCCCTACCATGGGGTGCCTGCATAGGAGGACCCGATGGTTATCTTTCTCCAAAAGGGGTGGCATCACGTTTGATGCAACGAAAGAGAGGGAGCCAAAACACCCATTTTTAGTCTTTATAAACCCTCACCGATCCACAGGTGAGACACCACTCCTATCACAAAATTCATAAAGGATAATTGGTGGTTTCCTGCTGTGATCGGTTGGGGGCTCCTTGGTACTCGAATTTCTTTTTGATTTCTCCTTGTCGATTGAAATTGTAAAAGTTCCTACTTTATATCTTGTTAAGTTCTGTTTTTCTGAAATTATTAAGCCATGAATTGTCATGAAGCTTATGTGTAATCTACATCTTTTTTAGGAATATTAAGGCTGCGTTTAGTTGGAGAAAAAAAATTCCTTGTTTTCTATCTCTAATTTTGTAAAAATTTGGATGGGAAATTTATCTCCACAAAACACTTAAAAATATAGAAAATGCGTTTAGTTGATATTTGTATTTTCTATTTTGAAGAAGGGGAGGGAGGTTGGGGGTAACAAAGGAAAACAAGGAAAACAACTAAAATTTGTTTTCTAATTTTCCTTGTTAGATTAGGAATAGGGGATTTTGTGTTTTGCAAAACATTTTGTTGAAAAATGATAATTTGAACGCGATCTCTATTTTCCTTGTTTTCCACAAAACATTTTATGAAAAACAATGATGTTTTCCCCCAACTAAACGCACCCTAAAACTCTCTTTCGATTGTTATATGTTCCTGAGAAGGATTATATTTTTTTGGTAACCTGTTATTGTTAAGTTTGTGTGGCAATGAAAGATAAAATAAACATAAAACAGAAATCTTAGACTTGATTAGGAACTGCCCGTGTCATATGGTTTACTGTAAGATGGTTGATGGTTGCAGTCGAGACCCATTAGGTCACTTTGAATCACATATTCCATATTGCTCTTTCCCCTCGAGTCCACACTTGGTCTGGTTACTTTTAGTTTGAATATTTAAAACACTTGTCCTCGTGTTTCAAAAACTAATAGGTCGGACGAAGATTGTTTCGTGTTCTAGTTATACGTTGTGTGCCCCCAGATCAGGTCGTAGGGAACGTGAGTGTCAACTGAGTATTAGGGTCGAGCATCACTGGTTCGACACCCGGCACTAGGGTGGGTGTCGCTTGTTTTGTCAAGTCCATTTTGTGCAAATACTCGAAGTTGGCTAAGCGTTTTGGGTCATGAACATGCCCAGGGGTGTGTATGTTTTTGGTTCAATAAAGAACACAATGAGTTCTCTTCGTATGCTCAAGGACAAAGGAGTCCTAATGTCTTTCCTTCGTTGGTATTCCCAAGCTCAATGTATGAGCCTTAAATTCCATTGTTGTGTGAAGCTATTCGTTACCTGCTATTGTCCATCCCCTCGATAGGGTGCGTTAGTATTTTCAGTATCACGCTGATACGCGCCAATTTGGAAACCACTGATAAGCTTGGAACCATCAGTGGAAACCACTGATAAGCCATCAGTGGAAACTACTGATAAGCCAAAAGTTAGTTATAACTTTTGGCGGGAAAATATGTTTACTCCTTCCTCCCATTTCTCCTTCCTCCCTTTGTATAAATAATCCTTTACATTCCTTGTTGTATTTAATTCACGAAAAGACTTGTAATATTCCTCTCTCTTAATTCCATTACAAACTAAGTGAATCATTTGATTACAAATACAGTTGCATTTCTTCTTATGTGATTCCGTGTTTGTTTTCATCAACAACTACATTTCATAACTGATTTCTGGTTGTTTACAATCGGTACATATCAAGTGGTATCGAGCCCTTTCTTGGCACGGATAATATTCAAGATTGTTAAACCGACATTCTTGATTTCGGTTATCTTCTCCGCGTAATTCGGCAAGAAACAAGATTTTCGGCAAAGAAATTAGTCACCACTAATTTCACCTATTCTATTACATCGATTAGTGCCAAACATTTTGTGCGGTCACAAGGCTAGCCCATTAGTGGTTAAATTCTCTAGCCTTGAACAAGGCGATCGAAGCATTTGGTTTGGGTAATCAAGAATAGGACCGATGGTTGTTATTCCATTGTAGATGAGCAATAACATTCTTGGTGAGATGGTGAACATAAGAACTACAGTTAGTAATCAAGAATCTTCAATGGAATCACTCCAACAAACTGTTAGTGATTTGCAAAGAACTATGGCAGATTTGATGGCTGAAATGCAAAGAATGAGGAATGGTGAGGGTACCAGTTCTGGGAATCATGGTAACAATGGTAGAAATGGTGGACAGATGACTACACAATATGGTAGGTTGTCTAAATTTGAGTTTCCAAGATTCAATGGGGATGATGTAAAGGGTTGGATATTTTGGTGTCGGCAGTTCTTTTGTCTTGATAATGTAGATGATGAATTGAAAGTGGGAATTGCTGCAATGCATGTGTATGACAAAGCCTTGGTGTGGCATCAGCAGTTCATTAAGCGATTTGGTGAAAACAGTTCTTGGGAGGTGTATGAGAAACAAGCCTTGCAAAGATTTGGTTCATGCTTTGAAGATCCAATGATGGATTTGAAGAATTTGAAACAAACTGGTAGTGTGCAACAGTATCAAGATTTGTTTGAAGATTTGGTGAATAAGGTGGAGTTGAGTGAAGAATATGCCATCAGTTTGTTCATTGGAGGTTTGAAGGATGAAATTGGGATGCCCATTAGAATGTTTAAGTTGTCAACATTGATGGATGTGTATAGTCGGGGCCAAGAAACAAGAAGCCACTAATGTTGCATTAAAGCCAAGGTATAATTTCCAATCTCCTATGAGATCTGTTACTACTGGTTATGTCAATAAGAATAAGGGTATTCTACCAAAACCAGTTAATAGACCTATGGCTTTGCCTGCACCCACAAGAACACCATATGGTGAGAATAGACCCTTTAAGAGATTGACTCAAAAAGAATTGGAGGATAAGAGGGCTAAGAATCTTTGTTTTTACTGTGACCAAAAGTATTTTCCTGGACACAAATGTAGTGGTCAATTGCATTCATTAGAAGTGGTGTTGGATGAGGAAATTGAGTTTGTGGAAGAAGAATTGGCTATTGATGAAATGGGTCATTTGGGGAATTATGATCAGACTTTTGAAATTGATCATAATAATGAAATGGTGGCTCAAATCTCATTGAATGCACTCACTGGTGTATACAATTATCAAACAATGAGGGTTAAGGGTATGGTAGGCAAACAAGGGGTGCATGTGCTTGTGGATTGTGGAAGTACACATAATTTCATTGATTTGCAGACTGTCAAAAAGTTGGGTTGTAAGACTAAAACTATGTGCCCTTTACAAGGCTCTGTGGCTAATGGTCAAGCTATGACCAGTACCTTGATGTGTTGTGGTTTATCCCTGACCATGGGAGAAGACACTTACATGATTGATGCTATGGTACTACCTTTAGGAGGTTGTGAAGTAGTGTTGGGAATACAGTGGTTGTCTACTTTGGGAGAAATTATGTGCAATTTTGAGAAATTAACCATGAGGTTCTATGTGGGCAATAAGAAAGCATCTTGCTAAGAGGTTCTCAACAAGCTACACTTCAATGGATGCAACCTAGAGAACATAACGATTGCTATGTTGAATTCTATGACATTGTGTGTATGTCTGTGTCATTACGTAGTATGGTAGGGACAAGTATGATTGAGTCACGAAGATTGATGAAATTTTGGATGACTTTAAAGGTGTGTTTGAAGTTCCTCTTGGTTTACCACCAAAAGATCACATGATCATCACATTCCTCTTATGCCAAACACTCCTCCGGTTAACATCGGACCCTATAGGCATCCTCCCAGCCAAAAGGATGCCATTGAGCAGATGGTACAAGAGTTATTGGATCTTTGGTGTCATCGGATCTAGTCAAAGTTCTTTCTCCTCTCCTATAGTCATGGTTAAAAGAAGGATGGCGGTTGGAGAATGTGTGTTGACTATAGACAATTGAATAAGAATCTTGTCAAAGACAAATTTCTTATACCTATGATAGAAGAATTGATAGATGAATTACAGGTCGGTGGTGTTTTCAAAGCTTGATTTTAGGTGCAGGTATCACCAAATCGAATGAAGGAGGAAGACATTCATAAGGCGCATTCGAACTCATGATGGCCACTATGAGTTTTTAGTGATGCCATTTGGACTCACAAATGCCCCTTCCACATTTCAATCACTAATGAATGAGATCTTTAAACCCTATTTGAGGAAGTTTACATTGGTTTTCTTTGATGACATTCTGGTTTATAGCAAGTCAATTGAAGAACACATTGTACACCTTAAAATGATTTTGCAGACTATGCAGGCTCACACCTTCTTTGCAAAAAGGAGCAAGTGCACTTTTGCAGTGTCTCAGGTGGAGTACTTGGGTCATATCATCACTAATAAAGGGGTTCCAATAGATCCTTCTAAGATTGAGGCTATGAAAGATTGGCCTACACCCAAGAATGTGAAGCACCTAAGAGGCATTATGAGACTCACAGGCTATTATAGGAGGTTCATTAAGGGGTATGGAATCATCAGTAAGCCATTAACTGCATTACTGAAGAAGAACTCTTTTGAGTGGTCTGACATAGCTCTAGAAGCTTTTGAGCAATTGAAGTTAGCCATGATACAATCACCAGTGTTGGGGTTGCCAAACTTTGAGAAAGAATTCACTGTGGAAACTGATGCATGTGGAACTAGTATTGGGGATGTGTTGTTGCAAGATGGTCATCCATTGGCATACCTGAGTAAGGCCTTATCTCTCAGACATCAAGCTTTGTCCACTTATGAAAAAGAATTTTTAGCTGTCATTTTGGCATTGGAGAAGTGGAAGGGTTACTTAATGGGTAGACATTTTAAGATCAAGACTGACCACTTCAGCCTCAAATACTTGTTGAATCAAATTCTTACTACTCCTTTCCAAGTTAAATGGTTGCCTAAATTGCTTGGGTACGATTATGAAATTGTCTATAAGAAGGGCAGTGAAAATGTGGTAGTTGATGGTTTGTCTAGGAAGGAAATGCAAGGTCAATTATTGGCAATGATAGCTACTAATGTGACCACTGGACTTCTCAAAGAAATTGAAGAAAGTTGGGTGACAGATGAGAAGTTGGCCAAATTAATAAAGCAGTTTGAAGATCCTAATTTTCAATCAACAAAGTACACTTGGTCTAATGGCGATTAAGAAGGAAAGGTAGGTTGGTGGTGGGAGGTAATGAGGTACTCAGAAGAAAATCTTCTCACAAATCCACAATGAATCGGTTGGTGGGCATTACGGTGTTCAAGTATTTGTCGAGAAGATGAGTTCTATTTGTTATTGGAAGGAATGAGAAAAGTGGTTAAACAATGGATCGGGGAATGTGATATGTGTCAAAGGCAAAAGCGATCTTAGTGCCTATCCGGTCTTTGCAGCCTTTGCCTATACCGGTTAGAGTATGGAGTGATATATCCATGGACTTTGTGGAAGGACCGCCAAAATCTCATGGGAAGAGCATTATATTAGTGGTGGTGGGCAGGCTCGCAAGTATGCTCACTTTATTTCCCTTGACATCCTTTCATAGTCGCACAAGTGGCACAAGCGTTCTTAGATAACATCTACAAGTTACATGGTTTGCCAAATACCATTGTAAGTGACAGAGATAAAGTATTCTAAGTGCTTTTGGCAATCATTGTTCGGGGCTTTGAAAGTTAAGCGCAAATGTCAACGACCTACCATCCACAATCGGATGGACAAGCAGTGGTGAATAGGTGTTTGGAGTGCTACACGAGATGTATGTCCGGTGAGAAACCAAAGAGTGGACACAATGGCTTTCAATGGCGAGTTTTGGTATAACACAAATTTCTACATCGCTATCCGAGCCACCCCATTTGAAGTGTTATATGGTCAAACACCACCCATCCACATGCCTTATTTGCGGTGAAAGCTTTGTTGAAGCTGTGGATAGAACAATGCAAGAAAGAGAACAGTGGTTAACATGCTTAAATTTCATCGAAGAGAGCACAAGATAGGATGAAAAGTTTGGCGAGATAAACACAGGCGATAGAAATTTTGAAGAAGGTGTTTGGGTCTATTTGAAGCGCAACCATACAGGCAAGTAACACTAGACACGGTCCTATAACAAACTCTCGCCTAAGTACTATGGTCCTTTCAAGATCATTGAGAAGATTGGCAATGTGGCCTATAAATTGAAGCTTCAAGTGGTAGTCAAATCCATCCAATATTTCATGTGTCCCAACTTAAGCTTTGCAAAGTGGTGGTTGATAAGCACGGAACTCTTCCCATGTGTGACAATGGAGGCTCCTATCGGTGTTACCGGTGAAAATCATTGACGAGGAGATTGGGAAAGGTTAACAATAGAGTCTTTGTTTATGTGTTAGTACAATGGTCAAATGGCGGTGAAGAAGAGGCAACTTGGGAACTATACCTTTGAATTCTTGAAGAAGTACCACAGGTTTGATCAAGAGGAAGAAAGCGAAGATGCTATTTGGTGTGGAAAGTCAAATGTTAAGGAGAATGGATTTGATCTGGCGCTAATTTGGAAACCATTGATAAGCTTGGAACCATCGGTGAAAACCACCGATAAGCCATCGATGGAAACTCGATAAGCCAAAATTAGTTATAACTTTTGGCGGAAAATCTATTACTCCTTCCTCCCATTTCTCCTTCCTCCCTTTGTATAAATACTCCTTTACATTCCTTGTTGTATTTCATTCACGAAAAGACTTGTAATATTCCTCTCTCTTAATTCCATTACAAACTAAGTGAATCATTTGATTACAAATACGGTTTCATTTCTTATTATGTGATTCCCTGTTTGTTTTCATCAACAACTACATTTTATAACTGATTTCTGGTTGTTTACAATCTGGTACATATCACACGCCTATCGTTCCCTTTTAGTTTCTAGGTTTTGGCAAATATGTTTCTGCCATCTTCCAACCATTATGATATGTTTGGTATCATAATCGTTATCCCCTTTTGGATGTCAAAAAAAATAATGCTCATGTACTGTCTTGTTACTTCCAGTAGGGTGCGTTTAGTTTCTCAACTGGGCCACAACCCATGTTCATTCAATTGAAGGATTGTTTGGTCGATGGGCCGAAGCCCACTTGTAATACCAAAACCACTTTTGGCCGCAGCCCATCCAATTACACTAAGGGTCGTTTAGATTGCTCGGTTCATAAAGCATTCCGTATATCAAGTCCGAGTCGTCCCTTGTACCACCCAAATTAATCGTCATCTCATTTAACGTGTCTCACTTCATTTAATACCGACTACGTGAATTATTATTCAAACAAATGTCTTTACCGTTTCAACTAATACATAGTCGATGTAACATATTTCATAAACTTAAAGCGTATAAAAGCGAAACTATTTTCCTAAATCTCTATAAATTATATTACACGTTTTCTAAATCATAACAGCATATACTAATTCTAAGACGGCAAACCTTATAACTAAATTACTAACTATAAACCAAAACTCAACCTTAAAACGTTAAACTATATTTTATATAAACATTACACTTAGACTACAACGAAATTAATTTATATGACAATGTCTCACTATTTTGACAAACATATATCTAAAACGTATAAATGGGTCATGCCCAATTTTTCTAAATACCCTATGCTCATTTCTTATAAGTACAAATCTTTCTTTATAATCATTTTTACTAAAAACTAATACTTGAGATATAAAATTTACATACTTCCAATTATTAACTACGACCTATCATACGTATATGTAAATACACCAATATATATATATATATTTTAACGACGTCCTATTATAATCCAAACTCTTACAATACTCTTAAGTGACTACTTCCCTTACGTTGCCTCTCGGTTTCTATCAAACCGAAGGCTCACTCCTCTTATATACCTTTATATACTTCCATATCTACACACTTCCATGAGCCAATGTTCATTAAATCTTTCAACTTAAATGCTGCCGTACAAGCAACAACAATACAAAAAGGCTTTTTATACATAAGTAAACTTTATCGAGTCTTAAACTAGAATTATGAACTAAGACTTGCCATGTAATATAGGTTACGTGTCGGTGCCATACCATCATACTGCTTGACTGTACACAGTTCAGATTGCTTTACCAAGGTGATTTTAATAGCCCCGTTTTACTTGATCACAATATTTTACAAATGCTTGGGGTGAGAATACATGCTTGTTTTTATGCGGACATAAGTACAAAACTGATGCATTGCCTAAGTTACCACATTGCCACTAGTTCTTTAGTTATTGGGATATATTACTTTAGTAATGGCTTAAATAGTATTAAGTGTGATGGTGATTTGATGTATTTGTTGAAAAGTAGAAAAATCTAGAAGATGGCATACTGATTATTTGTTAGTCACAAAAATGAAGATTTAGGTGATTTTATTGGTAAAGTAACAAATGATCGTATTCTTGTTGAGTTAAAACCTGAGTGCCAGTTAGGTGGATCAGATGATGAATCAGTGATGTAGCATCACTTGATAATCTATCTGAGGGTGAAGAAGAGGTGAGGCAGGTTAGGACTAAAAAAAGAAAACGTTTGGACGAAATGAAAAAAGCAAATGAAAATCCATATGATGAAAGTAAGCTAGTGTTAGAAAATGATAATTATGATAATAAACATCAAGTGGATCCTTTATTTTCATATCTCGGTAATGAAACTCAAATAGAATATGATAATGTTGAACTAGAATGTAACTCAGATGAGGATATTCCCATCATAGATGAGGATGAGGGTGAGGATGAGATTGTGTTTGACCATAGTAAAAGAGATTACCTTATACATGACCCAAACACCCATTGGAATTTTAAAAAACCAATATTAGGTGAACTGTATGCAGACTTGGATCAAGTCAAAGATTGTCTCACTTTTTATTCTGTTGCCAATGGTTACTAAATTTGGCGTGAAAAAAGTGACAGTGAAAAGTTGTTGGTTAGGTGTGGGTTTGATGAAAAGGTTAGAAGAAATAAAAATTTCCAAGAGATCCAAATAGACCTTGTTGTCCTTTTAGGTTAAGATCTGTTAAGATGCATGACGGGAGGTCTTAGAATATAAGAAGCCTGGTTGATAAGTACACTTGCACCAGACAATATAACCTTGGGTGTTTAGTGACTTATAAATGGATTGCCAGACAATTTGAAGATAAAATAAGAATGAATCATGATTTAAAAGTAGGTGATTTGCAACAAATGGTTATGAAAAAGTATAGGGTCAAGACATCATATAATCAGTGTAGTAGAACTAGAAGGATTGCACTTTATATTCTTAAGCAAAATGTTGGAAACCAATATGACACGTTGGTTTATTATGCTAGTGAATTGATAAAAACAAACCCGGGTACCACAGTGCAGATGCGTATAGATCCTCTGATAGATGGTACACACATGTTTAATAGTTTATACATTTGTTTTCACAATTTAAAAGTGGGCTGGAAAAGTGTTTGTAGAAAGGTTATAGGATTGGATGGATTGCTTTTGAAAGGTATATGCCAATGAGAACTGTTGGCAGCTATTGGGTAGGATGGAAACAATCAAGTATACCCAACTGCATGGGCTGGTGTGCAAGTTGAGAACACAGACAGCTAGGAATGGTTTATGAGGTTGTTAACAAAATATCTTGAATTAAGAAAGGGGGAAGGGATGAAAATTATATCAGACGGTCATAAAGGTCTTTTTCAAGCAGTTAGGAGAGTGGTGCCTTTAGTAGAACATAGGCTATGTGCTAGGCATATTTATGCCAATTTTAACAAGATATACCCTGGGGTTCTATTTAGAAATCTGTTTTGGCAAGCATCAAAGGCATCATATCAGCAGAAGTTCCTAAATACAATGAAAGAAATCAAAACTGCAAGTTCGGGAGTTTATAGTATTTGATGGGAAAAATCCGAGACATGGTCAAGATCATTCTTCAAAGAAGGTATATTTTTATATTTGTAGTAACTTATTATTATTTGCATGAGCCTAACAACTAGCTACTTGCATTACATTAATGAGGAAGGATTGTGATCTTTGTAGAAAATGGACTAAGTGAATCATTTAATGCTCATATCAAGGATTCAAGGAGAAAACCAATAATTGGTATGCTTGAATACATCAGATCTTATGTCATGACAAGGAATTATACACTAATGAAGGATTGTCAAATTGGATTGATGATAATATGCCCTAACATTAGGAAGGTTTTGGATTTGCATACGAAAATTCAAAGGCATACACTTTACATTAGTTATAGCTACCTATTATATACATATAATGTTACCTAACTCCTTAGTTTCCATTTAATTCATAGGAAATGGAGTTTGAGTCCAAGTTGATGGCATCAATTTGAAGTGAAATAGGGGAATGGTCTTGAGGCATACATTGTTGACGTAGAGAAAAGGGAGTGCAGTTGTAGACAATGGCAGTTAAGTGGAATTCCATTCCCTCATTCTATCAATGCCATGTACTTCATCAATTTGAATCCAGAGGCTTATGTTAGTGATGCATTTAAGTAAGAACATACAAAGCTATCTATCAATTGAATATTTTTCCAGTTTGTGGTTCAGATATGTGGAGAAAATTCAAACATGTGCCAATGAAACCACCTTTAGAAAGAAGGATGCCAGGTAGACCCCCTATTAATAGGAAAAAGGATAAGTCTGAAATGAAAAACCAAAAACATGTTGCAAAGCCTCCAAGGTCAATGACTTGTCACAATTATGGTGAAGTTGGTCATAATAAAAAGGGGTGTAGCAAACCTAAGGAAATAGGTGAACAATCAAACCCACCCAGTCAATCAAACCTACCTAGTCAACCACATAAGCCACCAAAAAAGAAGGGTAGACCTTTGGTTAAAGACCCAGTTAATGCTAGAAGTCCAAGTAGGGGTAGGGGTAGGGGTAAAGTTGTGACTGCAAGAGGTGGTTTATGGATGGGAGGAACAAGTGTTGGTGTGAACAGTGGAAGAGGAAGTTCTAGTGGATCAAACAGTGAAGGAAGGGGGAGGGGAAGGGGATCAAAAAGTGTGGGAAGGGTTAGGGGAAGGGGAAGTGGAAGTGCTAGTGAATCACATGTAAGTTTTTTACTTCAAAGTTTTGAATATAATAGACACTTTTATGTAACTTTTGACAAATCTATTTGTTGACAGGTTGGGCATAGGAGAGACTTTTAGATGAAGATGATTTGTTTGATGTAGAAGTTCAATTACAACTGGATACAGGAGAACTTGCAGATGTTGGAGTTGCGGATCACGAGAACCTCAAGAGGAAAATGCAAGTGTTGGAGTTGCGAGATGGAGAAAATGTTGCGGATCAGAAAATGAAGCTGCATGTTAAGTCACCGTATATGTAACACAAGCATCAATATGTAGAAATAGAGAAGAGAAGAAGATCGGTTGAACAATAATCAAACACATACACACGTATGAATAGACCGATTATGCGTAGAGAGTGAATGAGAGAATAAATTGAACAACCAACCCTCAAGTGAGGGTTATTACAAGGTATTTATAGGAGAGGGAGCTAGGGCAACACTCCTAGTCCCTTCCTTTCTCTTATGGACTTGGGCCTAGGCTTATGGGCCTTCTACATAAGCCTAAGCATAATTACTAACATAAAGGCCATATTAAGCTAACTATTACATAAGAATCACTAACACTTGAATTAAGGTTTAGGAGTGATTCCAACAATCTCCCCCTAAGTGTTAGTGATGAATGAATGAGTGATAAACGTTGTAGGTGCAGATGTAATAGTAGGTTTGACGTCTTCTGACATTCTTCTTTCTTGTGAGAAGAAGTGTCTTGATTCGCACAATCTCCCAGTGTAGAAATTGTTTCTTTTGAAGTATTACGCTTTGGCGTCTTCATTTACTTTGTTCTTTAGTTCTTTGTTCTTTGAAAGTGATAGTATGATGTGGTAATCGTGCATCGGGTCTACTTGCTGCTCTAGTGTCTCCGTCTTTCTCCAACATGCTCACACGCTCTTTAACGTTGGATTTGAGTTGATGAAGTTCTTTAAGTCTTTATACTTTGTAGATTCTTTGTTGACGAAGAATCATTCGACTTTAATGTTGCCTTTGATTATGAGAGAACTTTCATAAGTGATGTTGTTGGTATGAGCACGTGGAGAATCTGCACGATCGATCGCTCGAGCTTCCATAAGAAGTAAACATAGGAAAGGTTAGTAATAAGCGGATTCCGCACTTACAAGTTTAAACTTGAGAGTGTTAACATAGTGTGAAAACATGACTCTAATTCTCACAAAGGCCGTTATTGAACCGGAGTCCCACAAGTGAGATAACGCGATGTATCAAGTACACCTACGGTTCGGATGAGTCGCCGAGGTACATCAAGCATCACCTCTAGCTGTAGACCGTTTGAGACCACTAAGCGTAATCCATGGGAGTTACCAAGGCGACTGCTTTGTCGATTTGTTTGATGTTGACCACGGCGGGAGTTTCCATTCAATCACCGAGGATCACGGATGTGAACCTCTCATAAATTTTCTCGACATTGCTAGGATCGGTGTAGGACTCGATAACGTACCCATTGTTATTCTTATTGTTGAACATCAAGTGATGAAATGTCAAGTGTACCTAAGAGATCTTTTGATGAATATCGTGGCTCTAGACTCAATAGTGCGTTTTGGTTTTCTGGCGGAGACTAGGGAGAGGTCTCCTTCTTCAATACCAAACAATCTCTAAGAGAAAGCCGATAGTTTACGAGGATTCCTGTGAGAATGAAACAAGCTTCTTTGAGAGAAACTTGAGTGGCTAAGAAGGTGTAGTGCATGCGTCCTTGGGTCCATGACGACTTTTAATCTTCAATACGGTGTCATCAAGTGACAACGGTAGCATATGAATTGAACCCGATTATGCGCCCTAAGTTGAATAATTTGGAGGCTATTTCTTTTCACCCTTTTCTTTGTATTTCTTTTAATTCTTCAACTCCTTCTTTCTCCGATTCTTATTTTCTCCTTTTTATAATCATACCTAAGGACTTCTAATACTAACTATTGGTAGTGTCCTTGGGTAGATCCCTCCGGCTCTGGCGGATCATAGGACGGTTATTCCTAATCTTAATCACCTTATAACTCCATTGCCATAAAACCATTTTCATGAAAATCTCTCGAAGTGTTTGTGAATGAAAAACATGTTTGAACACTTCAAGAGTTTTAGATTTTCATAAATACTCCCCCTCCACATGTGCTTAAGAGTTTTGACAGAAATCTGCACAGTGAGGAAAGAGCGTGCATTTTTTGAATTGATTGACTCAAGATAGACAATTCCTTGCGAGACACTATTATGTTGCATAGTTAAAGAGATACATTGTCAGATTTTAGGTGACAACTAGCTCTAATAACTACCTTGAAGATGTGGACAACCCCGAGAGGTTGTCAAACCCGTCACAGTTCATGTCTATCAAGAGCTTCTCGAATAGGTACAATTTACTTGGATAAGTCTTGGAAGACAAATCCTTTCAATGTAAGACTGTTCAGATCCTGTCAATTCATGGGTTGAAGTCTTTTCACACGAGGATTCAATAGCAGTTTCATAACATATTTTTTATCACATAAATTTCTCCCCCTCAAAAATGGCATATAAATGTTATTTTTTTGAAGAAAATGTTGAGAATAAATATGACCATTTTGAGTTTTGTTGGAAGATTACTCAAAGAACAATTTGTGAACAAAGTTTTTAAGTCAAATACTCCCCCTCAACAAGTAATACTAACTTTTGAGGTTTTGAAAACGTAAGGGGAAGTACTTGTTCTTTTGAGCAAAACCTTGAAAAATGAAAGGTTTGATAGGTTTTACTCAAAAGTAAGAAGCTTTCGCTCCTTTTATAGGATTGTGGCACTGAAGCGTGCCACATGGTCCTTTCATTACAAGAACGGGTTGTACACTATAATGTGTGCACAAGCCATTGTCATTATAAATCACACATCCAAATTAATATGAAGTAGAAGCAGTTTAAGGGGTACCAGGAAGTCGATAATATCACGGGAATGCGAGCAGGCGTTGATAGCGGTGAGAGTAATCTGGATGACCACCTACAAAGCTCTCTAGTGTTACGAGGCGGTCCCTTCAGACAACCTCTCATCAATCATGGTGATGATCCTCTTCACATCCCATACATCACGAGAGTTCCATCGCTTTGGTGTCCCAATGTCTTCATGTATATCCTTCAAACCATATGCCAAGCCATCCCTAACCTTCTTCAAAGTATGATCCCCAAACTTGTGAAGATCTCTACACGCCATCAAGCGGTTTCGTTGTAGCTCACTACGGTAAATTACTCCGAATGGTTTCTTGACAAGGGTGTATTATGGAAGTCGGTTGATGTCGGGAAGTTCTAGGCGAGGTGCGGTGAAGTTGACACGGTGCGACACGACTCAACGACAAGTTGTAGATCTTCTACACGTTCTGTATCACTATGCTTATGATGAATATGAGCAAGGACTTGATGTATTCGCGTTGAATTTCGATCGAGAATTGTCTCATGCGTCACGTACATTGGCAAGATCTAGATCTTCAATGTCGTTGAGAGACAATTTCGAAAGTCCGATTCACGAAATTCATAGTCTCTTTCGTTTTTCTTTTGACCACAATTTTCTTGAGAAAGTGTAGTCCCATTTAGACGAAGAGCTACATGCTTAACAAACAACGATTCCTTTAATCTTGAACACTTCATGTTGAGACTTACGAACTGGCGTCTTCGTAGTAGATTAGCTGGCGTTAGGCCAATGGTGAATCCCATACATTGCATCACGGTCATAAAATTCCACATTGTTGGAAAACATGTGGGTAGCCTTTCTTCGATGGCTATGCGGTTAGAGTATATGGTCACGGGAGCAGAAGGGTAAGTGATGTAGCGTATTTTCTTGAACCATCACTGCCGTGTAGAAGAAATTCCATGTCGTTGTTGAAGAAGTAGCGAAATGGAATCTTAGGTCGATCTGGTCACAATCGTTGGTAGAGGTTTAGACCGATCGGTGTAGTAAGGAGCATTGTCTTTCTGGAGAAGTCGATGTTTGCATCGAGGTTGAGCCAATCAATGTTGTTGGACATGGCTCGTGCTATGTTTTCAAGATGGTATTCAACCTCGATGGCACTTTCCGAAATGTCTTTTAGTAGTTGAAAAGCTTCATTCTTGATTCGTTACAACTACGATTTCGTCATCTTCTTCACTCGAATTTTTCTTGCGGTAACTTTGCATGCTCCAATGTACTACCGTCTACGGATCTTGACCTTGGATGGATAGGAGTAGAATTAACAAGTGTAGAAAACCGTTGTATTCATCGGTGTCATCCTCGTCTAGCCATGATACGACGTCGACCTTGGGCGCCTTCTTCTTCTTTTCTTAGGACTAGATGAGGATCTTTGGTTTCTTATCCGTGTCGGGAGAGGTGGGTTGTTTTTGGGGCTCACGGACTTCCTCATCGTCACCACCCGTATACTCGAAGTGATCACCGTTTTACGAGTGCAGGGTGGTAACTCGAGAATCTGAGGTTTTTCAAGAGAAGAGCGAGGAGGAGATCGTGGTTGAGCTAGAGTCCTTTGGGGTGGAGGTTGCATGGAGGATGATTCACGAGACTTCTTGGGCGTTTAGGCTCGTCATGCTTATCCTTATCCTTATCTTCTTTGTCTCTTGAACTTTTAGGCCTTTGAGCTTCTTCCATGTAAGTCGATTTGAGTTGATATTCCAGAATGCTTCAAACAATTTACCTTCGAAGAAGTAAATGTTGCGAGCGTTTACACATTTGAGCTACCGACTTGTTAACCAATTCAAACATCTAAGAATATTATGGGATCAAGCGGGTTGATATTGACATGCATTGGTGTTGATCTCATAGTTTGCTTGGCCAAGTGTAATAGATTCGGATAGAGTTGTTTGGTAAACATCTCCTTTGTAACTCCGAGAGCGATGTCAAGAAGGTACTTGTGAGTGTAACCTTTGATCATCTCGTTCATTTCCCTCGAGGATCACGTTCCATGAACTTACGGATGTACTCCCTTGCATCTTTCATCTTGTCATTCTCGTCATGAAGGTCACATGCACAGTCGGTGTGAAATTAAGCTTTTTGTAAAGCGCGTCTTTCTTTCGACTGTTTGTGACTTTAACGATTCTTGTCTTAGCTTGAGAGATCCAAGATGTCGTTGGCTTCTTCACCGATTTGGATGTGGATCTGGTTGATCTTTTGGATGGTGGTGGTGAAGAGTGAGAGGATGAATCGATGATGAAGAGTCATGAGGAGGTTCGGGGTCCTTAGGAGGTTGAAGTTTCTCCTTGGAATGATTTGGGTGTTGAGAAGATAATCATCGTAGTTTACTTCGTCATCTTTATTAGTTTTAGCCTGTTCTTCACTGAATCCTAGCTTCTTCATCTGTTTTAGCTTGAGTGTGGCCTCTGCATCGACTTTGGCTTGAGCTGCGACTTCTTCATCAACTTTATCTTTCTCGACTTCTCGGTTTACGGTTCCTCAATGTCATACTCAATAGAATCCTCCTGTTGCTTTTGTTGTTACTCAAGAGTGGTGGCACCTTTTCCTTATCGGGTTGATTAACCGCATCGAGAATTGGTGTAGATTCGACTCACCACTTGACCCTCCGGCCACCCATTTGATCCTTTGCAAAATCTTTCATAGCGTGTTGGAGTCTAATGATTTTGAACTTCTTCTATGTCGTATTGAGGCTCTTCATTAGAGATTTCTTCTTCGTGCTCAATCACTGGAGTCTTTCCTTTATCTTTGTCGGTTGGTGGTGGGAGGTTTAGCTCTTGATGGAGTAATATCGATTGCGATTTGAGTAGAAAACCTCATCGCCCGATTCGGTATCTTGAGCTTTCATCCACTTGCTTTCTTTTCGGTTCGAGACTTAGGAATGGGAATAGGAACAACTTCCTTAGAGGAACTTTCCGTCTTTGTCCGAGTTTCCTCTTAGGGAACTTCCTTTACTCTCGGTGCTTGCGACACTTCCCGCACTTCCTCTTTCGGTTTTCCTTGTGGGTGTGCGGAAGACTTGTCATCGAGAAACCGACTTTTTTCTTCAACCGCCACGGATACCTTTTGTATGTGTAGAGCTTTTGATTTCATCGGACAAAAGGTGATCCGCAACACAAAACCCTATTTCTTCGTTGTTGATTCCTTGAATCGATAGTTAGGGTAGGTTTAGACAACATGTCGTGATTGTTGGGGTCATTTAGTCTCTTGGGGATATCGAGATTGAGTCCAAGAGCTCTTTGGATCAACAGTTTTGTATATCGATATAAGGAATCTTTGAGCCAATCTTTTGAGGAATGACATCATGTCATCCCATATCGAGCTTCAATTTCGATGTGCTTCATGTTGATCAAAGCCAAAAATCTGCAGATTCGATGAGCTTGGGATGCTCATAGCCTCTGCACGACCGGAACCGATTTGGTGATGATGATGTAGAGTTCTCGTGGTTGAGGAATGTTCTTAAGATCCACGTATCAATGCTTAGTGATTACTCCCGTAGCTTCATCATAACCAATGTCGATCATGAATTGGAGGAAAGTCTCTTGATTGGTGCGACAACGTATTCGGTTGGCTCGATGTCGGGAATGAGGAGAACAGTCCTTAAGTCTGCGGTGTGATGGTGACTTGTTTGTGGTTGAGAGTCAACATCACAAACATTACGCCCTTTGATATTTTGCATTGTATTCAGGCGATGAATGTAGATCTCGGAGCGATGGCGAGTTGGAGAGCATGTTCGATAAGGATGATTCTTCGAATATCCACAACAATCAAGCAAGAAGACTCGACGGCGGTGAGAGTTTCAAAGTCAACACGAAGGTTGTTCTTTCCAATCTTCATCGGATAGCCATTAGGGAAGATATCAGCAATGGTGAGAACATTTGGTGCATCCACATTCGTTTGAGCGTCCACGTCGTGATCTGAAAGATATTTATCCAAAAGAACCAACATATCGAAAGACATTATGTTAGTCAACAGATGGTTTTATTGTCTACTTATTGAATGTGATGAGTCAATGATTGTTACGAGTCCAAAGTCACTTGTTTGTCCACTAGTCCAATGAAGTCGTGATAAGTTTCGTGAGTTAATTAACTTTAAGTTTTAAAGTCCATGTTATCACTTATTTCTCACAACATATTAAACGTTTAAGTTTATTAGTGACATTATTGGTTTCGTGGCATTATGATTTATTTATTTACAAGTTTGCACGCGTAACAATTCATAATAAAGGTTAAACAAGGCTTAGGCGTAGAAATGGCAAGCTTATGCGTAAACAGGAGAGGTATACGTGTAAACGCAAGCTTATGCGTAGGATCCTGACTTACGCGTAAGATATATTACGTGTAGGAAAAAGGGGACCTTATGCGTAGAGCTTACGCGAAGAGCATATAAAACCTTACGCGTAAGGCTTACTCGTAAGAGTAGACCTTATGCGTAGAGGTCACTGTTTACGCATATCCTTCACAGGATACGCGTAGTCCCTTATGTAGAACCTTACGCGTAAGATTACTCTTACGCATAACCTTCTATGCGTAAGGTGATCCTTATGCGTAGATTGCTAATAACCTTGATTCTGAATTTCACGCGTAATAAACTTGAAATAAGTTAATCATAGCACCAATTATTAACACATACATTCAATATTTATCAGATCGAACATGAAAAACTCATCAAACAGTTATGCGAAAAAATCCTTATGCGTAAACCTAAACCCTAAGGTTTAATTTCTACGAGTAAGAGATTTAGCCATAGGAATTGCACCAAAATGATTCTGGTAAGTCTAAGAAGCCTATTAAGTTGTCTTATCCAAGTTTTAATATCAAATATGTCATGAATCAAAAATACCCAAACCGTATGAACATAAACCCTAGTTTCCAATTTATGAATCATTAGTGTTTCTGGGTAATTTCTGGGTCTAAATATGATCAATTCAACTTAAAAACAACCTCATACAACAATCTTTATCACCAAAAACGTTCACATATGAAAACCCACAAACTAACGCATGAACCCTAATTCACAATATCAAGCAATTCGTATTTCTGGGCGAGTATTGATGATAAAAATGGACTCAGTGATTAAATGAACATTTTGACATAACCATTTTAACCAAAAACACTCAAACACGATTATGTGTTCATACGCTTATGCGTAGAACACTAAAATCACTAAATCTCAAGTTTTAACCGTTGGATTTGTGAAAGATTCAAAACCATTGTTTAAAAACTTGTTATAAACACATAATCACTTACAAATTGATGATCAAGTAACCGGATTTGAAGAATGATTTATATGCGTAGGATGAGTTTGGTGAGTATAATAAATGTGAAGAGTAAATGTTAGGTGGATAGTTTTATTTAAAATAACTTTTAGCATTTGACATAATTAGTCCTTCCACCTTAACCATTTTCATCCAATGCCCATAACTTCCATTTTGGTTACCAAACGAAAGATTTTAGGAAAGAAACTTGACGACACTCCCCATGAATTAAGAAATAATGAAAGTTTATAAATTTTAGTCTGAGGAGTGTCAGTAAACCAGAAATGTGACCATCGTTTTTAAAGAAACAACCGAGATAAGATAACATGCAAGTACAAGGTTTTATGAAATTGAAAAATATTTGCTTTCTCCCCCTCAACACTTGATCGGAAAAATACTGAATTTTGAAAGATTTGAGTATTGACGGAAGATTTGTACTTGCCATGTTGAAAGAAATAAAGATATAAGAATATTTTTGTTGTTTTATCAGATTTTATATTTTTGTATTTTGTTTTTGAAAGATATTTAAAAAAAATTTTGGTGTTTGGTGGTTTTAAGAATGTTTTAAGAGTTCATCCAATTCTCTTGAGTCAAACACCGCATACCAATTCGGTGGACCAACTCATTAAAACCTAGCAGGAGCTAAGGCTTTGGTGAGGAGATCGCCAATTGGTATTCTGTACCACAAAGTATAATTCAACAAGACTGCTCCACGTGGTCCTTGATGAAATGATATCAAGATCGATGTGCTTTGATTTGAATGTTGAACCGAATTGCACGAGATCACAATAGCACTCCGATTGTCGTAGTACATCGGGATTACATCAAACACGTAACCATAGTCCTTGAGTTGTGTTCTCATCCAAATGACTTGAGCACAACACGCCGACATGGCTACATATTATGCTACATTGAGGAGAGCGATGTACATCCTTCTTCTTCGATTGCCATGACACGGTTTATCACCAAGAAATTGTAATGCTCTCAAGTACTTTTCCGTGAATCTAAGCATCCTGCGTGATCGTCTGAAAAAGCTATTAGTTCAAAACCGTAATCCTTCGGATACCGATTCCCAAGTTAATGGTTCCCTTGATGTATCGGAGATTCTTTTTCCTCGAGAGGTGGGTTTCGATTGGTCTTGGTGATAACAGAGCAAAGATATCTGACAAAAACAATATCGGGCTTGCTAGTTTGTTAGATACATGAGAGACCCAATAATACTACGGTATTTGGTAGGGTCCACCAATTTCCCATGTAAATCAGCGTCTAGCTTCTTGGTATGAGCCATTGGCGTGGCATAGGTGTCACAGTTTTGCATTCCAAATTTGTTTAACAGTTCAAGGGCATATTTGGACTGACTCAAGAAAATACCACGGGGTGATTGATGAACTTGCATTCCTAGAAAGAATGTGAGTTCACCCATCATTGACATTTCAAAATGTTTTGTCATTAATTTTGCAAAAGCATTTGAGTATTTTAAATGTGTTGACACAAAAATGATGTCATCCACATATATTTGAACGATTAAGATGTGAGCCCCGTGATATTGTATGAAAAGTGTGGGATCGACCGAACCTTTGGTGAATTTATTGGCAATGAGGAAGGATGATAACTTATCGTACCTGCCCGAGGAGCATGTTTGAGACCATACTGAGCTTTGTTCGGTTTGTAGACATGGTTGGGAACTGGGATCAACGAATCCTTCGGTGGTGACATAAACCGTTTTTCGGTTGTCCATTCGTAAAAGTAGTTTTGACGTCCATCCGAAAGACCGTTATGTTCATATGAGTCGTGACGAGAAAAATCGAGCGACCTCAAGACGAGCAACCGGAGCAAATGATTTTGTTAGGTCACTAGATTTACAACACAAGCTTACAAGAAAGAGATAAAGGCGATTGAACAAGTAAACCAAACACACACACACACACGTTATGATGAAGACGGTTACACGTAGAGTGTAGGTGAAAGGAATAAATTGAACAACCAACCCTCAAGTGAGGGTTATACAAGAGTATTTATAGGCAAGGAGCTAGGGCAACACACCTACTCCTTCCCTTTTCCTTATTAGACATGGGCCTAAGCTTATGGGCCTTCTACATAAGCTTGACCTTAAACAAACATAAAGGCCATAATAAGCTACCTATTACAAATGAGTAACTAACACTTGAATTAAGGTTTAGGAGTGATTCCAACAATCTCCCCCTCAAGTGTTGGTGATGAAAAACGGTGAAGGCGTTGATGTAATAGTAGCTTTGACATCTTCTGATATTATTCTTTCTTGTGAGAAGGAATGCCTTGATTCGAACAATCTCCCCAGTGTAGAGAGATAGTTGTCTTTGAACAGTTATGCTTTGATGTCATCTTTAACTTTGTTCTTTGATCATTGTTCTTTGTGATGAAAGTGATAGTATGTTGTTGTCTGCATTAAGTCTCGCCTCAGTGCCTTGTTTGCTATAGTGTCTCCACGTCATTCTTCAACATGCTCACACGCTCTTTGACGTTGGAATTCAAGATTGATGAAGTTTTTAAGTCTTTAACTTTATAGATTCTTTGATTTGACGAAGAATCATTCGATCGTTGTGTTGCTTTTGGATAGAACTTCCATTAGTGATGATGTTGGCGTAAGCATGAGAAGAATCAAGACGATCATCCCGCCCCGAGCTTCCATAAGAAGAAAACATTTAAACGGTTAGTAATAAGCGGATTCGGAACTTACAAGTTTGAACTTGAGAGTGTTGATGAGATAGTGTGAAAACACAACTCTAATTCTCACAAAGGCCGTTCTGAACGGAGTCCCACAAGTGAGATAACACGATGTACCGGGTACATCTGATTCGAGATGAGTCGCCGAGGTACACCAAGCATCACCTCACGATCAGAGACCGTTTGAGACACACTAAGCGTAATCCACGGGAGTTACCAAGTGACTCTTGTCATGGTCGTTTGATGTTGACCACGGCCGGAGTTTCCATTCAATCATTGAGGATCACGGATGTGAACCTCTCATAAATTTTCTCGACAGTTGCTAAGATATGTGAAGGACTCGATAATGTACCACCGAAATTCTTATTGTTGAACGTCAAGTGATAAAATGTCAAGTGTACCTAAGAGATCTTTTGATGAATCTCGTAGCTCTAGACTCAATAGTGCGTTTTGGTTTTCTGGCGGAGACTAGGGAGGGTCTCCATCTTCAATACCGGCGATCTCTAAGAGAAAGCCAATAGTTTACGTGGGGTTCCTGTGAGAATGAAACAAGCTCATTGAGAGAAACTTGAGTGGCTAAGAAGGTATAGTGCATGCGCCCTTTGGGTCCATGACGACTTTTAATCTTCAATACCAACGTCACTAAGTGACAACCAAGAGTATATGAATTGAACCGGTGTCCGCCCTAAGTTGAATAATTTGGAGGGCTATTTCTTTTCACCCGTTTCTTTGCATTTCTTTTAAATTCTTCAACTCCTTCTTTCTCCGATTCTCATTTTCTCCTTTTTATAATCATACCTAAGGACTTCTAAGTACTAACTATTTGTGATGTCCTTGGGTAGATCCCTCCGGCTCTGGCGGATCATAGGACGGTTATTCCTAACCTTAGTCACCTTATCACTCCATGACTAACCTATGTTTCCATAAAACCAATTTTCAAGAAAATCTCTCAAAGGGTTTGTAAATGAAAAACATGTTTGAACCACTATGAGAGTTTTATCTTTTAGCATAAATACTCCCCCTCCACATGTGCTTTAGAGTTTTGACGGAAATCAGACTTTGTGTGGGAAGAGCGCACTTTTGAATTGATCAACTCAAGATAGACAATCCCCATGAGACACGGTTACGTTGCATAGTTGAAGAGTTACATTGTCGACTTTTAGGTGACAACTAGCTCTAATAACTACCTTGAAGGTGTAGACCAACCTCGAAAGGTTGTCATACCGTCGAGTTCATGTCTACCAAGAGTTTCTCGAATGGTACTTTCTACTTGGACAAGTCCTTTGCGAGACACGTTTACATTACTAGCGAACTAGCTTGAAATTATTACCCGTCCGGACAAGTCTTTTCGAGTTACTAACGAGCTAAGTACCGTCAATTCGTTGGTTAAGTCTATTACACAAAGATTCATTTGTATTTACACAACATATTTCTTATCACATAATTTTCTCCCCTCAAAATGGCATATAAAATGTTATTTTGAGTGTTTGGGAAGATGACCACTATGAACAATTTGTGAACAAAGTTTAAATTAAATACTCCCCTCAACAAGTGATATAAACGGTTGAGGTTTTGTAAATCATACTGGAAGTACTTGTCCTTTGAGCAAAACCTTGAAAATGAAAGGTTTGATAAGTTTTACTCAAAAGTAAGAAGCTTTCGCTCCTTTTATAAGGATTGTGGCATCAAGCGCACCACGTGGTCCTTTCTTGACAAGAACGGGTTGTACATCGTTATGTGTGCACAAGCCATTGACATATATAATCACACATCCAAATGTATAATGAAAGAAGCGGTTCAAGGGTACCAGAAGTGCGGTGATGTTGAGGAGTGCGAGCAGGCGTTGATAGCCGGTGATGTTAATCCTGGTCGACCACCAACAAAGCTTTCCAATGTTCGAATCGATCCCTTCGATACAACCTTTCATCAATCATTTTGATGATCCTCCTCACATCCCTTCGATCCTGAGAAATCCATCGCTTAGGAGACCCAATCTTTTGACGTATATCCTTCAACCTATAAGCCAATCCGTCCCTAACCATCTTCAAAGTGTGATCCCAAACATGTGAAGATCATTACACGCCATTAAGCAATTTCGTTGAAGTTCACTACGGTAAATGACGCCGAATGGTTTGCTGATGAGTGTATATTGTGAGAGCTGGTTGATGTTGGGAAGATCAAGCTGAGGTGGAGTGAAGTTAACACGAGTCTAATATGATTCAACTGCGAGTTTGAGATCTTCTACACGTTCTTTGATGACTATGCGTCTGATGAATATGAGCACTGACTTGATGAATTCACGTTGTACTTGGTGGAGAATTGTCTCATACGACCACGTACTTTGGCAAGGTACATGTCTTCGATGTCGTTGATAGACGATTCTCAAAGTCGCCTTCAGAGAATGCATAATCCCGCTCATCTTGCCTTTTGACCACAATCTTCTTGAGAAAAGTGTAGTCCCATTTGGTCGAAAGATCAACGTGTTTGATGGCAACGATATCCTTAGTACTAAACACCGCATGTTAAGACTTCAACCGGCGACACGTAGTAGATTCTTGACGCCGCCAATGATGAATCCGTACATTGCATCTCGGTCGTATGCTTCCACTTTGTTGGAGAACAAGTGAGTAACTCTTTCCTCGATTGCTATGCGTTTGAGTATATGTCTCTTGGGAATGGAAGTGTCAAAGATGTAGCGTATTTCCTTGATCCATCGCCACCGTAGAAGAAATTCCAAGTCTTTGTTGAAGAAATATCTCGAATGGAATCCTAGGTTCATCTGGTTGGCCGATCGTTGGTAGTGGTTTAGACCGTCGGTGTAATATGGAGGTTGTCCCATTTGGTGAAGTCGATGTTTGCTTCGGGTTGAGCCAATCCATGTTGTTAGACATAGCTCTAGCAATGTTTTCAAGGTGATATTCGACCTCAATGGCACTTTCTGAGCTATCTTTCCATAATTGAAAAGCTTCATTCTTGATTCGCCTCAAATCGGATTTCGTCATCTTCTTCACATGGAACTTTTCTTTCATAATCTTAGCATGCTCCAATGTATTACCGCTCACCGATCTTGACCTTCTTGAGGGTAGGAGTGGAATTGACAAGTGTAGAAAACCATTCAAATTCTCGTGTTGTATCTTCATCTAGCCATGATCTGACGTCGACCATGGGCGCCTTCTTCTTCTTTGTTTCGGCCTAGATGAGGATTACGGTTTCTTAACTTGTTTGGGAGAGGTGGGTTGTTGTAGGGCTCACGGACTTCTCATCGTCACCACCAGTATACTCAAAGTGATCATCGATTTTCGAGTCTCGGGTGGTAATTCAAGAATCTCGAGGTTTATCAAGAGAAGATGGAGGAGAAGATCTTTGTTGAGTAGGAGTCCGTTGTGGTGGAGGTTGCATCGAGTCTTGAATAGAGGATGATACATCGACTTCTTTGTGCATTTGGGCTCTTTATCCTTATCCCGATCTTTGTCTTCATCATCTCTTGAACGTTTGGGCCTAACAACTTCTTCTCGGAATGAGGACACGAGTTGGTATTCGATGAGAGCTTCAAAGCAGTTTAGCTTCGTGTGAGGCAAACATTGCGTAGCGTGTCGACATTTATGCAACTAGCGGTTCACCAATTCATCATCCGAGAAGATTGTAGATTCAACTAGATTGATGCTTAAATTCATCGGAGTTGATTTCATGGCTTGTTTGGCTAGATGCAATAGATTTGGATACGTCATATACATCTCTTTGTCAATTTCGAACGACCTCCATAAGGAACGGTGAGTGTATCCTTTGATCATTTCGTCCATTTTCCCTTGAAGATCATCTTTCATGAGCTTCGGACATACTCCTTTCATCTTGCATCTTGTCGAGATCATCATGAATATATTGTATTCGATCAAGATAGAAATTCATCTTCCTTTGGAGGATGTCTTTCTTTTCGACTTGTTTGACAAAGATTCCCAATTCTTTTATGAGCATGAGATATCCAAGATCGAGTTGGCTTCTTCATTGATTTGGATGTTGATTTGGTTGATCTTTTAGATGGTGGTGGTGAGGTGAGATGATGAATCGATGAGGAAGAGACATGAGGAGGCTCGGGGTCCTTTGGAGGTGAAGTATCCTCCTTGGAACGAGTTGACCGTTGAGAAGATAATCATCATAATTCTCTTCGTTATCTTGTCCATATTTAGCCTTTTCTTCCGTCTCGAGCCTTAGCTTCTTCATCGTCTTTTCTTTCTCGCCTTATCCTTTCTCGGTTCCTCAATGTTATAATCGAGACTCCTCCACAAGCGTTTGTTGTTGCACAAGATTGGTGGCACCAGCTCCTTATCGGGTTGATTAACCGCATCGAGTTGGTTTAGAGTGGCGACTCCACTTGATCCTCGGGGCCACCCATTTGGTCTTTTGCAAATTCTTGACTTTTTGAAGGTGTCTAACTAATTTAAACTTCTTCTGTATGAAGTATCCAGTTGCTCTTCATCTTCATCGAGCTTTCTTCATAAGGCACAAGTACATGAGTCTTTCCTTTTCCATGTTCAATTTGGAGGACCGGGAGGTTTAGATACTGTTGTGGTTTCATCTTGAGCAGCTTTGAGTAGAAAGTCTCTTCTTCTCGATGCGTACCTTACGAGTCCTCGTCAATTAGCTTTCTCTGTGGTTCGATTTAGGTGCGGGAATGGGAATAGCTTCCTTAGAAGGAGCAGTCCTTTTACGAGGAGGATTCCTCTTGGGAAACTTCCTTTGACTTATAGTACTTGCATCACTTCACCGCCTCTTTCGGTTCTCCTTATAGGTGTTCCGAAGACTTTTCATCGAGATGACCAACTTTGCCTTCTCTTATCGCTACTAGATACCTTTTGTATGTCTCGAGCTTTTGATTTCAATAGATGAAGGTGATCGGGTAATACAACACCTGTTTCTTTGTTGACGATTCCTTGATTACGATCGATAGGGTAGGTTCACCAACATATCGTGATTTTACGGGTCATTGAGCCTTTGTGGAATATCGGGATGAAGTCCAAGTGCTCTCTGGATCAACAATTTTGTGTATCCGACATAGGAATCTTTGAGCCAAGTTTCTTGTGAAATGACATCATGTCTTCCCATGATGCTTCAATTTCGATGTCCTTTTTATTGATTAATGACCGGAAGATTTGTAGTTCCATGAGCTTGGGATGCTCATAGCCACTATCACGACCGTGACATCTTGATTTGGTGATGATGATGTAGGGTTCTCCACGGTTGAGGAATGTTCTTAAGGTCACATGAGAATCCTTAGAGATAATTCTCAAGCTTCATCATAGCCAATATCAAGCAAGAATTGTAGAAACAGTCTCCTCGATGGGTATGGCAAAGAAGTCGGTTGGCTCGATTTGAGAATGAGAAGAACAGTTCCGTAAGTCCGCATGAGTGATGGTGACTTGTTTACGATTGAGAGTTACAATCATTGCACTTTGACCCTTGATCCTTTGCATAGAATTCGTAATTGTTGCATGTAGATCTCCAGTACTTTAGCAGTGTGAGAGCATGTTACGTAGGGATGATTCTTTAGAATATCCACAACAATGAGACAAGAAGATTACGAGCATGTGAGGGTTTCAAAGTCAACCCTAAGGTTGTTCTTTCCAATCTTTCTAGGATAGCCATTAGGAAGATGTCGAATTGTGAGAACTTTCGTGCATCCACATTCATTTGAGCGACCATGTCGTGATCTCGAAATAACATTAGCCAAAAGAACCAACATATCGAAAGACATAATGTTAGTCAACGTAAGGTTTTATTGTCTAATTATTGAATGTACGGTGTTAATGATTGTTACGAGTCCTAAGTCACTTGTTTGTCCAATCGTCCAATAACCCGTGATAAGTTTAGTGAGTTAGTTAACTTTAAATTTAAAGTTTATTTTATCACTTATTTAACACAACATATTAAACGATTAAGTTTATTAGTGACATTATTGGTTTCGTGACGATATGATTTGTTTATTAACAAGTTTGTACACGTAACAATTCATAATGAAGGTCAATCATGGCTTAGGCGTAGATTTGGCAAAGTTACGCGTAAACAGAAGTGATATACGCGTAGACGAAAGCTTATGCGTAGGATCCTAACTTACGCGTAAGAAATGTTACGCGTAGGAAAAGGGGACCTTAAGCGTAGGGCTTCTGGCGTGGCGATATAAGACCTTACGCGTAAGGCTTACTCGTAAGAGTTGACCTTATGCGTAGAGTCATTGTTTACGCATATCCTTCACGGGATCGCGTGGTCCCATTGTAGAACCTTCACGGCGTAATAGTTACGCGTGGGATTTCTCTTACGATAACCGCTCACGCGTAAGGTAATCCTTATGCGTGAGTAACAATCAACCATGATTCTGAATTTTATGCGTAGAAAGCCTGAAATAAGATCATCATATCATCAATCTTAACACATATATTCATTTTACAACAAATCATGGCATGAAAGCTTATTAAATGTTTTACGCGTAGAAAGTCATACGCGTAAGTCAAAACCCTAAAGTTTATGATTTACACATAAGATTTCTAGCCATAGGAATTGCACCATATAGAGTATGTTTATCCAAGTTTTAACATCAAAAATGTCAAGAGTCAAAAATACCCAAACCGTATGAATGTAAACCCTAAATTCCCATTGATGATTCATTTGAGTTTCTGGGTAAAATCTGGGCTAGGATATGTTCAATTCAACTTGAATACAACCTTATACAACAATCTTTTTGACCACAAACATACACATTTGAAAACACCCAAAACCAAGCATAAACCCTAAATTTGAAAAATCATCAATTAGTGTTTCTGGGTGGATTTTGAGGATAAAACTAGTATCATTGATGTTAAAGGCATGTTTTGACACAATCTTTTTAACCATAAACACCCTTTCATGATTTGGTGTTCTTGCGCCACGCCAGACACAAAAATGATCATATCTCAAGATTAAACCGTTGGATTTTGAAAATTCAAAACCATTGCTTAAAAACTTGTTATAAACACGAAATCACTTACAAATTGATGATCGAAACACGGATTTGTTGAGCTAATCTTAGGAGTAGGATGTTTTAGGTGTAAGTAATAAATGTGAATGGTAAGTTAGGTGGAGTGTTTTAATAAAAGTAACTTTAAACTTTTGGCGCTTTGGTCCCTCCACCTTTTCCATTTTCATACAAAGCCATTTAACTTCCGCTTTGGTTACCAAACAAAGATTTTAAGAAAGAAACTTTGACGACACTCCCCTCGACTTAATAAATGATGAAAGGTTATAAATTTTAGTCCGAGGAGTGTCGGTTTAACCGTAAAATTTTACCACCATTGATAAAAGGTACAACAGGGATAAGATAACATGCAAGTACATGATGTTTTGAAACAGTTAAGTGATAATTTTTCCCCTCAACACTTGATCGGAAAATACTGAATTTTGAAAGATTAAAGTGTTGTGAAAGAAATGTACTTGCCATGTTGAAAGAAAAATTAGATTAGAAGAATATTTTGTTGTTTTATCGGGTTTTATATTTTTGTATTTTGTTTTTGAAAATGTATTTACAAAAGAGATTTTGGTGTTTGAAAGGTTTTAAGACTGCTTTTAGGAGGTCATTTAATTCCTCCGAGTCAAACACCTCATACCAATCCGGTGGACCAACTCATTAAACCTAGCGGGAGGCAAGGCTTTGGTGAGAAGATCTCGCCAATTGGTATTCGCACTACCCAGTATAATTCAATTGTACCTGCTCCACGTGGTCCTTGATGAAATGATAACGTAGATCGATGTGCTTTGATTTAGTCTTTGAACCGAGTTGCGAGATCGCAATGGCACTCAATTGTCGCAGACATCGGGATTACATCAAACACGTAACCATAGTCTTTGAGTTGTGTTCTCATCCATATGACTTGAGCACAACACGAGGACATGGCTACATATTCGCCTTGTTGATGACGACGATGTACAATCCACCTTCTTTGATTGCCGTGACACCGTTTATCACCAAGGAATTGTAGTGCTCTCAAGTACTTTTCCTCGAGTCTAAGCATCTGCTTGTCGGATCGTCAAAAGCGATTAGTTCAAAACCGAATCCTTCGGATACCGGATCCCCAAGTTAATGGTTCCCTTGATGTATCGGAGGATTCTTTTAGCCTCGGAGAGGTGGGTTTCAGATTGGTCGCGATCGATAACGGGAGCAAAGATAAACGGCAAATACAATATCAGTCTGCTAGTCGTTAGATACATGAGAGACCCAATAATACTTGGTATTTGGTAGGGTCCACTAATTTCCCATGTAAATCAATCTAGCTTCTTGGTATGAGTCATTGGTGTGGCATAAGTATCACGGTGTTTTCATTCCAAATTTGTTTAACAATTCAAGGGCATATTTGGACTGACTCAAGAAAATACCACGGGGAGATTGATGAACTTGCAGTCCTAGAAAGAACGTAAGTTCACCCATAATGGACATTTCAAAATGTTTCTTCATTAGTTATGCAAAAGCGATTGAAAACTTTTCTATGTGTAGACCCAAAAATGATGTCATCCACGTAAATTTGAACAATTAAGATATGTGCCCCGTGATATTGTATAAAAAGAGTTGGGTCAACCGAACCTTTGGTGAAATTATTAGCAATGAAGAAAGATGATAGCTTATCGTACCATGCCCGAGGGGCTTGTTTGAGACCATAAAGAGCTTTGTGCGGTTTGTAGACATGGTTCGGGAACTCGGGATCAACAAATCCTTACGGTTGGTGACATAAACCGCTTTTCGGTTGTCCGTTGAGAAACGCAGCTTTGACATCCATCCGAAGACCGTCATATTCATATGAGCATGAACGCGAGAAATATCCGAACGACCTCAAGACGAGCAACCGGAGCAAAAGATTCTTCAAAGTCTATTCCTCTTCACGACGATAACCCTTAGCAACTAGACGTGACTTGTTTGGATTACGTTCCCTTCAAAGATCCAATTTGTTTTTCCAAATCCATTTGAGACCAATGACGTAGACCCTGTTGGTCTTTCAACCGTTCCCATACTTCAAGACATTTGAATTGGTTGAGTTCTTCTTGCATGGATTCAATCCGGTTGTCTTTTGTCATTGCGTCTTTAATGTTTTTAGGCTCGATTAGCGGACGGTGAGTGCATAAATGCAATGTTCACCATCGTGTGAAGACGTTGTCTCGTAACGTTGGTTGATTTGGGTTGCCAATAATATTTGCCGAGGATGGTCTTTTGTCCATCGATGTGTAGAGGTTGATGTTGGTATACATTGTGCAGATTCGAGGATTCAAATGGTTTGTTGATGATTCCGCGACATCGTGCAAGCGATGTCATTAGCAAACGGGTTGAAGAACGATTTGGATCAAAGTCTGCGGTGGGGTACTTCATTAAGAATATCATCACCGGTTCATCATTGTTGGAAGCGATTTGTTCAAGCTGTTGTGGTGGAGTCAATCGGTGGTGCTTCTTCAATGATGAGTTGTTGTAGCAGTGTATCGTATAGGAATATTATCGGGTTGAGCAATGAAACAATGGATACACCGAGCACGCTCATCAATAAATCCTTTGAACAGTGAGCAAATAACCTTCCATTTGTTGACGAGTGAGTGGAGGCTTTGTTCGGTGATGATGGGGGTTGAGGAAGTTTAAGCGGTTGTGACCGGGTTCTAAGTCATTATACTCGAAGCCATGTCCGTAAGTTCATCAAAATGAGCATGAATCGCTTCCATCACTTTTTTGTACGATGATTCGGATCCGGTAACCTTTAGAATTCTCACAATATCCAATAAAGACCCAATGTCGGCTTTGGCTTTGAGCTTTCAAAATCATCACGATCATTATTCGGATAGCAAAGGGATCCAAATACATGAAAGTGTTTGAGATTCGGTTTATGGTTGTGGACAAGCTCGAAAGGTGTTTTGTTGTGGCGTTTGTGATCATATAACGGTTTTGAGTATAGCATGCGATGAATCGACACGCCCATAAGTAATCTGGAAGTTTAGCATTGATTAACATTGTTCTTTGCGCCCACTAACGCTCGATTTAGTCTTTCAACAACTCCGTTTTGTTCGGTGTACGTGCAATAAATGTTTGATCTTGAATTCCACTTTCTCATAAAAGTCATGAAGGGTTTGGTTAACAAATTCAGTTCCTTTGTCATTCTTATATGTCCACGGTGTTACGGAGTCGAACCAAGATTTTCGTGAGAAGGTGATGATCATCCGTGGAGCTTGGTCTTTGTTTCAAGAAAGTAGACCCAAGTCCATCGTGAGTAGTCATCAACAATTACTAAGATGTAGCGTTTGCTATTGATCGTTTGCACGCTCATCGGGCCACATAAATCCATGTGAAGAAGATGAAGCACATGTCGAGAGTCGTGTTCCACCTTTGAAGGAAAATGAGCACGAGTGCTTTTCCCTTGTTCACAGTCGAGCAAAGGTGATCTTTTGAATACCGGAATTGTAGGAGACCTTCAACTAGTTTGTGTCGAGCAAGGTTGGTGATGGTTTGAAAGTTTAGATGTGAGACGACGGTGCCATAGCCGTGGATTTTGTTGATGTTGCCTTTGAAAGTAAGCGGATGGGAGATGAAGCAACCATGTCTTGCATAGAGATAGTGTAAAGACTAGAATTACGAGCGGACATAAGGCCATTTCCTTGTAGATCACGAATGAAACAAGTTCTCTCCCGAAAGCAACCTCCAAATCTCCATCACAAAACCGACCCACCGAAAGCAGTTGTGATCGAGGCCTTCCACATAGTAAACCTCGCTAATTTCGATGTTCCCATTGATATAGTCTCCGTAGCCCATGATAGGCTGAAGTGATCATTCCCGAATCGGCGGTGCCAATGAACTTTGCAATAAAGTTTGATAACAGTTTAAGGTTGCTGTCATGTGTCGGGAACATCCGCTATCAACAACTAGAGAATGATCATATCACTGCATTACACATGCGAGGCGACACAGATGGAATAGAAGTAGATGTGGAACCCGAAATGTTAGAGGTTCGGAGTAGTGATAGTAGACATACACACATTAATAACTTTAGGCATCCATTTAAATCCTAATGTGTTATATATCCATTTCGCCATCTATAACTACTGTTTGCTTTAGTCTTTGTGAATGCACTAGGTGGTACTACATTCTTAGGAGGTGAAACCGAGCTATAGGGACAACAATGCTTGCCTTCGAATCTAAAGAAGGCGGTCTACCAAGCACAGACTTAGAATGATTATTGGGCCTAGAGGTATTCCGATTCTTAGGATTCCGTAAACGAGAGATTATAGCTTTAGCAACACATTGTCATGACACTTAATTCATACTTTTACGACAAATAACACAAGGTGCATCGGATGAATATCAAAAGTACTTAAAGGTTTAGCATTCGTTACATCACTATTTCTATTACATTTGCCAGACACAATATCTATAGTGGAAGCAACGTGAGTCTTATTCATAGTCCTAGGGTGTTCTTCTCCTTTAGCATTCCTTATTGATCTTTTCTTAGGTCGCAACTTCCTATTCTTCGATTGAGTGCTCCTAGGCTGTGAAGTGCGGACGTTTGGAAAAGATGCAACTATTCCTGTTTTAGTAGAAGGAAGCACGTTAGCAACTTGTGATTTGGCAGTAGGGATTCTAGGTGCACGATTACTAAGTGTTACTGGTGCTAATCTCTTAATGATGGTTGGCGGAAGTTGTTCATACTTTTCTAACATTTCTCTTAACTTAGAGATAGTTTTTGAGAACGAATATTACCAGCAAAATTCATAACTTCTCTAGTGTGAGCAAGATAGTGATCAAGTTCGTTTGATGCTTCATGACGAGTCTTATTGAGTAAATCAAATATGACACCATATTCCTGTTTAACTTTTACAAGTTCTTGTTCATATTTTGAGATTTGACTTTTCAAAGACACGTTTTGATCATCCAGTTGCTCATGTTTAGGATCAAAAGATTTTGAACGCAACTGAGCAATTTTCTTTTGAAAACCAAGTTGTTGATTGTGAATATCTTTTTCACACCAATTAAGACGACGTTTTGCATTGTAAAGTTCGTTAAGTAATCGCTCATTTTCAACTTTTAAAGACTCGATCCTGAAGCACATTATCAAGATTCTCAACAGCTACCACAGAGTCAACATTATCGCCAGAGATATATTCGGATGCATGTGGCAAAGAATAGAATAACACAACATTATGGATATCAAGACAGATAACATCTTTCAAGAGTCGATCAACATCTTTTCTCAACATTTTCTTTTACGTTTAGTATTAGAAATAGATGTTTCGTTTTCTCGAAAACGACCTTCATGACTCCAAGTTCCTTATGAAAGTCCTGCTCCCAAGACAATGCACAATTTTTCAAATTCTTAACATTTGGTAAAGATTTTTAGAAAAATGTCTCTTTGTTCTCGCGTTAGAGGCAATTGGAAGTGTTGAACTTTGATTTCGTAATGATATTCTATCTCATGTTCTAAAGTTTTGAGGTCACCTTGAAAATATCAAAATATCTAAGAATTTTGCGATTTTCGGGTTTTGAGTTTACTTCATCGATGGAAGGTAAAGGACCATAAATTTGTGCATAATCGGTTGGGGATTAACATTCAAGACTCGGGTGTTTTGATGATAACCCTTGGTGTGTTAGAAGAATCCGTTGGTGTGACGAAAGTGACCGGTTTTGAATAATTAAAAGGTTTGTTGTAAACAACAGTTTTAATTTTGATCGACTCTCTTCTTCGCATCTAATTCCTCTTGACGATGATATTCAACAACACTCATAATGTAATTATCAATTTTATATCTTGATCGAAACTTCGTGGATTTGGTTTGAATGTTTTGGTTGAAAGCTTTGGTTTGTAGTCCGCAAGATTTGGTCCATATCCTTTTAGATCGGGTTTTAAGGTAAACTTTTCAATAGCGAGCATCGACTCACCATGTTTGTAAACAATGCTTTAAACTCTTTAAGTTTTGCGTTGCAAGTCGATAATTTCTTCAAGATGATTATCTATTCGGTTCGTGGAATGCTTTTGTATGCAGAGAACTGTTTTGACAAGTTAACGGCTCGACCTTAGATTTTTGATTTTCCAAGGAGAGCGTTAATTTGCTTTTATGTTCATGTTTGATTGTTCTATTTCGCACAACAAAGCATTCTTCAAGCGGCTAGATCACGATCCGTCTCTAAATATTTTCGCTTTGATGAGATTTAGTAAAGGTCGCTTCAAAACCTTTTTCACGCTTTTTCTTGAGTTTTGAAAAAGTTGAGTTGCTTTTGTAAACATTCAAAATCCTTGTTTAACAAATGTATTTTACTTTTAAGTCCTTATTTAATGCACAACATTCTTCAATTTGGGATTCTTTGGGCTTTAAGTAATGAGCAAGATCGGATGAGGCAAAGTTCGCTTGTTCAATGTAAGTCACAACATGATCATTATTTAGATCCCAAGTATAACCACGAGTCAATTTGATTATCAAAGGAAACCATAAGGTCATCTTGATCGTCAAATGTAACTACGATGTCTATTTGAAAATCGTCGAATGAGATGTAAATGACTCATTTTGAACATTCGAACCTTGCGGATTCGGATGTTGGCGGAGATATTAGATCGTAGATAAATATGGTTTGTTCGGCACTGAGACAAGCCATCGATGTCATACATCTGGCCTGTGTCACTCATGTAACTCATGCATATTAGCCATCAACATAATCTGCTTTGCATTGGCACGCAAGTCCTCCATATCATCATCCGAGTGCATTTGCCATAAAACTCATTCTTTGTCCGTGAGAGATCCACTGACTTCATCCTTAAGAGCCAATAGAAGAGCCTCTTTGAAATAAGCACCGCCCTAGTCCTCGGCTTTGGGCATGCATTAGCAAGTGTCCTTCTCATTGCGCTTGTAGCATCAAGACCATTCAACCCATTACGAGCATTTCCTGCTCCACCATGGAGCTCGTTGTTATTCCGACCCACAAGATTAAACCCTTGACCACCGCCCATCCGACGACCATAATCACGATTTCGAACTTCAACTCGTCCATTGTTTACAACAACTGATTTCGTGTGTTAGATGAGGAACAAATACGATTGTTGGATTTGTTGGTATAACGCCAAAAGCATTAGCAATCATAACAAATCCTTGTTGCAATGCATCGAACGGATCGATGTCCTCATTAGCTTCACCGACAATTGGTTGAGCATTGTTGTTGTTGTATGGAACCGATTGATTTTGTTGAGATTGTTGTTGTGAATGATCGTTTTGTGTGTGAGTTGGTTGAGTTGCTTGTTGAGGAGGATAACTTTGTTGAGCATATAAGGCAAGTTGTTGATTTTCCGGATGTGAAGGTGGAGCAATTTGAGCACGGAGAATCCTTTTCCGATCAACTTCCTTTTCATGAGGCTTCAAGTAATCGTACAACAATCCATATGTAGAATGATGCATATTCTTCGCTTGACGGAGAAAATGACATATTTCTCCCATTCGTGACCAAGACTACTCAGAACTTAGTATTCAATGCAATTCTTGGCATGATGATGTTGTGTTTATCCAAATCATTGATGATGTCGAAAATCGATGATGATAAGACTCTAGTGTCTCTCCGTGTTCAATCATGAAGTGTTCATAAGCCAAGTAGATTTTGGATTCCAAATCCTCCCGATTAGTACAGATCCTTCCATAAGAAGATGAATATGTTCCCACATTTCCTTTGCGATCTTTTGAGCATCAACACTTAGAAGAATTGGGTTAGGTAATCCTAAAAGGATATATTGCATTGCAAGCTCGTCGACTTCATAGTGTAGAAGTTCTGCTTGATTTAAATCGCAACAAGAGCAATGTTCGCTTGTTCATCTCTTGGTGGATTTGCATTAGGATCTCCGGGCACAATGACAAGAGGCATCTCAAATGGACCTTCCAAGATGACCTTCTTTAAGAACTTTCCATGTGGCTTCTTCATATCACAAAACCTAAAGAACCTTATCACCCATTGATCATAGTTTCCTGGAGTGAGCATTGGAGGTCTATCAAGTGATCCAGCCTCATGAATTGATTGTTGGCAGCTTAAAGCTTCACACATCTTTGCAAACCAAGTTGGTTCCTTTATAGTGTTCCTTGATGGATGTTGATTGAAGTCATCTGTGTAGGGTTGAACTTGAAGACTTGGCGGTGTTTGAACCATTTGTGGTGGAGGAATTGCTCCAAGTTGTGGAGTATGTTGTTGATTAAATTGTTGTTGATAAATTGCTTGTTGTTGATTCCATTGTTGATGTTGTGGACTAAGTTGTTGTTGTCGTTGAGAATAAGTGTAAGGGAAATAGTTAGAGTATGGTGGTTGTGACATGTTGAAAACTTGTGTTGGTAAAAATGGATCTTTGTAGTCGAATGAACCTTTGTTGATGAAGTGTCCTTAGGCGTAGAAATCACAATTAACCAAGTAGCACTTATGCGTAAAAACACCAAAGTTACGCTGTAACAAGTAGAGTTACGCTGTAGTTTTAGCTTACGCGTAAGTAGGGTAATTGCACTAAAGTTATACGAGACACAAAGTTAGGCGAGAAAATTAGGCGAGGATTACCTTATGCGTAAGACTAGGCTTAGGCGTAATATTAATCTTATGCGTAGGATTCTACGCGTAAGCTTTATGCTTATGCGTAACATTAGGGTTTTGCCCAAATGATCTTTTACACTATCACAAAGGCAAAAGATATCCAAAGTCGACGTATTTTCAGGCTTATCCAAGCAAGAAAACACGGAGTAAACCACTTAAACTCAAGATCAAACCACGGATAAAGTTACGGCGAAGATTAGGGTTTTGATACGCGTAATCTTACTCGTAAAATGATTAGGCCCAAATTTGTTTCTAAACCAGATTTTTGTTATGGAATAGCGTTAATAGTACCAAAATAACACAAAAGTGTGAACCTTGATGAACCAAAGCAATTTAAACGGGTTATCGAGAACTTCACCCACGAACAAAAACAAGCTTAAAAACTTAGATCCACGCAAAGTTTGAAACTTTTGCCAAAAACAAGTATTTTAACACCTTAAAATGTTGAAAGTACAAGAATCTTGGATTAAAAGTGTAAAAACAAGTTTTAAGCGAACCAAAGTAGTATGTTATTTTACGCGTAGGACCAAAACCCACTTCAAGAAATAACGATTCACCCAACTAGTTAGGCGATTGATACCTTCGTTAGGTCACTAGATTTACAACACAAGCTTACAAGAAAGAGATAAAGGCGATTGAACGAGTAAACCAAACACACACATGTTATGATGAAGGCAGTTCTGGCGTAGAGTGTAGGTGAAAGGAATAAATTGAACAACCAACCCTCAAGTGAGGGTTATACAAGAGTATTTATAGGCAAGGAGCTAGGGCAACACACCTACTCCTTCCCTTTTCCTTATTGGATATGGGCCTAAGCTTATGGGCCTTCTACATAAGCTTGACCTTAAACAAACATAAAGGCCATAATAAGCTACCTATTACAAATGAGTAACTAACACTTGAATTAAGGTTTAGGAGTGATTCCAACAGATTCTTCAAAGTCAATACCCTCTTCCTGTCTATAACCCTTAGCCACCGACGTGACTTGTTTTCGATTACGCCCTTCAAAGATCCAATTTGTTCTTCCAAATCCATTTGAGACCAATGACGTAGACCCTGTTGGTCTTTCAACCGATTCCCATACTTCAAGACGCTTGAATTGGTTGAGTTCTTCTTGCATGGATTCAATCCAGTTGTCTTTTTCATTGCATCTTTAATGTTTTAGGCTCATATTGGCGGAGCGGTGAGTGCATAAATGCAATGTTCACCATCCGTGTGAAGACGTTGTCTTGTAACGACCGTTGATTTGGGTTGCCAATAATGTTCTCAAGAGGATGGTCTTTGTCCAACGATGTGTAGAGGTTAATGTTGATATACATTATGCGATTTTGAGGATTCAAATGGTTTGTTGATGATTCCGCGACATCGGTGCAATAGTTTCATTGGCAAACGGATTGAAGAACATTTGGATCGAAATCGCAGTGGGGTACTTCATTAAGAACATCGGCGGTGGTTCGGCGTCGTTGGAAGCAGTTTGTTCAATTGTTGTTGTAGAGTCAACAGTGGTGCTTCTTCAACAAAGAATTGTTGTAGCAGTGTATCGTATAATAGTATGATCGGGTTGAGCAATGGAAACAATGGATACACCGAGCACGCTCATCAATGTCATCACTAAACAACGGAGCAAATAGCGTTTCCATTTGTTGATGAGTAAGTCGAGGGCTTAGTTCGGTGATGATGGGGTTTGAGGAAGTTTAAACGGTTGTAACCGGGTTCCAAGTCGTTATGCTCGAAGCCATTTCGTAAGTTCATCAAAGTTAGCATGAATCGCTTCCATAACTTGCTTTGTACGACGATTCCGGATCCGGAAACCCTTAGAATTTTCACAATATCCTATAAAGACTCAATGTCGACTTTGGCTTTGAGCTTCCCAAAGTCATCACGATCATTGTTTGGGTAGCAAATGGATCCAAATACACGAAAGTGTTTGAGATTCGGTTTATGGTTGTGGATAAGCTCAAAAGGTGTTTTGTTGTAGCGTTTGTAATCATTGAACGATTTTGAGTATAACATGCGCTTGATACGACACGCCCACAAGTGTCTGGAAGTTTAGCATTGATTAACATTGTTCTTGCGCTTCCACTAACGTCGGTTTCGTCTTTCAACAAGTCCGTTTTGTTCGGTGTACGTGCAATAGATGTCTCGATGCTCAATTCCCACTTTCTCATCAAAATCTCAAGCGTTTGGTTTACAAATTCAGTTCCTTTGTGCATTACGATTTGGCGGACGGTGTTCGGAGCGTAACTTGAATTTTCGTAAGAAAGGTAATGATCATCGTGGAGCTTGATCTTTACTTCAGAGAAAGTAGACCCAAGTCCATCATGAGTAGTCATCGACAATTAACAAGATGTAGCGCTTGCCATTAATCGCTTGCACACGCATCGGGCCACACAAATCCATGTGAAGAAGATGAAGCACATGTCGAGAGTTGTGTTCCACCTTTGAGGGAAAATGAGCACGGGTGCTTTTTCCTTGTTCAAAAGTGAACATAGGTGATCTTTAGAATACCGGAATCTCGGGAGACCTTCAACAAGTTTGTGTCGAGCAAGGTTGGTGATGGTTTGAAAGTTTAAATATGAGAGACGACGGTGCCATAGCGAGATTTTGTTGATGTTGCCTTTGAAAGTAGCGGATGGGAGATGAAGCAATCATGTCTTGCATTGAGATTGTGTATAGACTATAATTGCAAGAGCGGACATTAGATCGTTTCCTTGTAGATCACGAATGAAACAAGTTTTCTCCAGAAAGCAACTTCCAAATCTCCATCACGTAATTGACCGATCGAAAAAGATTGTGACCGAGGCCTTCCACATAATAAACCCCGCTAATTACAATATTGCCATTGATATAATCTCAGAGCCCATGATAGCTGAAGTGATCATTCCGAATCTGATGATGCCAATGAACTTTGCAATAAAGTTTGATAACGCTTAAGATTTCTGTCATGTGTCGGGAACATCCGCTATCAACAATCCAAAGGATGATCAGTATCACCTACATTACACACATATGACACAAATGGAATAGAGGTAGATGTGGAACCGATGAGTTAGAGGGTTCCTCGCCAGTTATAGTAGAAATTCACACATCAATGATTTGACCGGTTAGATCTCTCTAATAAATTCATTTTGTATTTCCGTTTTAGACCGTTATCTTCACTGTTCATCTTCTCCTCCCAAAATCCATTTTCTACTAATCATTCTTTTGATTATGTAGCTTCTCTTTTCATTTCTGATTTCTTTTCACCTTTAATTTCACTATGAGAGATCCTGAACCTAATAACCCTAATTCAGAGGTGCCTCCAAAGCCCTCTGATGATGTCATTCGTTCCAAAAAGGCTACTAGAAGCAATAAGAAATCTAAGGTGATTAATAAACCTGCTCATGGGAGTGGTAAGAGGGTTTCATTGAGGTTGAATAGCAAGGGTGGAAGTTCTGTGAAGGGTATGGAAGGATTGGTGTATGATGATGAAGGGAATGAGGTTGGGGAGCTCAAAGAAGAAGGTTTGGATGCTGATTGTCAGAGTTTTGATTCTAGGAGTTGTGGTGAGTCTGTTTCTGTTTCTGAGAAAGAGGTTCATACAGCTTTTGAGAATGATATGGTAAGTACTTTGCTTAATGAGTCTTTGAATGATAATGGTGTTGGAAATGTTGATGTTACTGATAGTAGTAGTGCTAAGAATGTTGTTGGTGAGAGTGTTAATATGCCTACCTCTGTTAAGGTTAATTCTAGTACTAGTCCTAGGATACTAAAAAGGGGTGAGGTTTTGTGTGATGGTGGAAGTAATGCTAAGGCTCCTTTCTCTTTCAATAACATGGAGAAATGGCCTAGTTTGGATGGTAATGGTAATGGTCAGGATATAGGTAAGAATGGTGAGAGTTTGGATGAGGTTAATATAGTGAATGATGATACTGTGATGAAGGATAATACTGGTACTAAGCTTCCTTCATCATTTTTGAATCTTTATTCGGGGTAGGAGCTTTAGTGGTAGTAACAAATTGAAGTTGTTTCCTGTGAGTGTTAATGATAAGGGTGATGAAGTTGTGGAAATGGATCCTGTTATTCTAGAGGGTAGTAGGTGTTGGAATATGACGTTGGTTGGGTATTTTGTGGGAATGAAGATGAGTTACAGAGAGATTATGGGTCATCTAAGGAGAATGTGGAGACCATACTTTTTTGATGAAATTATAATGAATGAGTGTGGTTTGTATTTTCTTAAGTTTAAATCTGATGAAGGTATGCAGTTTGTGTTAGAGAATGGGCCTTGGCTTGTTGATGGTAAGCCGTTGTTTGTTCAAAAGTGGGAAGCGGGAATGTGTATGAGTAAGCCAGAGCCAACCAAGGTTCCTGTATGGGTTAAGATTATGAATGTACCATTAGAGGCTTGGAATGTGGAGGGTATTAGTAGGATTGCTAGTGGAATTGGTAACCCAATAATCATGGACAGAATCACTACTTCTATGTGTGAGAAGGCCCGGTAGGGCTAGTTTTGCTAGAGTTTTGGTGGAGATTGATTTCGCTAAGGGCTAGTGGATCGGGTTGAAGTCAATTACAAGAGCTTGGGAAGGTCTATGAAGCTTAGGGTGGAGTATGTTTGGAGACCTCCTATTTGTGGTCATTGCAAAGTGTTTGGCCACAATTATGTTGGTTGTCCTAACAGGATTGTTACGGAAGCTGAGAAAGTGGTGAGAAATGATAATGAAAGACAGAAAACTGGTGTTGGTTTGAATGAAGGGAAGAATGATGGTGATTGGCAGAATGTGGGTAGGAAGGAAGCCACTAGGAAGGAAGGTGATAATATGGGTACTAATGTGCAGAGGAATTTTTATGGTGCTAGTTCTAGTAGAGGTGGTTTTGGTGGAAGGGGTAGAGGTAATATGTATGGTAGGGGAAATGGAGATCAGAGATACGCTAGAAATGAGAATAAGCAGTTTGCTCCAACCAAGAAAGCTAAAGTTGTTAATGATAATCAGCCTGATGGAAGTGGTCAAAGTGATAAAGGAAAAGGTAAAATGGATGTAGATGGTGAGGAAGGTAATGGCAGTGGTAAGAAAGATGGTTTGAAGAACAATAAGTTTTCTACGCTAGCTGATGAAAATGAAATTGAGAAGAAACTTGAGTGGGAAGCTACACGGAGGAGAATTGATGATGTTTGTTCTAAGGGTTTGTCTATAGGTAAGGAGGAGATTGATGGATGGTCTGAAGATCTTAAACAATATTATAAAAGAAAGTATGTTACCCCAACTCCAAATGCTAATGCTGAAAGGTTAAGATGTAAAGTAGTTGAGCTTCAAAAACAAATCAATTATAGTAATAAGTGGTTAATGAAGGGTTCAAAAGAGAAGGCTGAAAGAATGTGTAAGGGCTTAATGGAAGAGAAGGGTCTAACTAGGAATCAAGCTTATACTAAGGCATATGATGAGGCTTATAGAGATGAATTGAAGAGGATTAAAGATTTAGTGATTAAAAGGCAAGTGGTTGAGGTTGAGCTTTTCATCGAAACAGATCAGGTCTTTTCTCTTTATGAGTTAGAGACTTGGACTGAGAAGATGCTTGATCTTTATAAGTCTAGAGTTGGTTTTAATATCTTTGAGAAAGTTTTGGATTCATTGAAGATTACGGATGAGAATATGGTTGAGGAAGTGCTTGAAGATGTGGGTGGTAGTGCTCATTTCTTGGCTCAGGATGAGGTTACCAATGTCCATGATGAAGCTATTGCTGATATGCAAGGAGGTATTGCCTCACACCCTTCCAATTTTAAATGTTAGTCAAACTAGCTGCTTGGAATATTAAGGGGATGAATACTACCCTTAAGCAAGATGAGATAAAGGCGTTTATCAGAAGAGAGAATTTATGTATGTGTGCTGTTTTAGAGACTCAGATGAGGAAGAAGTCTGTTAATACGATTTGTAACAATCTTTTTGATGGGTGGAATTGGGTTTCGAATTCTAGTGATAGTAATAAAGGGTGTAGAATTGTAGTTGGATGGGATCCTCTTGCTATCAGTGCTAGCTTGATCTCCCAAATTGATCAGGTTATGCATTTTGAAGTTACCTTTGTTCATGATAGCAGGAAGGTGTTTGTTTCTTATGTGTATGCTGAGAATATTGTTACGGGTAGAAGAGATTTATGGAAGAATCTGTGTGAGCACAAGAGGCTGGTCGGTAACTCTCCTTGGGTTCTTCTTGGGGACTTTAATGTGGCTTTGAATTACGATGATAGCTCTAATGTGTTTGTTGATGGAGATAGAGGTATTACTGAATTTAAAGAGTGTGTTCAAGAGTTGGACGTTGAAGACCTGTCAAGTTATGGTATGTTTTACACTTGGATTCAAAAGAGAAATGATCCTGGTGAGGGTATTTTGAAGAAGTTAGATAGGGTTATGGGCAATGGTGAGTTTGTTGCTGCCTATGAGAGGAGTTACGCTAATTTTCTTCCCTACTTGACTTCTAATCACTGCCCTGCTATATTGGTCATTCCTGTGGTTAATAAGATTAAGCCTAAATCATTTAGGTTCATGAATTTTCTTCTTCGAGAAGAAGGAATTTCTACCTGTTGTTAAAGATAATTGGTGTGTTGAAGTAAAGGGCTTTTCTATGTTTATTCTAGCCAAGAGACTGAAGAACATGAAGAAGTATATGAGGAATTTAAACAGAGAGAATGGGAATGTTTTTGAGAAAGTTAAGTTTCTGAGGAAAGAACTGTGCAGGGTGCAAGAGAATTTGGATAAGGACCCTAATAATGTTTCACTTAGAGAAGAGGAGATGATTTATTCTAAAGTATATCATGATGCAACTCTGGATGAAGAAAGATTGTTGAAACAGAAAGCCAAGATTGATTGGCTTAGAGAAGGAGATCAGAACTCGGCATATTTTCATAAGATCCTGAAGGGCAGAGTCAGTAGAGGTAGGGTTGAGATTGTCAAAGATGAGCATGGTAATGAGTTTCAAGGGGAAGATGTTGCTATTCAGTTTGTGAATCACTTCCAGAGTTTTCTTGGTGCTTCTGAAGAGGTCATCCCGATTGAGGATTGTGATAGTTTGTTTGTGAAAAGGCTTGACTCCCAGCTTGCTGAGAATATGATTAGACCGGTAACGGATGAGGAGGTTAAAGTGGCTATGTTTGGTATTAAAGATGATAAGTCTGCTGGTCCGAATGGTTTTACTTCAAAATTTTTCAAGAAGGCGTGGTCTGTGGTGGGTTCGGATGTTTGCAATGATGTTAAAGAATTCTTCACTTCGGGAAAGCTTTTAGGTGAGTTTAATAATAACCTTATATCTCTTATTCCTAAGATCAGTGTGCCTATCCTGGTGACTGATTATCGCCCAATTGCCTGTTGTAATGTTGTCTATAAGTGCATTAGTAAAGTCTTGACCAATAGGCTTAAAGAGGGTCTTGATAGCATTATTGATAGTAATCAGTGTGCTTTTATTCCTGGTAGACACATAAGTGATAACATTTTACTCACTCAAGAACTTATGTGTGGGTATGATCGTAATTCTGGAACTAGGAAATGTGCCTTTAAGGTTGACATTAAGAAGGCTTATGATACTGTGGAATGGAAGTTTTTGGAGGTGGTTTTACGTAAGTTTGGATTTCATGAAACTATGGTTAAGTGATTTTGACTTTCCTTACCAACGCCTCATTTTCTTTATGTGTTAATAATGAGATCCATGGCTTCTTTAAGAGTAGGAGAGGGTTGAGACAGGGTGACCCCATATCGCCATATTTGTTCACCATTGTTATGGAAGTTTTGAACCTTATGATTAAAAGGCAAATTAGAAGTGATAAGAAATTTCAGTACCATCTGTGACAACCCGTACTTTCAGGTCATTTCTCGAAACAATTCATGCCTTACAATTTCAACATTTATCGTAAACTTGGTTTACGTATTCCAAATTCGCGTAACCTTAAAGGTTTAGCGGCGAATTCATGATCATAACATCACGAACATTTCATATGTACTAAGATTAGTCTACATTTCATTAACATCATTTGCATCATATTAGTTCATTCATGACATTGCATTTTACATTTAACGCGTAAATTTTATATTAAATAAACGTTATCGCGTGAGTTATTATTTTGTATATTTAATCCGTTACTTTCAAAATGATCCCGACATATTTTTAAACTTACATTTAGTTATAAAACTATATTTTTAGTTTACCTAGTGTTTTAAATTTATTTTGTATATAAATTGTTGAATTTATAATATTACGACGTTTTTCTTAAAAATTTCACGATAATTATTTTATCACTCAAATTTCACAAGGAATGTATTTTTACAATTTTTATAATATCATTATACTCTATTTTGATCTATTAACAATTACTTTTACCTAAAAATTTCCATTTACTTTACAAGTTAATAATATTTACACATTTACTTACACATCCATTTTTAACAAATTATACTTACACTTTATAAAAAAAAAAAAAAAAAAAAAAAAACAAAATATCTAAATTCCTCCCCTTGGCCGACCAAGGGGAGGTGTTAATAAATGATGCATGGCTCTTTGATTGTTAGAAATTTTACTTTACATAAAAGTCTTACTACATTATTTTCATCCTCATTCACTTCACAAAATTCTTCAAGTGTTAGCAAGTTTCTCTCTTTGTTTTCTCCATAAAACCGCCACATCAAGAAGCTAGAGGGATCAAAATTTTCTCAAGTCCAAGTGTTTTAACAATCTAGATAATACTCTTATTAAGATTTTGAAATAAAAATCTAGAGTATTTAGGCTAAACCTTGTTCTTTGCACCTCATCATAATACTTGTAAGCATATCATTTATATTTTTCATATCTCCTTTTCATTTCATAAGTATCTCTTCATTTTTGGAGCAAGCATGCATGATTTGTGTTGTTTATACCATTTTTACATGATTTTTAGAAATATATATATATATATGGTCATCCTATAATTATCCCCTTGGTATACTTTGGTCTTGATGATGTTTAGGAACCCATGACACCCTAAGAAGGTGTATGGTAGGATTAGACTAGCTTTGGAGTTGATTTGAAGGATTAGAATAGGTTTAGTACGAGAAAAAACTATTTTAAATTACGTATAAAATATGTTCTGTCCTTGTTTTGATTTTCTGGAAAATCCGACTGTAGGCACGACTTTTGGCCTTGATATTTAGAAAATATACTTTAAAACGAATCCGTGGTCGCTTGAACGGATAAAAACGGAGTTATAACGAAGAAGTTATGAATTTTTAAAGTTTGACGACGAAATTATATAATTTTCAGAAATTTCAAGCAACATGTTTTACTTTGTTCGAGTCAAAACAGCCTTAAGCTTTACAAATTATTTCGACTTGACAAAAATATATTAGTATACTTTGATACGAAGCTAAGGACGATTATAATGTAGAAAACGGATTTGAAACGAGCGAAGATATGCACGTTTTCATAAAATTACCGTAACTATTATTTTCAAAAACTATATTATATTTACGATACAAGTGTTACGGTAATGAAACGACCATGTTGGAGGCTGATTTTAACCTTGATGTGGAACTTTTTGGAACGAAATGTCTTCTAATAAAATTAAGATCACCGAGCATATTTTTCAAAACGACAAGCCGTTTGTATAGCGGAGTTGTAATAAATTAATTACGGTTGCTTAAACTTTGCCGAAACTCATTTTTAAACAACATATTAGACAAAATCACCATCTTTAACCCTTATTATCTTTATGTCCGAGACCTTTATGTCGAAAACTCCTGAACTGAAACTTTTAGATATGGATACAAACTTTCTAAAATTGTTGAATTCGTTTCCTAACGATCGACGCACACCATTTTACGACTAGTTTTTCGAAGCCATTTTTGTCAATTTCACAAAATTTCCGACGACATTATTTTTTTGACGATAAGTAATATTTTCAAAACTCGCAAATGGTATAAATAACATACGTAATGCATGCATATCATAACATTACATTGCAACTCATTACATATCATATCATTCGTAATAGGTCCCGTTAAAGCATCACATTATACCTCGTTGTACTCACTCTTGTCATCACACCGCTACCAAGTGAGTTTTCATAGCCCCGTCAGATACGCTTTTAATTATTTTCAAACCTACGGGAGAATACATTGCACAACATTTTTATTACGATACCAAGTATGTTAAATTCATTTACATTGCTTAAGTTACCACATTTGCCAATTGAAAGTCCCTTTACCCGAACATAAACCGTTAATCTTTGAAGCGAGGGTGAGTGGATAGATCTATCGAGGGTGACGCCCATCCGGTTTGGTGAATCCCAACTAGTCATACGGATGCATTTCATTTAATAACATTATTGAGTTGTCCGCAAACACTGTTGGGGCATACATTATGAGCAGTCTAGTTTCGTGTCATGGGCTTATTGCAATTGTAACATTTTTACGTGACATGATTGTCATGCTCGATCTATACTTATGTAGTCGTATAAAACATTTACATAAACCTATGATTTCTCACCAACATTATTGTTGACCCGTTTTAGCAATGTATTTTCGTGTAATCGAGGCATTATCATCATGACATGTTTTAGGAATCACCTTTTGAGTCACAAGGCCGACTTATAACATTGTACATTATGGCACTTTATTTCAAACCATCATTTGGATTTGTAATATATTTATGTTTCGCAAACTTTATAAACTTTTGGGACCGATGTTGTAACTCTAAATGCTTTTATTTTATATCCAACGATGTGTTTTAAACGACACTTTAGGTCGCTCAATATAACTGTGATTGTGGTGCTATGACGATCAATCCCCAGAATTCCATTCACGCAAAATGTAAATTGGGGTGTGATGATTGGTACCGAGCTACGATTATAGAGAACTAGGTTGCATCATTGACCCTAGACTATAGCTATATTATCATAGCATCTCATCATTTCATCATTAGTGCATATTCACTTTTCATGTGGATTCACTTACACTTTATTCGAGATTATTTACTTTTATTTCACATCGGTTGTCACAGACATGTCTTCAGATTCACATCCCATCACCATATCATCGGACACTAACTCGGAAGATGTCCCAGCCGACCCTAACATGGATGATGTCTCATCACACTCCACTGAGATCTTATCTTCTATTGGCTCTACACCAGCCTTTCCACCTATCATGACTGACACGGAGACTGAACCCTTTGAGGAGGGTGAAGTCGCACCCACTCCACATGTTAGCCCTGCTCATAACCAGATACACCCACCATCACCACTACTAGCACCATCATCATCACCATCCTCATCGTATTTTCTTAGGGATCCTTTGCCTACATCAGACTTGCCGCCCAAAAAGCGTGCTCGTTTTGATATCCCTACACCACCATCTATCGAACCCAGCCACCGTTAGGTTCGAAAGAAGCGAGAGCTCTAAGGTCGCACTGCTCGACGGCCTTCTACCGAGGCGTTAGGAGCCCGTATTGATAGTCGAGATTCAGATAGATAGGTTGTCGCGACAGTTGGAGGAACCGCTTGAGATAGGGTTGAGATCATTGCGGAGGAGGTCGAGGCCTAGTGTTAGCGTGGTTTCTATTGATTTGTCACATCGTAGTATTCGAATAGGCGGTCGGAGGATAGGAGAGTATTGTTGCTTGCGGTGGTCGATTGGAGAGTTGAGGAGTTTGGTTGCCGCCTTGACTACTCGTGTTCGTGATCTTCGTGATCGAGCATGAGCACCATGAGGTGCCTTATGTAGACTTTTGTCATGTATAGTTTTGACCATTATTATCCTAGTCACGAGGTGTGTGACGTAGTTTAAAGAACTTGTTGTCTTTTGATTGTTGTACAAACAAATATATCAAGTATTGACTCTACTATGTAGGAATGGTTTTTATTATCTATGATATCGGTCCATGTAGGCCGAAATTTTCATGTATATTATCCACGTGTGTTGTGATTATATTTGTGATATTTCGTTATTGTTCCGTTGTGATTCCATTTACTTTATGCATGTTGTGGTTGTGGATATATTTGCGTGATGGTTGTTTCTACTTACGAGTTCTCATGATTGTTTCATCTTGTGATTTTGAAGAGTTATGGCACCGAAGAAAGCTACAGTTGAAATGACTCAAGCGGCTATTCAAAAGTTGGTGAATGATAGCATAGCCGATGCTTTAAGAGTTGAAAGGAAACGTTCGCTGCCGCTGTCTTGAGCCGCTGGTCATTCTTTGAAGCCGCTAGGCTAGCTAGTCACTATTAGAAATGCCGGAGGATCCGGAGTTAAGAAATGCTCGTACAAGGATTTCAAAAGTGGTGAACCCAACAAGTTTAGGGGGACTGAAGGAGCCACAGCCATGGTGCGATGGTTTGAGAAATTGGAGTCCGTGTTTTTGCTGTGTAATTGCCCGGATGATAGTAAAGTCAAATTTGCTACAAGTACATTACTCGATGGAGCATTGTCGTGGTGGAATTCATATGCTCAACCAATTGGAATGGAAAATGCTTTCAAGCTTACTTGGGAGCAATTTAAGGGTTTGGTGACTAAGAAGTTTTGTCCTCGTACGGAAGTGAAAAAGTTGGAGACAGAATTCTATGAACTAGTAACCATTGGGTACGATATTGACACTTACATTCGGAGATTCCAAGAATTGGCCGCGTTATGCCCGTCCATGGTTTCTGATAACGAGAAGTTACTAGAGGCTTTCATCGGGGGACTTCCCGAGGTTGTGCAAGGAGATGTGACTTCGTTTTATCCACAAACAATTGAGGAAGCTATTCGAGTGACTCAGAAGTTGATGGCACAAGTGGTGAAGAGAGGTAAGTACATCAACACCAACCGAAACAACAACAACAACCCTAACAACCGCTACAATAACAACAATAACCGATCCAACTACAACAACAACAATAGCAACAATAACAAACGGAAGTGGGACAACACTAGAGGTAGAAATGCTACCCAACAACCACCCAAAAGGCAAGAGGTTGTAAAGGCTTATGTCAAGGGTCCAAGGAAGGAAAAGGGTATTCGGGGTTTTTTAAATGTGGTAGGTGTTCGAGTCATCACAACCCGGTCGATGTCCCGATCCATGTGAAAATTGTAAGAAAGTTGGTCACCGAACTAGGGATTGCAAGTCGCCACAAGTTACATGTTTTGGTTATGGGAACGTGGACACTACAAGTATGAATGTAAAAGGGAAAGAACCAAGGAAATCGTAATCAAGGAGGCACGGCACAAGGAAGGGTTTACGTTATAGGAGGCGGAGAAGATAGGGAGGACCCGAATGTTATTACGGGTACGTTCCTTCTCAATAATCGTTACGCTTTAGTTTTATTTGATTCAGGTGCCGATAAAAGTTTTGTGTCCACTGCATTTGCACCTTTGCTCAACATTAAACCAACCACCTTAGACATATCATACATTGTCGAATTAGCTAATGGTAACTTAGTTAGCACCAACACCATTGTCCACGGTTGCACATTCAATTTTCTTAATCATCCTTTCAACATAGACCTCATGCCCGTAGAACTTGGTAGTTTTGACGTCGTCATCGGCATGGATTGGCTATCCAAACATCGCAAAGATCATTTGTGATGAAAAGTTGTTCATCTTCCTTATAACGCGAAACTTTGATTATTCGTGGGGAACGAAGTGGAACTAGACTTAGTATCATATCGCATCAAAACGGAGAAGTACATAAAGAAAGGTTGTTTTGCTTTCTTAGCCCATATAACCGAGAAGAAGTCGGAGGAGAAGCGACTTGAAGATGTACCAATTGTCCGAGAATTTTCTCAAGTCTTTCCCAAGACTTACCAGACTTCCACCGCACGACAAGTAGAATTTCATATTGACTTAGTTCCGGAGTCGCACCTATCTTGCGAGCACCGCACTGCCTAGCACCATCTCGAATGCAAGAGTTGTCTAATCAATTGCAAGAACTTCTAGACAAAGGATTCATTAGGCCGAGTTCCTCGCCTGGGAGCACCGGTCTTGTTTGTGAAGAAGAAAGATGGATCCTTCCGAATGTGCATAGATTATAGAGAGTTGAACAAGTTAACGGTGAAGAATCGTTACCCACCCCCGTAATCGATTTACTTATTCGATCGGCTGCAAGGTTCTAGTATCTACTCCAAGATTGATCTCCGGTCGGGTTACCATCAACTTAGAGTTCGGAGGAGGATATTTCAAACAGCGTTTAGAACACGTTACGGTCATTACGAGTTTCAAGTGATGCCGCTCGATTGACTAATGCACTGCGGTATTCATGGATCTCATGAATAGAGTATGTAAACCGTATTTGGACAAGTTTGTGATAGTGTTCATCGACTACATATTGATCTACTCCAAGAGCAAAGAAGAGCACGAAGAGCATTTAAGGACGATTTTAAGGCTACTCAAGAATGAGAAGTTGTATGCCAAGTTTTCAAGTGTGATTTTGGAACCACAAAGTGCAATTTCTTGGTCACGCCATTGATAGTCAAGGACTACAAGTTGATCCCGCAAAGATTGAAGTCATGAAAGATTGGGCTACTCCAACAAATCCTACGGAAATTCGGCAATTTCTAGGACTAGCCGGGTATTACCGGAGGTTCATCGAAGGTTTTTCAAAGATAGCTAGACCTTTGACCAAGTTGACACGTAAAAACAAGAAGTATGAATGGGGAAAGAAACAAGAAGTCGCTTTCAGGTTGTTGAAGCAAAAGCTTTGCAAAGTACCGATTTTGGCACTACCAAGGAATTGAGAATTTCGTTAGATATTGCGATGCTTCGCATAAAGGACTTGGGGCTGTTTTAATGCAAATGAGAAGGTGATAGCGATGCTTCTCGACAACTTAAGACTCATGAGAAGAATTACACCACTCATGATCTCGAGTTAGAGCCGTAGTTTTGCACTCAAGATTTGGAGACACTACCTCTACGGTACAAAGTGTACAAGTGTTTACCGACCACAAGAGTTTGCAATATATTCTTGATCGAAGGAGCTTAATATGAGGCAACGCCGTTGGTTGGAGTTACTCAATGACTATGATTGTGAAATCAAGTATCACCCGAAAAGCCAATGTTGTGGCCGATGCTCTTAGTCGGAAGAGAGGCCCAAACCTTTAAGAGTTCGATCATTGGAATGATGATTAACCCCTTACCATCGAAATCCATGAGGCATGATCGAGGCACTTAAGGAGGAAAACCGACCAAGTAAAAGCTTTATGGTATGCCCGAAAACGCAAACGGTTTTGTAAAAGAGCAGATGGAGTATTATGTTTCAAGGATAGAATGTGGGTTCCATTGTATGGCGGAATATTTAGAATTGATTATGCATGAGTCGATAAGTCAAAGTATTCTATTCACCCGTGATCGGATAAGATGTATCAAGATCTTAAGAAACTTTATTGGTGGTCGAACATGAAGGCGTAGATTGCCACGACGTTAGCAAATGCCTTACCGCTCTAAGGTAAAAGTCGAATACCGAAGCCGTCAGATTACTCCAACAACCGTAAATTCCTCAATGGAAATGGGAACGATTATGATGGACTTTGTTACGAAACTTCCTAAGACATCGGAGGTTACGACGCTATTTGGGTAATTGTTGATCGCCTTACCAAATCAGCCCATTTCATACCAATTAGAGACTTATTCCATGGAACAACTCACTAGACTTTATGTCAAGGAAATAGTCTCGAGGCATGGTGCACCAATTTCTATCATTTCCGATGAGATAGTCGATTCACTTCAAACTTCTCGAAATCATTGCAAGATTCATTTGGAACCGATTAGAGATGAGCACAAGATATCACCCACAAACCGACGGTCAAAGTGAAAGGACAATTCAAACGTTAGAAGATATGTCGAGGGCATGTGTAATTGATTTTGGAAATGGTTGGGCTAACCATTTGCCATTGATAGAATTCTCGTACAACAATAGTTATCACACTAGTATAAAGATGGCACCATTCGAGGCACTCTATGGTCGAAAGTGCCGATCACTGCTTGTTGGGCCGAGGTTGAGACGCACAACTCATCGGGTCCGTAAATGGTACGGAAACAACGGAAAAGATAGTTCAAATTCGAGATAGACTCGAACCGCCGTAAGTTCGACGTAAAAGTTACGGATGTTAGGCGAAGCATTAGAATTTTGTAGGATCGTATATTTATGTGTTTGATGATTCGGGTGGTCTTGGAAGATCAAAATACATGTTTGCCATAGTTAGAGAGTTAGTAGAGAGAGAGGGTGTTTTCTTGGTAGAGAGTTACTTCACAAATGTTGAATATTAGATTGAAAAGCACCACCCCTTCCATGGATGGAAGGGGTATTTATAGTTACAAACACCCACCTCCCATCGGCCTCGTGGATCGTGATACATGGGTAAAGACCCGTCCTTCCTCCACGGTGTTGCACCACGCTAAACTAAACTAATAACTAACTAATAAACCGATAAATAACGAACTAACGACAAGTCTACAAGCTAACATATGCTAGACCATTATTGGGGCGACCGACTCTTTAACATGGAATTTCCAATTCCTAACAATCTCCCTGCGGAGGTCACCCCATGAAATACATTTTGCTTCCTAGCATTCTATCTTTGACTGTTCTTGAGCTCGAGACTTCAATTCTTCGGCCCGCAATCTTTGTGCTTTTGTAGCAACTTCAAAGTCCGCATTGATTTGTATTTTCGGTGGAGGCCTTTAATCGATCCACATCTTTGATGATCTTCGAGCTTTTTCGAGATCATCACCACATTAAATCTGGATCACCCTTTATTGTGTTGCCATCATGTGATGTTGTGACTTTCTGACCGACATGCTCACACTTTGAATCATGACATCTTTCCATCGAGTAGCGGAAGCCTTATCGGGTTCATGATATTTGCAATAGTCGAAGCATAAGCATAGTATGAAATATCGAGCCGTGTTATGTAGATATGCACCACCATGATTTCTTCAAATTAAGTGTGGATGCTTGTGAGCATGCGGCTTTTGATTGACTTCTCAATTTCGATCACCGCAACCGCCCAAGTGTACCGCAAAACAGCTAGCATAGAAAACACACGAAAGTGTTTTTGACCACTTTCGCCGAATCGAGGTACACGCCCACTTGTTCCCCGTTAATCAAGACAAGCATCGCCGTGATCGTAGGATTCCTAAGAATCTCCTTGTGGTTTCGCAAATGTTCTAGTCGTTCTCAAACCGAACGCCTCAAAGAAGACAACACGGAGCGAGTGAACCAATGAATCGAGATTCATCGATTGATGAAAAATGATTTGAAAACAATCGCGTATTGCTTAGAATAAAGAATTTTGCAATACAACAAAGGTTTTATGAGAAAGATCAATTTTTCAATCAAAATACTTTTTGTATTAGAGAATGAGTACACATTCGACGTGCTAGCGAAAAAGAAGAGATTCGCACATCGAATGGTTTTTCTAAAAGTATTTTTCAATCAGAGATACTTTTTGTGTTTGAAAACATAAGTACACATTCGACGTGCTAGAGAAAAGAAGGTTTGCACATCGAACGGTTTTTCCAAAAGTATTCGCTCAATTCCATTCTCGACCAAGGTTGATTCACGAGTGAATCGCCCCATCGCTTTCTATCCAGCTTGTCACAAGTTTGATCTTTTGAAAAGATCTCACATGTCACCCACCAAGAGCTTGTTTGATGTTGGCTCTAGAAGGATTTCCATCTTCATCGTGAATACTTTTACATACCACTCGGATGTTCCGCAATACCACAAGGATAATGCGTAGGACTCTTAATATATACTTACTTTCCACGCTAGTGAAAAGCAAGTCTTCAAGAATTTAGTGTCCTAACGAGATATTGTGGATGATCTCTTGGCTCTAGACTCAATCGCATATTTGGTTCCTGTGTTGAGACTAGGGAGAGGGTCTCCTTCTTCAATATCAACAATCTCAAGAGAAAGTCGATAGATAATGTCGGTTCCCGTGAGAAATGAAACAAGCCCTTTAAGAGGAACTTGAGTGGCTTGGAAGTTTAGTGCAAGGCCACCGGGTCCATGACGCCTTGTCTTCAATACCGCAGTTACCTTAGTAAACATCGAGTATATGTATTGAACCCGGTTTCGCCTAAGGTTGAATTGATGGAGGGCTATTTTTTTCACCCTTTTCACATTCAGCTCTTTTTCATTCTTCAACCCTTCAAAGGCTTACCGAGACTTCATAACTAGAACCTTGTTGGGTTTATTCCAAGACTAGCTCGGGCCATCCGCACTCTTCTCATATCTCATTTTTCTCCTTTTTTAATATACCCAAGGACTCTACACTATCTAGTGGATTGTCCTCGGTAGATCCCTCCTGCTCGCGGATCATGGAACGAATACCTAACCTAACCATCCTTATAACACCATGCATAAAGTAAATTGGTCGGTCTTTTGGTATTGTTCATTCTTCCATAAAACCAATTGAAAATCATTTGAAAACAATCAAGGTACTTGTGATACGAGATCAAAGCATTTTGTACCTTAATAGTTTTGATCATTTAGAAAACCTCCTCCTCAACGTAGCGTATGATTTAGAAATTGTTCAACACAAGGAGGCAAGAGGACTTTGAAATATTTTCTTTGATCACAATTTTCATAATGAAAAAGCCATTTGATTTTAATGGTAAAATTCTCCCTCAATATGCATAGGATATTTGAAATCATTTTATCACATAGAGGCAAGAGTTCTTTTGAAGCACATCCACGAACACATAAGCCATTAAGAAACCATTTAAAACTCAATCAAGGTACTTTATGAATCTCTTTAAAAAATTTTGTACTGATGAGTTTTGTTCTCAATATGTGCTTCAAGATTCAAAAGCGCTTAGCACATATGAGAGAGCAAACCGCATAACCGAATCAAAACGATCAACTTTTATCAAATTTCATTATTAAATCACAAATTCTCCCCGATCAAAAATATCAAACCCTTTGAGATTTTGGATCCCAAGTGATTTAATACGGTTTAGAAAACATGGAGAATATGTGGGCCGGTTTAAATACTCATCATGTTTTGGATAACTCCTCCTCCTCAACATGTGCATTGTGTAGGAAATTGTTTCATACATGGAGGTGGAGTGCCTATAAAGGACTAAAACCAATTCCGCTAAAAAGATATGAGATTTAAATCACGATCTCTCACCCGATCAAAATTTCAAATCTTTTGAGATTTGTGATCCCAATTGATTTAAATCATTTAAAAATTTGGGAAAGACGTGGCAAGATTCAATTTTGAAAATGGCGATAAGGACCAACTCTAGACATTAAAGATTGTTAGTGTCGATATGATAGTTTTTAAACGATCTTTAAGTAAAATAAAACAGCTTCACAATCAAACAAGAATGTAAAAATTTCATTTTGTAAGATCTTTGAGTTTTAAAGAAAATCATACCATGACATAACATTAAATCTTTAGATCACCACTTTATTTCGCATAAACGGACTTGATAGATGAAATATCATTTTGAAAATATTTAATTTAAAATCACTCTCCCTCAATTGATGACCAAGTCGATAATTGAGTGACTTAGATTTTGATAAAATGAAGTCCGGTGATTTTCAAAATTTAGTCCAATTTATTTTCAAAACAATATTTTCCATTTTCAAAACAATTTTATTCAAATTTATCAAAAATTGTTTAAAATGGTATCCCGCATAAAGATAAGTTAGGTGGTTGAGAAGCTTCCGTTGTTGTTGCCGTAGGGTTTGAAGAAAACCGTCTGCGAAGAAGCAATGAGACTTCTTCTTACGCTGCATTTTGAATGCCAACCGAGGTCAAATTAAGCTCGCTTTCAATCACTTAGAAGAAAACCATCTCACGATGCAAGGAGACCTCTTACGCTGCATTTATGCCAACTCCATAGAAGTCCAATTAAGTTCGCTTTCTTCATTTGTCAACCCAAGAAATAGTTACCCTTCCTTTCTGCATCCAATCATCATCATTAGTGGATCCGGATCGGAACATTCTTATATCCATGATATCTCGACACGCTAGTGAACACACATATGATATATGGTGGTCGACATCACCCATAACAAAGAATCGACTAATTAAAGTCAATTCAACATAACAATCGATCATATATAGCATGGGAATAATGTGTTCATCAAACTTTAATCATCTAAACCTAAAATCATATCCTAGAAACCTAGTCCTTCAACATAGGCAATTATATTTTTCATTTAAACACGAGGATAATTAAGACAAATCGTTAGATGATATAAATTTGAAAAATATTCTTCCTCAATCAATGACTCTTTTCTTGAAAAGTTTTAAAAGTGTCAAGTCATCGATTGAGTTTTGTGAATTAATGAAAAACTCGATCCCGATTGATTTTTTCAAGCAACTCATTTTACCACCATTTTAGAAATACAACAAATATTTTTCTCAAGAATTATGGATGTAAAAACATTTGTGTAGGAACAGCATCTTCTCGACATACTTTCCTTAAATTGTTTTAGGATAAGTGCACTAAATATTTGAAAATTGTTTAGCGAGCACCTTCCTTTCTTTATAAGAGCGGGTTGCTATCTCAAATAATAGCAAGCCATAGTTAGCATAACGGGTTGCGCCCAAGTAATCGAAGCCAATTTTTTTTTTTGAAGCCCGGTTACGCCTAAATAATCAGAAGCCATTTTTGAGACATGTTTGAAAAGAAATATTTACACCTTTCGTCAACTTCATCTATGGTCCCGTACATTATTGAATGACATTTCTAAGACCGTAGATGTTATCGATACCAGAAGACATGTCTTGGAAAACATATTTTTGGTATTTTTGAAATTTTCTGATTTTTATGGGTTTTTGAAGGTTTTATATTTTTCTATTTTGTTTTTGATGGTTTTATATTTTTCTATTTTGTTTTGTTGGTTTTATATTTTTGTATTTGGTTTATGAATAGATATGTACAATGATAGAGTAGATGATATAGTTAAAGAATATGATGATACGAGTACCGAGATAAGGATATCGAATTTCCGCTGTAGAAGATAAGTCATCATCTCTTAAACATTCACCACCAAAGCTTCTGTGGCTCTTGCATTGAAGAAAGAAATTGAACCATCCGAAAGAGAGACTCGCTTCCCCAAACCGAAAATCCTTTGGATGAGCATATTCAAGCTCTATTTCAAGCTTTCCTTAGCCAGTGCACGTAGAAGCACACCATTATCATAAATCCTACCGCTCCTATTAAGACCGATAATCGAGATTCTCCATTCGGGTTATATCATCCAATAGAACATCAAGAACGCTTTCATCCCACACATAAATAACACTTCTCAAATTTCCTTTCAACCGACGTCCAAGCGATCCATTCCAAAAGGTGTCAAGATAACAATTCCCCATGTAGTTGAAAAGATGCGCCGGCCTCTTAGTATAATGCTCAAGAACTCTCCCGAATACACATCAAGAGGGTAATGTAGAAAACCTCCTTGATAAGGGAATGAAGAACACCTTCCCATGTTCACATTTTTCTTCCGAGATGAACGTATGAAGCTCAAGAACCCGGTACACCAATATCCAAGAACTCTCCGAATACACATCAAGAGGGTAATGTAGAACACCTCCCTATGTTCACATCTTTCGTCCCTAATGAATGCGTATGAAGCTCAAGTATCCAAGTATACCAATACAAAAGAATGAATAATCGATAACATTGAAGAAGGTGCCAAGTCATCGATTATCTCAGGGTGACAATCATGGATGTCAACACCTAATAAGTGATTATATCTCTAAATCATCGACACACTCAAGTGAAACAAATTGAGCATCCCCAATGTACACATTCTCTCTCCCCGATCATTGCAATACCATCGAAATCACCACATACTAGTGTACCTCTTTATCTTCGTAAACTTTCTAACATCACTTCCCACGTAGATGAAATACAAACACAAAAGCCTTGATGAGTAAAACCTTGAGTTTCTCTCGGTTATGACAATTGTTTTCCCGGATATCTTCAATCACTTAGAAGTATTAAGCTCATCAAGTTTACTCGTCATGAGTCAAACCTTGAGTTTCTCTCGGTACTAACATTTGTCTTCCCGGATGTCTTCGCCATTTAGAAGAGTTAAGTTTATCAAGTTTACTCGCTTGTGTTTATATGAGTCTCCTTACGCCTTGCCGGTTTTTGACACTTCAATCAAAGAACTCTTTGTAAGCCCAAATACTTGAAATTTGTTGAGAAGATTGCTTGAAGTCTTTGTGAGAATCAACATGTCAAGACTCTCTCTCGACTATTTATATCAACCCTTCAGAGACAATTGAAGACCATCAAGAAGAAAACCCGCTATACCATACTTGAAACCAAGTCAACTTCCCACATTTGTATCTTAAGCTTGCACCTAATGATGGAAGAACGGTGTAGAGAATTTATGCTTCAAGCAAATCTCTAAGTACTACCACCCAAACAAAGTACGAGACATTAACACCTCTCATGATTATCCACACCGCCATATGCGTGAATCGAGTAAAACAAAGTAACTCCTAATAGTGATAGCTAACTGTGTCTTCAACCATCCACCGATCACCGGTAACTAGATAAACCAAGTCTTCAACTCAAATTCTTAAGCCCGAGCAAGTTATCAAATAAAACACGCCTTTGTGAAAGTCAACTTCAATCTCAAATAAGTGATAAATGATTAACTCAAGTAATCACCTTGTGTCACATGTCCAACAATAGTCAATATCAACGCCTCGAGTAGTCATCGATAAAGAATATGAGCAAGTCTAATTGGGAATTGAATCGACTTATAACTTTCTCCCAATTAGTGCTCTCCCCAAACCGATAACTGCTTGATAAATGCCCAGATTAAGAAGAAGTCTTTAGATTGTTAAATGCAACTGCCTTTAGTCTTCTAACATGTAGCGTAAAATGTAGAATGATCAGACTCGACCTTCTTCAAGATTGTGCGCTTGGGGAATAGATAGTTACCACCAAAAGCATCCCAATTAACTTACATCTTGCAAACCTCTTAACTAAAATCCTCCCAATCAAACAAGAATGTAAAGATGTTCATCAAGGAAATCAAAGAATCGTGCCGCAACGAACACACAAGATGGTAACACCAAACTACCAATCACATCAAACAAGAACAAATAGATTGTTCGAATCATCATGTTGATGTATACGTGAAGCATTAACCGAAGCACTTTGTCGATAAACTCATCAATCCGAAAGTGAAGATGTCAACCAACGGCTTTAGAAGTAAAACCCATGTGAAGATGACCCGATAAGAAGAAGCTCTGTTCTTACATGAGTTTAGAGCCGTATGACCATTTATATTCTCAAATGTCAATCAACAATGCAAAAATTCACACTTTTTCTCCCTCAAGAATTGCATACGGATATGCCATTCTTGACTAAATAAGTGAACATCATCCAAATGTAGTCTATTTACACTTCTCCCCGCAAAATTAGCACAGATGTCGCCATCGCCATTATAGTTGAGAAAGTGGAATCGAAAAACAATCTACATGAGTCTTGTTCACTTGATGACCAAGCGCATGGAAAATGTATGAAGCATGTTGATGAGAATGGTCATAATAAGAAGATTTCTCTTCATAAGATAATGCGACGACACGCATAACCTTTCTTTTCTTTAGAGAACGAGGCTTGAATCAAGTATTCAAACGTCATAAGAAGATTTCTTCTTTGTAAGATAAAGCGATCAAACGCACACTTTTCTTTTCTTTAGAGTACGAGGCCCCAATGATGCAACGTATCGCCATAATCCCTCTCTTTTCAACTCTCTTAGCAAAACATGTAATCATCCCCATTATCATTCTCAGAGGCTCTTTGTCGTGACAAATTGATGGAGAAAACCCAATATGATGAATTTGACCTCAAGTAAACTAACCCGAACTCGTGACTTAAACTTGCACATATGTAACAAAGAGCTGTGTCGAGACTTCATGCCCATTTGAATCTCTAAGTACTCTATACTCTTCAACCAACCAACCATCAAGTATAAGACGACATCACCTCTTGAAAATCCACAATTAAATGTGACACCGAGCACTACAACGTAACTCCTTAAAGTGATAGTTATTTTGTGGCAACAGAGCCCAATTCCCCACGTGGTAAAAGAAAAAACTCCCAAAAATAACTAGATTTCCAAGTCTTCATTTTTGAAAAAGCTCGAACAAGGATCTCAAGAATCTTCATCCAACCATCCCCGATACCTTCGATACTAAGTACACTCGCCGTAATATTTCACTTCAACCTCAAATGAATAATATCAATTAATGTCACTGCCACATCTTCCGATTAAAAGCTCAAAACTAGCCTCCTTTGACATTTTAAGTGATCTATGCTAATGGTTTCATCCCACCATGGTTCGTAGTAACATAACCCAGAAACCATGTAATAACCAAACAAACCATGACGAATATCCAAACACACATCCAATTTATGAAGGACACCCTTTTATCCTTCTTCAAGCGTAAACCGTAACACCAAAGATCGAAGACCTCAAATACGCTTTCCTTTCTCCAAGATGGTTCCATCATCACGGATTTTACAATTTATAGTTTAAACCGAAAAATAGATTTTTCATGGATTTTACAAAACCAAGAATAAACCGTAAGATAGATCCGAAATGAACCTTACTATTATCGATGTTTCCATTGTTACGGATTTTACAAGTCTATGATTTAAACCGAGAAATAGGTTCTTTCATGATTTTACAAAATCAAGACAAAACCGTAAACAATTTCGCCTTGAATGTATTATAGCCATTTTGGTTTCAAGAATATCCGCTTTAGGGGAACATGCGCGGTTTATCACGGCTCATTATCCAACATCAACAACATCAAACACTTTGGTAGACACACCATTCACGAATTATGCTCGCTATTATGGTGACTATATGGTGAAGTAAACCCGATATGCCAAACTTGATCATGAAGTAAAATTCTCCCGATTTGTTACTTAAAATTGTACTAATCCTTGTGAAAAAGAAACGTAAAATTCGATGTACAAAACCTCTTGACATTCTCAATCGAGTGAGACACCAAGTGATAACTACGTTGCGGGTTAGCGAGAAAGATTCACAACCGTAATTAAATAGCCAAGTCTTTATCACCTCTATAAACGCCCAAACAAGTCATCTTCATGAAGGGTAGAAAGAAAGAAGACGAAAATAAGTAAACGCGCCGGAAAACCTCACTTCAATTCCAAATAAGAAATATCGAAACCAAACCCCTTAGTCAACCTTGTGTAACCATTAATTCAATCCGTGACTTGTCATTCTCCGTGAAAATGTGTATACCAAAGTATCAAACCGCATGACACATCAAATGTCATCATTAAATTGCTTCAACAAAACTCATCAATCCAAATTTCATAAATCCGATCTCATATTGAGAAGCCCATCTGACCGTCATTTACATCAATAATCCTTTTCTCAAATATTAAGCTCAAGCCGTGAATTTGTATCCTCCGTGACATTTTATCATACCGAAATACCATTCATAATCCAAAATTTATCAAAAATTTATACCCAAAATACTAACATTCATATGATGCTTTGATAAATCATGTAGCAGCCCAAGCCAATATAATGAAAAAAAATGAAGTCCAAATCCATTCCATGCAAGCTTAGCCCGAATCCAATCACACCAAAAATCCCGGGCCCAGTCAAAACTTAAATAACTCGAACCATATCCCAATCCATATTAATATAAAGACTTGTTACCCAAACTTATCTCACATCAATGATTAACTACACGTTTGAATATCATTCGTTTTTATTTAATATTGCTTCAAGATCCATGTCAGCCCAATGTGATATTAATTAACAATTTGAATACAAAGCCCACCACATCAAAGACTTCCGATCCAAATTCAATATTGATACACGGTCCAATGAAAAATCAAAATTACCCGATCCATGTACACAAATATTCAACACCGGTTATAAAGTCACATCCCCTAACTATTAGGTCATTATATCAAAACCTAATCTCACCAAAAAAATACGCCTACCTCCTCCCAAATATTCTCTCCATCAACACAGATCTTGGAAAACGTTTGACACTCATCTTAATCTCAAAACCCTTCTTATAATCAAAAATAATACCAACGAATCACTTAGAAGCACAACAAGATAATCTTATTCGTTGCAAGGCATCAGTCCATGAATACAGAAATTACTTCTTTATTCAAACGGCTTCAAGATCCTTTCAAATGGGTCTCGGGTAGGTTTAATAATCGTTATTGTTTTTATGTTTTGATTTGAGGAACGAAACTGGAAAATGATTTTTAACAACCTTGTTATAAATCTTTTTCATTCAACTTTCGGATATGTGTCACGAAGCATAGCTTTCATATTGATCAATGATGAGATTGGTTCAACTCAAACAAATCGTAACAAGTTATGAGAGAAAGTTGAAACCTAATTCTGAGATTCGATTATCCTTTTTATGATTTAATTCGAGTCTTGGTCAAGGAAGGATGATGAAGGCGGGATAGAAGGAGTTTGAGGTAGGATATATATGAATTTGATGGAGTTGGTTAATTAGAGTCGGGTCTGATGTAGTTGCTTTTAGTCTTCATATTTTTGAAAAAAAATCATGGACCAATGATGGTTTATGTAATCTGAGGTCGAATCAGTTTTGGTATTTGGTACATGGTCTTGTGGTCAAGTCTTTACATCTTCTTCTTCATCCTTTCTGTGTAAGTCGCTAGGTCTCATATATGAGCCAAGTCGCTAGCCAATTCGCTAAGCCAATTCGCTAAGCCAACTCGCTAGCCAACTCGCTAGCCAAGTCGCTAGCCAACTCGCTAGCCAAGTCGCTAGCCAAGTCGCTAGCCAAGTCGCTAAGCTGACTCGCTACGACTTGTTAAATAACAAGTCGCTAGGTATTATAAGTAGTCAAGTCGCTATGTTTAAGCATAAGTCGCTACTGCAATACAATGAATCTGGACATCTTTAAATGATAACTCGCTAGCAAGAAATTATGAATTTTCCGACCTCTTTTCCCGACCATATTCATACAAGACCCGTAAATCAAGATATAAACTTTTGACCCATGTTAGACCACGTAACATAATCATAAAGTTGCACTTTTTCAGACCTGTTATGACTTAAAGATTCAAAGGTAGACCCAGAAAAGTGTCATAGCACATCATTTAGACAAGCAGATATTGACCACATGAATAAGACCAGTTTGGACACAAGACACCAAGCAGATGTAAACTTTAAAGTAAGAAGGGACCAACACATATTTAGACCAAAATAAATACATCAAAACAAGTTAAACATCGATAACACAAACAAGTATGAAAAATGCTTCCAAAACAATAAAGGTTTGAAATCGCTTAAACACGGTTCGAACCACATACAAATCATCAAAACACAACAACCTTGGCTCTGGTACCAATTGTAGGATCGTATATTTATGTGTTTGATGATTCGGGTGGTCTTGGAAGATCAAAATACATGTTTGCCATAGTTAGAGAGTTAGTAGAGAGAGAGGGTGTTTTCTTGGTAGAGAGTTACTTCACAAATGTTGAATATTAGATTGAAAAGCACCACCCCTTCCATGGATGGAAGGGGTATTTATAGTTACAAATACACGACCTCCCATCGGCCCGTGGATCGTGGATACAGTGGGTAAAGACCGTCCTTCCTCCACGGTGTTGCACCTACGCTAAACTAAACTAATAACTAACTAATAAACCGATAAATAACGTAACTAACGACAAGTCTACAAGCTAACATATGCTAGACCATTATTGGGGTGACCGACTTTTTAACATGGAATTTCCACCCTAACAAATTTCGTGGGTGACAGTTATGTTGAAAGTATCGCTTGAAAGGCGTGGTACGATTTGGAAAGCGTGGAAAGTTGAACCCGAGGTACATTGGACCATTCAAGATTTTGAGCAGAGTTGGTCCCAGAGCTTATCGACTTGATCTTCCGCCGTAACTTAGTCATGTGCACAACACGCTTCACGCTTCAAACTCAAGAAATGTCTTTCTGACTAATCACTCGTTATTCCATTGGACTAAGTTCAACTCGACGACAAACTCAACTTTGTGGAGGAACCAGAGAAATCATGGACCGCGAGGTCAAGCAATTGAAACAAAGTCGTATTCCTATCGTGAAAGTTCACTGAATTCTCAAGAGGTCCCGAGTTTACTTGGGAACCGGAAGACCAAATGCGCCGCAAGTATCCTCATCTTTTCACCGACAACCGTTAGACTCGACAACGATTGAATTGTGGACTGAATTCCTTTTGGATGGGCGAATGTGACAACCAAGATTTTCGTGTCATTTCTCAAACAATTCATGCCTTATAATTTCAACATTTATCGTAAACTTGGTTTATGATTCCAAATTGCATAACCTTAAAGGTTTAGCGGCTAATTCATGATCATAACATCACGAACATTTCATATGGACTAAGATTAGTCTACATCTCATTAACATCATTTGCATCATATTAGTTCATTCATGACATTGCATTTACATTTAACGCCAGAAATTTTATATTAAATAAACGTTATCGCGTGAGTTATTATTTTGTATATTTAATCATACTTTCAAAATGATCCCGATATATTTTTAAACTTACATTTAGTTATAAAACTATATTTTTAGTTTACCTAGTGTTTTAAATTTATTTTGTATATAAATCGTTGAATTTATAATATTACGACTTTTTCTTAAAAATTTCACGATAATTATTTTATCACCAAATTTCACAAGGAATGTATTTTTACAATTTTTATAATATCATTATACTCTATTTTGATCTATTAACAATTACTTTTACCTAAAAATTTCCATTTACCTTACAAGTTAATAATATTTACACATTTACTTACACATCCATTTTAACAAATTATACTTACACTTTATAAAAAAAACAAAAACAAAATATCTATTCATTCCTCCCCTGGCCGACCAAGGAGGGTGTTAATAAATGATGCATGGCTCTTTGATTGTTAGAAATTTTACTTTACATAAAAGTCTTACTACATTATTTTCATCCTCATTCACTTCACAAAAATTCTTCAAGTGTTAGCAAGTTTCTCTTTGTTTTTCTCCATAAAACCGCCACATCAAGAAGCTAGAGGGATCAAAATTTTTCTCAAGTCCAAGTGTTTTAACAATCTAGATAATACTCTTATTAAGATTTTGAAATAAAATCTAGAGTATTTAGGCTAAACCTTGTTCTTTGCACCTCATCATAATACTTGTAAGCATATCATTTATATTTTCATATCTCCTTTTCATTTCATAAGTATCTCTTCATTTTTGGAGCAAGCATGCATGATTTGTGTTGTTTATACCATTTTTACATGATTTTTAGAAATATATATATATATGGTCATCCTATAATTATCCCTTGGTATACTTTGGTCTTGATGATGTTTAGGAACCCATGACACCCTAAGAAGGTGTATGGTAGGATTAGACTAGCTTTGGAGTTGATTTGAAGGATTAGAATAGGTTTAGTACAAGAAAAAACTATTTTCGTTACGTATAAAATATGTTCTGTCCTTGTTTTGATTTTCTCGAAAATCCGACTGTAGGCACGACTTTTGGCCTTGATATTTAGAAAATATACTTTAAAACGAATCCGCGGCCGCTTGAACGGATAAAACGGAGTTATAACGAAGAAGTTATGAATTTTAAAGTTTGACGATTAAATTATATAATTTTCGTAAATTTCAGCAACATGTTTTTACTTTGTTCGAGTCAAAACGAGCCTTAAGCTTTACAAATTATTTCGACTTGTCAAAAATATATTAGTATACTTTGATACGAAGCTAAGGACGATTATAATGAGAAAACGGATTTGAAACGATTTAAGATATGCACGTTATAAAATTACCGTAACTATTATTTTCCGAAAAACTATATTATTTTTACGATACAAGTGTTACGGTAATGAAACGACCATGTTGGAGGTCGTTTTAACCTTGATGTGGAACTTTTGGAACGAAATGTCTTCTAATAAAATTAAGATCACCGAAAGATATTTTTCAAAACGAAGTCGCTTGTATAGCTGGAGTTGTAATAAATTAATTACGGTTGCTTAAACTTTGTCGAAACTCATTTTTAAACAACATATTAGACAAAATCACCATCTTTAACCCTTATTATCTTTATGTCCGAGACCTTTATGTCGAAAACTCGAATCGAAACTTTTAGATATGGATACAAACTTTCTAAAACTGTTGAATTGCTTCCTAACGATCGACGCACACCATTTTACGACTAGTTTTTCAAGCCATTTTTGTCAATTTCACAAAATTTCCGATTTACATTATTTTTTCGACGATAAGTAATATTTTCAAAACTCGCAAATGGTATAAATAACATACGTAATGCATGCATATCATAACATTACATTGCAACTCATTGCATATCATATCATTCGTAATAGGTCCCGTTAAAGCATCACATTATACCTCGCTGTACTCACTCTTGTCATCACACCGCTACAAGTGAGTTTTCATAGCCCCGTCAGATACGCTTTTAATTATTTTCAAACCTACGGGAGAATACATTGCACAACATTTTTATTACGATACCAAGTATGTTAAATTCATTTACATTGCTTAAGTTACCACATTTGCCAATTGAAAGTCCCTTTACCCGAACATGAACCGTTAATCTTGAAGCGAGGGTGAGTGGATAGATCTATCGAGGTGACGCCCATCCGGTTGGTGAATCCCAACTAGTCATACGGATGCATTTCATTTAATAACATTATTGAGTTGTCCGCAAACACTGCTGGGGCATACATTATGAATAGCCTAGTTTCGTGTCATGGGCTTATTGCAATTGTAACATTTTTACGTGACATGATTGTCATGCTCGATCTATACTTATGTAGTCGATAAAACATTTACATAAACCTATGATTTCTCACCAACATTATTGTTGACCTGCTTTAGCAATGTATTTTCGTAATCGAGGCATTATCATCATGACATGTTTTAGAATCACCTTTTGAGTCGCAAGGCCGACTTATAACATTGTACATTATGGCACTTTATTTCAAACCATCGCTTGATTTGTAATATATTTATGTTTCCGCAAACTTTGTAAACTTTGGGACCGATGTTGTAACTCAATGCTTTTATTTTATATCCAACGATGTGTTTTAAAACGACACTTTAGGTCGCTCAATATAATCGTGATTGTGGTGCTATGACAAATAATCCCCAGAATTCCATTCCACGCAAAATGTAAATTGGGGTGTGACACCATCAATTCTGTAGCAAGCTTGGCCTTACTCATCTATGTTTTGCCGATGACTTGTTACTTTTATGTCATGGAGACTATAATTCTGCTTGTATCCTTAGGAGAGGCATTGATGAGTTTAGTATGTGTTCTGGTCTCTATCCTAGTGTTGAGAAAAGTACGGCTTTCTATTGTAATGTTCCTGATGATGAGAAAATGAAGATTGCCCTTGCTTTACCTTTTAGAGAAGGTAAACTTCCTGTTAGGTACTTAGGTGTTCCTATGATCACCAAGCAGTTGCTTAATTTGGATTGTAGAGTGCTTGTTGAGAATGAGAAGAGAATTTTGGATTGGAAGAATAAATGCCTCTTATGCCGGTAAGCTTCAATTGATTGCACTGCTGCTGTCTTCTCTTAGTGTGTATATGGGCTTCTATGTTCATTATTCCTAGCATATTTGTGCCACTATAGATGTAATTCTTAAAAACTTTCTTTGGGGTAGCATGATGTTAAGAAAGGGACATCTAGTGTTTCTTGAAAGATGTTTGTAGACCCAAGAGTCAGGTGGATTAGGAATTAAGACTACGAGTTTGATGAATGAAAGTCTTATGTGTAAATATCTTTGGAACATTGTCAAGAAAAGGAATCATGCGGGTTGCTGGATTAATGCTTATGTGTTAAGGGGTAAATGTATTTGGGATATTGATGTTCATCACACAACCGGTTGGAGTTGGAGATGATCATGAGGTTAAGAGATAGAATCAAGTCATATTGGTGTTAAGATAGGTAATGGGAAAAGTTGTTTTGTTTGGTTTGATAGATGGCACATTAGCGGTCCTTAAGCAAGCTAATCTCTCACAATTTCCTTGTGTCTAATGGGTTTGACTTAAATGATAAAGTTCGGATTGATTGATAGTGGTAAGTGGTTTTGGCCGTTGGATTGGGTTGGCGTGTTTGATGCGGTTACTAATGTCCCCGTCCTCGTGTTAAGTGATTTAGATGATAAAGCTATTTGGTATAACAAGAACTATGATATTGTTGATTTTAGTGTTAAAGAGGCTCGTGAGATCATTTAGAGAATGCCGAGGTTATATATATAAGCATGTCCGGTTTACTTAATGTATACCTAGACATGCTTTCATTCTTCGATGGCGATAAAAGGTAGATTAAAGACCCTCGATGCATTGTCCCGTGGTTTCATGTTAATGAGTCTTTGTTCTTTGTGTTCTATTGGTAACCACTCGCATACCATTTGTTTTTGATTGTCATTTTCTAGTTTTATTTGGGACAAATTGAAAGTTATGGCGAGAATGGATAGTTTAAGTAACATTCAATGAGGTTATTTCGAATATGTATTAGTAAGGCTAGCAATTCCATTTGGAGCATCATCCAAAGGCTTGTTTTGGGGCTTCGCTTATTTCATTTAAGGTGAGCGAAACTCTAGAATGTTTGGTGGTACTAGTAGATCATAATGCCGTTTTCAACCGCATTGTCAATGCGGTTAGGCTTGTCACGAGTCTTAATATCAAAAGGTCCAATGAGGTTAGTAAGGTCATCACAGCGAGTCTTCCGGTTCGGGTAGGAAAGAGTTTGATGGGCTTGTTGTTGATATGGATATTGATGATATCACATAATGCTTTTGTTAAGTTTGGCTTGCATAAGTTTAGGAAGAAGCTTGTGCATTTTAGAAGTATTTGGAGTCGGTATAGTTATCTTTATGGGTATTTTTTGTCTTGGAGGTATGAGAAGAAGAATGGGTGGTTTGAGTGGTTGTGTTTCTGTTGGCTATGCACTACAGGAGAAACCAGGCTTTATGTTTGGCTTATCTATAGTATTCATGGTAAAGATGAAGGGCGTGATACTATAGTTGAGTTTAATCATACATGTTCTGTTAATACTCTGCGCTGGCCAGTTGATATGGACGATCGGATGAGTTTTGGGTGTTGTTATTGGTCTTGCATTTTCTCTGATTATTCTGACTTTCTCACGTGGTTTCGTTGTTTTCTAAGATTTGTTGCGTAGTCGACTAATGACCATGTGCTATTTTGGTTCATTTCGTTCTTGTATGAGTTCTGCTTTATGTGAAAAGTGGTGTCCCAGCCTTTATCAACTCTCTCGCTTGTCATAAATTTTGTTGATTGTCTAGTTCTCAAGTCGCACTTTGGTTTTGACACCACTATGATGGGGAGGTTTAAGGAAGGATGCACCTTTTCCTACTCTTAGGTTTTTCCTTCGGGTTTTACTGTAGGTTTTAAGGAGGCATCTTCCTTAAACTTGCTACACCGGCACTCCTTTATGGATATTTTATGGATGATGATATGATGTCTTGGATCACCGCCTTTGGTTCGCCATTGCCTAATGATGATGTATTATGGATGAGCTTTTGGCCTGGATGCATTTCTTGATGGATTTATTATAGATGTATTTTGAGATTTATGTGTTTTCTAATAAGCCTTAGTGTATGGTGATGTTTTGGGGTGCTTTGTTGGTCCTTTGCACCTTCAATGATTCGTAGTATACTTTGGTTTGTTAGTTTATTCCTCGGTCTCAATGTCTTTGGTCTCGTAATAAGTTCTTTATGTTTCGCTTTGTATACATTCAATTTTGTTTTTGTTGTCGTTTTGTATGTTGTGCATGGGTTTGTCCATATTATTGTGCTTTTTAGCCAAAGCTTGCTTTTTAGGATGTATCCTTAAGCTTTTTGCTTTGGGCTTGTTTTGTAGTTTTGTTGCCTTTTGGCTCTTTTCAATAAATTTACCATTAAGAATAAATCCTAGTGTATTATGTATCCATTTCGCCATCTCCAACTAGTCTTAGCTTTAGTCTTAGTAAATGCACTAGGTGGTACTACATTCTTTGGAGGTGACATCGAACTACAGAACATCAATGCATTTCTTAGAATCTAAGGAGGGCGGTCTACCAAGCATAGACTTGAAGCATTAGCGGGCCTAGAGGTATTCGATTCTTAGGATTCCAGAACTAGACAAGATAGCTCTAGCAACACATTTGTCATGACAATCGAAGCATACTTTTACGATAAATAACACAAGAAGCATCGATCAATATCAAAAGTACTTAAAGGTTTAGCATTCACATAACACTTTTCCATTACATTTGTCGACGCAATATCTAAAGTAGGTGCAACGTGAGTCTTATTCAAGTCAGATGGTGTTCTTCTACTTCAAAGATTCCTTATTATTCTTTCTTAGGTCGCAACTTCCTATTCTTCCTTGTATTGCTTCTAGGTCGTCAAGTGCGGACGCTTGGAAAAGAAGCAACTAGTCCTATTGCAAAGAGGGAAGCACATTAGTAACTTGTGTTTTGTCAAGAGGCAACTGGGTTCACGCTTGCTAAGTGTTACAGTGCAATTTTCTTAATGATGCTAGCTGAACTTGTTCATACTTTCCTAACATTTCCTTAACTTAGTGATAGTGTGCACCAAATCTTGATTTTCGTAACTAAGATTTCCAAGAAAATTCATGACTTCTTTAGTGTGCAAGATAATGATCAAGTTCGCTTGAACAACCAACCCTCAAGTGAGGGTTATTACAAGGTATTTATAGAGAGGAGCTAGGCAACACCCTAGTCCCTTCCTTTCTCTTATGGACTTGGGCCTAGGCTTATGGGCCTTCTACATAAGCCTAAGCATAATTACTAACATAAATGCCATATTAAGCTAACTATTACATAAGAATCACTAACACTTGAATTAAGGTTTAGGAGTGATTCCAACACTGCAGAGCCTGAAGATGAAAATGCAAGTGTTGGAGTTGCAGATGCAGAAAATGTTGCAGAAAGTGAAACTGCAGAACCTGAAGATGAAAATGCAAGTGTTGGAGTTGCAAATGCAGAAAATTTTGCAGATGCAGAAAATGAAGATGAAAATGCAAGTGTTGGAGTTGCAAATGCAGAAAATGTTGCAGTTGCAGAAAATGAAGCTGCAGAACCTAAAGAAGTTGCAAATGCAGAAAATGAAGTTGCAGATGCAGAAAATGAAGTTGCTGAAAAAGTTGAAGTTGCAGATGTTGGTACTTGCAAGACTGCAAGTGTTAATGATAAGGGTAAAGCACTAGTTATTGAAGAGGATGTCCAATTATGTGAAAATGCATATGAAGAAGAAAATGCAGATGAATCACCACCCTAAAAAGGAGGTATGATCAATTTTGAAAGGTCAATACAAGGTGATTTAAGCCCCTGAAGGACATCTCAAAGACTATATATGAAGAATTATAATAGGAAGATAAATCGTGATTATGTAGTTCAAGGATGACACCGTAAGAAGCATTTGAAATAGAATATGTTGATGCAAAAGTTGGATCGCCTTGTTTGGAGCTCCGCCTCCGCACTAACCGAGAATCGCTGTCGAGACCCGCGACTAAGAGACAAAAGACACCGTTAGGCTTATCGCGGGATTGTCTCCACGATTATCTCTCCGCGAGAGTAAGTAATCGTTTAGGTTTAAGGAGAATTAGGTTCGAGATCGCACTCTTAAACGAGGGATGTGATTCCCTTTATATACGCACGTAATCCTTGTTGGTTCCGGTTCTCAACCTTCTGCCGTATCCCGCCTTAATCGGTCGGGAATGATTATCTATCTATTTAAAAGATATCTGATATCTATTCTATCAATAGATCCGCTTGGGCCTCATGAGCCCAAATGTTTAACCCGCTTAGCCCAATTGCACCGGCCAAGCTAGTATTGACTTTAGTCGGGTCCACGACCCGACATAGACTATACGCCATCATGTCCCCCGCCTAGTATGCTGCGCCACAGTAACACACGGATGCTAGACTAAGTACCGTAGTCTATAAAAAATAAACAAAGCGTAGCCTAGAAGCTAGAGAAAATATTCCCAGGATACATTGTATCTAGCCATAAAAAAGAAACGGGCACCTCGGAAACCGGGGGAAAGGTTACTGCACCCATGTCCCATCAAACAATCCCCACCACATATGTAGGGTTAGTGGAGTCCATGTGTCGATCATCGCATGGAGGAAGAAGATTATATAACCCCTTCACTTCATTTTCACCGTCTCAACACAGTAAAAAAAAAAAAACTATCCGCCGTTATCAAAGCTTCCCACACAACCAAGCCTTCAGACTGAAATACTCCCTAGGTAATCGCTACCGCCTTTGTTCTTTGTTATAACAATAACATGGTTAAGGAATTATCCGATTTTACATCCGACATAACGGAAGAGGAACTTCAACAGCTTGCATCGGATTATTATATCCCTAGCGCAAAGACATCCGAAGTTTCGCCGCGAATGCATCAATAGCGGATTTCCGATGGGAAAATTGGTGTATACACGCCGATTTTTGAATTCGCAATCAGCAAGATACCCATATCATTATTCTTGGTGACGATCAATTATTACCGATTCACTTGTCCCACCGCAGATCAGATAGGTGCGGCGAAATTAATTAATTCCGAGGTGAACCGCCACTTATTGGCCATAAACCCACACCACTGTTCGGCGCTTTACCACACCACGTGGTCAAACGGTGGGTTTCTTCAAGCGCCCGGATCACTCCAATGCTACACGAAAAGTTACACGCTACCGTAAATTAGAGGAAACCTTTTTCGATCGACAACGCTTGTTTTCTATCTCATTTCGATTTTTACGCCAAGGGACACCGCCAAAGGACGAGCGCCTCCTCGGATCATATAATGCAGGATGCGGAAACAATAAATGCAAACCGCATCCCTATAAGCTCCTACCCCGAGGAGTTCTTGCATATTCGCCTAAGCCACAACTATTTTGGCACTCGTAAGAAGTTCCTACCTTCTTAGACGCCGATGGTCGGGTGGGTGCTCATGTTGCACTCGTCAATTACATTTCGTAAGTTTTTCACCGTTTGTTCTCCGCATTTGTCGTGAAATATGTGTATTTCTTTGTTGTTGCAGCAGATGGACCTGCTCACAGGTACAACCGACAAAACCAATGGATGTAAAGGGAACTCGATTTCGGGAGGGAGAAGAGCCTGTGCTTGTCGCGTTGCCACGCCGCACTTCTAGCGATGGATTTAGGCGAGGCAGGGAAAGTTCATCCGTGGCGCCCAAGCAACACCCGCATGTAGTATGCCTAGTACGACAAGGTTTACACCTCCTCGTGCACCAGCGCCCATAGCGACGGAGCACGTGGAAGAAATAGAAGAGAAGAAGAGAGTCCGAATCCGAGCTCAAAAGAAAGCTAGGGCGATGGCGCTGCCACCTCTCGGAAGAAGCGCCCAGTTATTTTTAGTGTGGAATCATCTTCTAGTGATGTTGCTTCGCGCCACCATCACCTGACACATCCATTCATGCGTAAGTATCCTTGCAAGATTATGTATCAAAATGCATCTTGATATCACTGACTAACTGTGATTTTTTCATCATGTTTGTAGGTTTGAACAATCCGCAGAGTCGCCCCCAATCAAGTCCAATGCGTGTCAAGCATCCGGGTCGAAGAGCCAAAGCGGAGCCTCGAGACCACTGGGAAGCACCCATGGAACAACCGGGTTGATGAGTCGGTCTCACTGACGCGCTAAAGGTAAAGCATCGGGTGAGACTAGCCAGCGCGGAAAAGACCAAATAATCAAGCGCACTGAGGCTCAGCTTGGCTAGTGCTAGAGGTGAAGCTGACTGGGGTCATATGCTAAAAACTTGCCGAGGATAAATGGCACCGATGTGTCAATAAATCAAGAGCGCTGAGGTCATGCGAGCTACAAGTCTTCTTGTCTTTGGGCTATGAAATATTTGGAGAATGGTAAAGACGACCGACCTCCCAAATGAAGACTCTGCGCCACCGTGAAAAGTGCTCGAAACTCGTGAAGAGAAGTTGCGCAACTAAGCATAGAGTACGACGAGGAGTTATATCCTCAACTCTCTCAACCATTGCCGAGCCGATGGCTCATAAGCCATGGGTCCGCCTCATGCTAAGCAAGTACCCGAGTCGCAAGAGGTCGCTGACCTTTCGGGGATGTAGCGGTGTGCTACCGGAGCGTGAAAGTCGAAGCCATTGAGAAGTCGCAAGAGGTCGAGCTTCTAAAGGTACCCATTGAAGGTGTACCTACTTATGATGCGAAGGCTTATGATAACTGTCGCCGCCATGAAGAAGATGAAGGACTTGAACTCCCAAGATTGTCGAATCGAGCGATCATGACTATTATCTTAGACCCGATGCATCCCAACCGCATGTGCCTATATTCGCGCCGCCTCTAGAGATATTATGAATCCTTTCGCCTCGGATGGGAGGTCCCCTGAAACAAGTGTTGAAGCGCATGCCAAGAGGTCACGAAAAGAAAGGTGTTAAGGGCAAGGTCAGAATGTGGTGTTGGCGCGCGCACTCCCCCTGGCCCTGATGGGGTGCCCGAGTGTTGCCACCGTGGCTCGTCAAGATGCGGATTTGTTATAGAGTCGAATAGGATTGGGAATGATACTAGCCGCTGGGTAGTTCCTCCTTGAAGCGTAGTCATAGTTTTAGATTGTCTCTCGTGGTCAGAACTATCTTTGAGAAATAACTCGTAGTCATGAAATAAACCTCCTTTTGTTAAGTGTTTGTAAATATATGTTTCAATTGGTGATGTACTCACTTATCTTGTTTGTCTTTATGTAAAAGAAGTATTCGTTGTTACCCAGATATGCAAGTGTGAATAATGGTCAAAATTCATAATCATGTATGAAAATCCTAAGATACTAAAAAAATGTCAAGTATCATCATAATCGTATGTAATGGTGTGCCAGATCAGAATACCAAATTAAGGAATCAAGTGTCTGGTTCCAAAGTTGTTAAACGCACATGTGCATTGTTACATCCGTCAAAAGCGCACAAAGCTTATTCCAACGCCTCGAGAACAAGGTGTTTAACAAGGATACGTGATCCATCACTGATGGGTTTGCAACCTCTTACTCAACAAGTTGTTTATTAGGTTAACTTATCCTTTTACCATCGCTGGTTTATATATTGCATGCACGCCATGTAGGCAAAAATAAAAGATTGTTAAGACATATAGTATATGGAAGTAACAAATTAAAGTGTGTCACGGAGTTAGCTAGAAACCGCAACGCTTTATTAATACTTGCAAGTGTTTGTGAAAACATGAGACTAAGGAAATAATAAAAAATACATAGTTGTGTGTTCGTCAGAGCTATTTTATAGGTAGACCGCTGAGGTTGCAGATGTTCCATGCGTGGCACCACGCACCATCCAAGCCCCGTAGCTTGACGTCACTGCTCCTAGTGCTTCAAGAACCTCATAGGGTCCCTCCCACTTCGGTCCAAGCTACCGTATCCTCTCGCATGGCTTGCATCATTACGCGATAGACTAAGTCACCGGTCCGAATGAGATACCTCTTACCTTAGCGCCATAGTATCCCTTCATTCTTGACTTCGATTTTTCTTCACGATATAGCATGCTGCTCACGCCTTTCTTCCAGCAGATCTAGGTCAAGACGCCGCTCTTCATCATTAGTTGCCACATTTATTTCAAAGAAGGCGGATGGTTGACATACCGATCTCTACCGGTACGACGGCTCGTCCAGAGACTAGAGAAGGGAGTATCTCCCAGATCGTTTTGATTGAGGTGCGGCGCCACAAAACATGTGATAGCTCTTCCACCCATCTCCCTTTGTGCTTGTCAGGCGTGTTTTAATTCCTTCGCCTAAGCTTCGATTCGCCTGCTCCACCAGCCGCTGGCTCGCGGGTGTTTAACCGACGCAGTGCCGTAATGCTTAGTTTCTCGCACGGGCCCTCGGGGTTGTTGCTGCACTGTTTTCCGCTATCTCGAGATGATTTCTGTGAAGGCCAAAGCTGCATACAATGTTATCCCATACGAAGCGCTTCACCGTTGCCGCGATTGTTACCACCACCTTTGCTTCAATCCATTTGCGAAGTAATCTATGGCGACTATGAGGAATTTTAATCCCCACCGCGCTGTGAAAAGGCCTCACATGTCAATACCCCACTTGTAGAATGGCCATGGTGATGTTATTGGTGTTAGCTCATGTTGCGGCTTGCTGGATGGGCCTATGCACTTGGCAATCGTTACACTTCCTTATTAAGTCTCGCGATATCGGTGCATGGTAGGCCAAGCAGTATCCTCGATCTCATGGCACGCGCCACAACGGATCGTGGTCCCGAGCGCATACCGATGAACCTTCATGGATCTCTCGCAGCACATAATTCGCTTGTAATGGGCCCACACAATGAGCCATGGTTGCAGGAAGGAGCGCCAGATAGGATGTTGCCTCGGATTTCAAATCTCACAGCGCCTTATCCTCGCGAGCCTTCTTCGCCTCCCTGGTAACATTCCTTTGTTCGTAGTTCGTTATTGGTGTCATCCATGTAGGACCGCCCTCCCCTATGATCGTGGAGACTTCCATTTCGAGATTGACTTGCTTTTCAAGGTTTCCACCGTAACTTGCTTTGATAGGCGTGCAAAGCTTGTCGAGGCAATCTTGCTTAGTGCATCCGCCTTTGCGGTTTTCCCTCTAGAACCCGCTTGATGGTGAATCATTAAAACCTTTGATCGTCTTGGTCTTGGCAAGATATCGGATCATATTATCCTCCTTAGCCACGATTCGCCCAACACGCGGTTGGCTACCAGCCGGAATCTACGCTTGTTTCTAGGTTATGTACACCCATTCGAGCCGCTGGCGCGCACCCAAAGCCAGAGCTTCGATCGCCCGTTGTTTGTCGTCAGAATTCAAACGCAGCGGCGTAAGTGAATTCCATTCCTCCGGGTTTGTAAGGATAAGTCCCGCCCCGAACCATCAATGCAGTGAGGATCCATCTCAAACAAGATCCATGGATCATGTCGCCCGTCAGATTTGCGTGGGTACCTCGCCGGTTCCGGGTTCAATGATGAAATCGCCGTAATCTTCTTTGATTGCCGCGGGTGGTCTCAGAAGAGATGTTGTGTTCGCCAAAGAATACACTCCACTTCCTCGAGCTCTACCGATGCGCTGTGTTTAGAGATGATCGCTTGATTGGTCGATCGGTGATTATCGCTATCAGCGCGCTCGAAATACCTACCTAGCCGCTTAGCAAAGAAACACCAATGCAAGAACTAATTTTTCCATGGCGTATAGTTCATCTCTGCTTTTTTAGCTTTGCTTACAAAGTAGATAGGAGTTTGTATCAATCCCTATCTCGTTAGTAGCACCGTCGATTGCTCCATCGCCATGGATAAGTACATGATCGCTCTTCCCCGGTCGGGTGCAACGAGCGCTGAGCGCTGCGATGTCATTGTCGAGTGAAGGCTTCTTCCGCCTCCGTAGTCCACTTGAAATCACCCTTCTTTATACACTTTCGAGTGTTTTGAAAAGTGGTAATGATTTTTCGCCGATTGGATAGGAACCTCGTTAAGCCGCCAACTTTCCGTTAAGAGATTGACCTTCAACGCATGCGTGAAGGAAGTTCGATGACCGCTTTTGTTTTTCTCGACACGTTTGATACCATCAGTTCAATCAGTATCCAAGGAACATACCTTCAAGAGCACCGAATGTGCACTTTTGGGATTCACCATGTTGATCTTTCGTAGGTTTGAAACGCCTCGATGTCGCCAGACAGCTCATCTTCGTGATGGCTCTTGATGACTAGATCATCGACATAGACTTCTAGGTTGGCACCCACCTGCTTTTCAAAGCTGCTATCTACCACCACCGATAGGTGGCACCTGCTCTTCAACCCAAAGCGGCATTTTTGTGTAATAAGAACGCCTTGGCCCTGTGGAAGGCCGCCTTTTCCTCGCCCTCTTTAGCCATCTGAATTTGATGGTACCCTTTGTAACGATCTAGAAACACTTCAATGGGTACCCGCACGAGACTCTATTTTCCACCTATCTCTCGTAATGGATAGAAATTTCATGGGCACGCTTTGTTAAGATCAAGAAGTCAACACACATTCGCCACCACCATCGCTTTTTGACCATTATCGTTAGAAAGCCACCATGGTAATAGACTTCACGATAATTCCCGCAGAACCAGCCTTGTGTATTTTCGCCAGACGCCAAGGCCTGGCCTCTGGCCGCTTCTTCCGCGGATAGGCGAGCACCCTTTATCTGATTCGCAGCTTGTGTGCTCGTGATCGAGCGCAGACCTCAATATGTGTTTCGCCCCATGCAAAATGTCTAAATTCTTTCGTGAGCGCACACACCTGATTTTCCATCGCTCGATAGTGATCCTCCGATGGTTATTTCCGCTCGGTACTCGCGAATCGCTACTTCGATTTGAATTCGCTGTCACAGGTCGGGTTGGTGTTTTCGCATGCAATCGTGTTGCATTCTCTATGTGGTACAAAGGGCGCTAGTAAAGAGTAACAATACCACCTTCCACCGGGAATTTAAGCATCCCATGCGCCGTTGATGGCATCACACAAAGTCGATATATACCCGGCCTCCCAATAATGCCGTATGGCGTAGGGAGATTTAATCCCCATAAATTCCATCCAGCCGCTATGAGTGTTCTTCGCTTCCAATGTCGACAGTAATCTTATTTGCCCCATAGGCCATATCTTCTCACTCAGAAACCACTGCTCGACCGGGTTAATCGTCATGATTTCAGACGCAATGCTTGAAACAAAGGTTCATACATGATGCTCCGCAGGCTCCACCATCAACATACATGCGTGGATGTCGCGACTTCGCGCTATCTCTATAGTGAGCGGTTCCACCACCCGCTGTCATGTCAAGCATGGGGAACGAGATTTCTTTTCCACGTGAAAACTCCCGGCCACCTTTCCGCCATGGACCGCCGCCATGATTGTATCAAGTAAATGGTGTCGGCCTTGTCTTTAGTGTTTCTTCTTATTGCCACTCTTCCGCTTGTCCTTCCTTCCTTTTCTTGACCGATGGTCCAATCCACCTCTTGACCATCTTGTCAATAAGTTGGCGCAGCTGGACACATTCATAGTGGTGTGGCCCTTCCGCTGGTAATCACAAGATCCACTTCCTACACGCCCATCCTCCGAGTGCGATTTGTGGTGGTCTCGAAGTTAGCACCTCTAAGTAGTATTTTGGCGATTGGTAAGCTGGGTGTACTTGTCGCTGTCACGCCCATTCCTTGGTGCGAGTAGTTCTCACGGCTACTATTCCGGCCTCGGATTGTCTCCCGATTGTTCCCTGACCTAGTTTGAATAGCTTCTGCTATCCGCCAAGCAGCCTTCTCCTTGTACAAAGGACCGTGGCACTTCATAACCTCATCAAGGATCGGGGAATCATGCATTCAATCTTTTAATAAGTTCCTGTTGTCGATCCCATTCATGAACCCCGAAATCTTGAGTACTTCGGGGCATGCTTTGACTTGCATGCACTCATCCTGAAGCGCTTCCATAAAGCGCCAGGATTCCCTTGGCGCTGCTTGACCCTAGCGAGTTCAATGGGTTTTTAGCGCACTTTTGCGCTGAGTAAAGTTTAGGCGAATGCCTTCCTCAACTCTTCAAAGCCATTGATGCTTCGCGTGGAAGCTTGTTGAACTAATTCGCCGCATTTCCCACCAAAGGTGGAATTGAACATGTGGCACCATAGGTGTTGTGCCGCTTGCCAATGGTCATACCGATTCGAAAATTTTTAGGTGATCATCCGGGTCACCGCCCATCATAGGTTTTAACATTAGTAGGCATGCGCCTCTTTGTTCTCTCGAGAAATCACCGGCGCGCCTAGTGAACGCGCTCTACTTTCTCGACGGCCACGGGAGAGACATGTCCTCTTCTTGGTCACGGTTTTTCTTCCGATTTCCAATGTCCTGTCCTCACCGCCCTCGTTGTCCGAGGAATTGCTAGAAGATAGTTCTTCCTTCGGCCATACCGATCGCCTCGTAATTTGTGCTTGGGGACTCTCACTGGGAATATCGCCCCAATCTATCTTGTACTCTACTACCACCAAGTCTAGTGTGGACATTGTGCGCCTTTCATCTTCCTCACTCCGTCGATAGGTCGCGAGTCGATGTATCATCTTCTCGACTTTCCTTCCGATTCTATCAACACCGGGGTCGGCCATTATCCTCCCACGCTTTCTTTCCGACGACGCGGTGAGATGTCTCATACCCGAGCCAAAGTCGAGCCGAGCATGCAGACCGACCGTTTTTCTTTTGCTTCCTCTGCACGAGGATAGTTAGGTCGAGTTTCGAGAGACAAAACTACTGGCTCTAATTCCTAACAACCCCCAGGACAGTGGGTATCCGCTTCTATCAACACGCCTTGTTCTTGTCAAAGGCTGGTGCTTTTGTGAAGTTAGCTTCAGCACCGATGGAGTGGAGTAAAGGAGCGCGCGCGATCTCTCCGCTACCGTGGTGGTAGTTGTTGGCTCGGGTTGTCCCCGAGAGTGGTTCCACCCGCCTCGATCCCTAATTTTTAGCAAAGACCGTTGTCCTGAGATCTGCTTGGGAGTTGCCTCACCGTGCTTTTTTCCAAGAAAGTCTAATTGCGATCGCTTTGTCATCCTAGTTCTTGGTTCTAGTGAATGGTCCCACTGATGGCGCCACTTGTTGATGCAAAAGTTGGACGCCTTGTTTGAGCTCCTGCCCCGCACCAATCGAGAATCGCTGCTTGAGACCCGCGCACTAAGAGATAAAAGACACCGCTAGCTTATCAGGATTGTCTCCACGATTATCCTCCCGCGTGAGAGTAAGTAACCAATTTGAAGAATTTGATGATTTTGTCATGAATTGATTTTGGGTAAGATACTAGTGTCGCCTAACCCAATTTAGATTGATTTTAGGGAAGAAAACATTTAGGAAGAAAACATTTTACCGTTATTTAAGTTTTAGATATTGTAAAAATGTTTCATTTTAGCACCTCTAACATTTATAAAAGTTTAACTTATAAAAAATTTACACTTAACGAAATTATTCGTTAGTTGTTGTTCCCCGTTCACTATCGTTTAAAACAGTTTAAGTTTATAAAACAAGTTAATAGTGAACTATGACTGAAATGAACATAAGAAAAGCACACTAAGTAATTTTCAACCTCATATTCTTATTAGAAATAAATCAACAAAGAATCGTTACCCAAGTACTTGCGGAATAGTACTTGGGATTGAAATAAACAAAGTTGAGTGACTCCTCTCTAAGCTCAAAGCTAAGTCCGAGCACAACTCTTAGAGCTCACCGAGCTATCTCGGGAACTAAGTTGTATTTGGAGGAGTGAAAAGATGGCTTCATGCACGTGTGTTTTACAATTCACAAGCTTAACCTTTTCACTCCATCTCTTATGCTATTTATACATGTATGATATTTGACTCTTTCTAAGTGACAAACCGACATCATCTGAGAAGACAAAATCTTGATGTATTTTGTCCATTTACAAAGACTATTCTAGGTAAGAGACAAGACTACTTTCCTAAGTTCGGTGATGACACCGAGCACGATCTTTGCCATTCAGGGAAAGTTAACTTTGGTTGATAAGGACTTCGTCTTATCTCGATTCAACCTTTCCCGCCTTGTCCCGCTCTTTCTTGATCTTTCGTCCTTGATCTTCTACCGGTTTGTCTTGATGTAAGTAGTTGGAGAGAGTCTTAGGGATTCGGTGAGTTATTGTCATCACCACCGAATCCATCATCTTATTCTTGACTCGGTCTTCACTCTTTAAGTTCCGCCATCGAGGTGGAGACTTCTTCTTCGCCTCATCGAGTATCTCGAAGATGACTCACCGAGAGACTATGCACTCAAATGACTGTTAGTGTTAACGGATTAAACACTTGGGCTATTTTCTATTCAAATTCTAGATTAAGGGGTTTGGGTATTTCTTGAACCCTTGGTCTCCCTATTTGGATATATAAATAGCCTAAGTGGTTGATCGATGTAAGTGAGCAAATGGCTTCTTCCTACACCGAATGTACTCATGAATACAATAAGGAACTTGAATATTTTAACAAAACATACATCGCTTATTGATCAAATTACAAAGGTTCCTACCACTAGTACAAAAGATAAATCAAAATGATGTCGGTTGAGATGGATCCCAAAGTGCTTCAAGCTTAGGCTTCTTTTGAGGAGTGTTTCTTTGTCGTGGTGCTCTCTTATCTTGGCATTGGTCTTGGCGTAGGAACGATGTTTCTTTGGGTTTGAATTTGAGAGGCCACTGGTATGTAGCTCAAGATTGCGCCCACACCACTGATCAATATCACTCCATCTTTGAAAGCGTGGTTTCCATAGACATCTATGTGGAATAGCCCTCTTCGAGCTTTTCGATTACTAGACAGCTCACAAACTTAACACCTTGGTAGCTCCTCGTTGCATTCCGGTCTGTGCACTTTTATTTGAGTTGGAACTCAACTCTTCCTTTTGCCGGTGGATGATTGTGGTTGAGATCCTTGAGGTGCGATTAAATGGTGAATTCCGGTTGAGTGGACAATCTCGATCTTTCATATCTTTTATCGAGCATCTTCATAAGGTCCTTAACCACGCATTCTTCTTCTTTTCAATAATTGGACCAAGCTCATCAAGTTCGGTGATCCCAAATTCGGTGAATTTGAGGATAATGGACCTCGAAGTGTCTTTTATCAACCCGTCTATAAGCGTTCATGGCGGTGGTTTGGTATTGGGGATGATTCGACATATGTGATCTTTTCAGAAGCCTTGCTTGTCATTTTCAGTTGTAATGCTCAATTACGCTTTGCCTCGATGGCTTCAGCTTTCTTCTTCTTTTCTTCCAACTGTTTTCTCATTTCACCATCCGAGCAAAGATGAACTTCCTTGAACTTTTGTCTGCTGACCCTTTTCGAGCTTCTTTGCATCTATCCCAATATTTTCGACTTCCTCAAGAACTACTTGTACCCGCTTCTCTCCGCTCTTTCTTTCTTCTTCAAGAAGTTTCTTTTTCTTTCCTCCTTAGCAGGTGAGCACTTATTTGTAGTGGTGTGGAGATACATGGTGTTGCCGATTTTGAAGGAATCTTCTCGGGCTCGAAGTTGCCATTTGCCTTTTCCTTTGTCTGGCACGAGGAAGATGAAGTTGCTACCGTGGGTGGTGGTGTTGTTGTTATTGGAGTGATTCTTGTCGGTGTTGTTGTTGTTGATGTTGTTGGTGGGATTGATGAGATAGGTGTTCTTTGACCGGTAGGGATGATGAGATTTGAGCCATGATGTTGATAGTGTTGGATCCCCTCGGTGTGTAAGGAGGTTCTTGACAATATTCTCCTCAACAGCTGCCGAGCTTGGTGAGGGCAAGAGTTGGAGTTGGTCTTGAGGGGACCGAGCGGCTTGACCATGAAGGCTGATAAATTTCTAAGATCATAGCCTTGATGTGCTCAAGTGTCGATTGAATACCGGTGACTTTATTTTCCAAATTAGCCTAAGAAACTTCCAGGCTGTCATTACGGGCCCAAGATTCCGGGCCGAGATGAGGATGCACGAGCCAAAGTAGCTACCAACGTATTCAAAGAGTCAATGTAGCTTGAAGAGACTGGGTGAGGATTGAAGACCGTGAACATTTGTAGACTTGAGCATATTGAGCGATTCGGTGAGGTTTGAGGATTGTTTCAAGTACACCTCAGTAGCCTCCAAAGACTTTAGAGTTGAGTCTTGGGTCTTCTTTGACAAACTCCACGATTTCATCTATCGTGGTACCTACACCTGAAGATGCACGAGGAATTTAGCCATGTTTTCATCCGATCGGTGAATGATGTCATACATTAGATCCCTGTGCTCATGAACATTTTCATCAAAGCCATGTACCTCACCTTTAGATCAAGATAACTTCGAAATGACCTCGGTGTGTTGTTCCCACGATGTGTCAATGACCCGAATATAACCTTCTTGAAGCTTTGGTGATCCATTGAGCAGAGCATCTTTCAGTAAGTGGGAGAACATTATCAAATCTTTCAAATTCATCGGTGGAGGAAGAGGAGTCATCATTGTCGCTTATTTGGTGATTCAATATGCTCTGTGGATCGGTGAGGCTCTTGTTCACTTGAACCTCGGCGTCCATTTCTTCTCCGGTGATAAGATTTCATCATCGATCTCAAAGAAGCTCATCTTGTAAAATAATATCGGTGACATCGGCCAGCGATTAACGGGGGTTGGTGATGGGTTCCATATCGTGGTGGTATGTTTCCTACGAGTCTTTGTCCCCGTTGACCCCTAGGACTTTGGTGGGCGTTTCCAGATGCCTTATTTGGAGTCGATTGGTTGTGGGTTCCGATTGGCGGGTTGTTTCTTTCCTCCGAGTCTTTGTCCCCGGTGACCCTAAGACTTTGGTGGGAGTTTTCCATTGCCTTTGGCGGAGTCGATGATAGTTGTATCCCTATCGGTGGGTTGTATTTTCCCTCGAGTCTTTTGGATCGTCGGTGTGCCCTCGGACAAAGGCTTGGATTCTAATGTCATCACTAGGCGTTGTGGAAGGCGCCCCTACCACCGGGTTGTTTGTTTCCTACGGATCTTGGGAGTAGTAGGTGTGACCAAGGGCACCGACCGTGATGTATCGGTGTCCTTCGTTGTCCTTTGGGGTGGTTGTTTCTCGTGGGTGGGTGTCTGTTTGGTCTCGGGCTTTTGTGCCTCTTGGGTTGTGCTCTGAAGCCTCAAGGCCACGAGACTTTGGTTTAGTCTTAGTCGATCCGAGACTTCCCTTTTCTTTTTAGGGCGGGGTTTGAGACACCGATCCACTTTGATTGTTTCTGACAATCATGTGGGCCGTCAATTCAATGGGAGTGACAAGGGATGGGTCCTTTTGAAAATTTGATGGGCTCGGGATGCTGTAAATTTCCAAATTTTTCATCCCGAGTATAATTTGAACCCGATGAACGATTGCAAAGCACGGGAGACAAACCTAGGATACTAAACGCGTGCCGTCCTAGTTTTGCTCAGAGCTTCGTTCGAGATCACTTATAAATGATCTCCCTATGTCGAATGATGACCCCATTCATCAAGCAAGATGCCATCATCAATTGAATAGAGTTAACTTGTTCGATGGATGAGTGGTTCCACGAGACCGTAATCACAAAAGTGAAGAGAATCCTCCAAGCCACGGGGAATGAGCTTTTAGTGATTGGGGTCTTGTCCAAAAAATTTGGATCTAAAGCGATTTGTTTTAACCCATCATTCACATGTGGAGGGTTCGGGATGGGCGACATAAGCACCTTTGTTATAATCTAACCCGTTGAAGTGCAAAGCGTTTTGTAATCCAGGTGTATTGTTTCCCCATTTAGATCGAACTCGATGAGATACTCCTTGAGAGGTCTAAGGTTATTCTCATCGATTAGAAGGTGTCGGGTCAAAGGCTCTGTCAGTAGCCCAAAACTCCACGAGGTAGTTTGGAGTGCCATCTTGAGGACATTTTACAATGGCCGTTTGAGTGGGCGATTGAATAAAAATTTTGTAATGTCTTTATAGGTTGGGAAATTTTCGGGATATTCAAAATTTCCTATGACATTATTTGTTTTAAATTCAACGTTAGTAAGATCCCCACCCACCGAGAAGCAACCCGAGAGATTGTGTTCTAGCCATTTCCATTAACGAAGATTTTAGGGTTTAAAAAATGTTTTGACTAGAACAATCAAAGTATTTAGATCTCTTAAAGTTTGTGATGAAAAACTTTTAAATGTTTACAAGGAGGGTTTTCCAAAAGAGGTTTTAAAGATATTGAGAACACACAAATATTTGGATTTGAGAAAGAATTTTGTGAGTTTAGTTGCGAGAAAATAATTTGTGTGTGTTTGTTTGTGTTGGAAGAGGTATTTATAGAGTGATAAGAGGGTGTTTTGTGCACAAATGGGAATATTAGGAGTCGGTTTTGAAAGGCGTTTGAATTTCCACATTTAATGCTACCACCCATTACCCTTGATAAAATCACATTTTTCGAGGAGCAGTTGCGATGCATAGTAAAGTGCACTTTGCGGAGATAAAATATCAATTTGATATTTTTGTGAGAGGCATTAAATGCCAAGTGGGATGACATGAAGACAAAGAGACATATATTCCTTTATTAAATTGGCATAGTTACCAACCTAGGACATTTAAGTAAGCGATATTTGGATCATTTAGTTACTCATTCAATGCTCTTTGTCAAGTGTCGGGGACCCCGAATGAGTCTTACTTATTCAAAGGAGAGGTTGGTTTTGGATGTTCGGGGAGAATGAACCATTTCGAGAGAACTCACTGAGATTGGTTTCGATACTTGGCTTTCAATGTCAAGCATTCCTAATTGACTTTCGGTCTCACGAAGATAGGTTCATCAAGGGTTTGGTGAAGATATCACCAGTTGATATTCGATAGGGATGAAATGTAATTCAATATCTCCTTTCATTATGTGATCCACGATGAAGTGATATCTAATATCAATGTGTTTGGTTCTTTGGTGGAGGACGGGGTTGTTGGAGATTGCAATAGCACTAGTGTTATCATAGAAGATGGGCACCATTTTGTAATGGATGTCATAGTCATTGAGTTGACTTTTCATCCATAATACATTGGCACAACATCCTGCTGACTACATATTCAAACCGGTGAGGACATAGCCACCGATTGTTGCTTTGCACTCCAACAAACCGCTTTTCCTCCAAGAAATTGCGGGACCCTAAGGTACTTTTACATCCATGTTGCGGACCAAGATAATCGTAATCGAGTAACCCTCGAGATCAAACCACAGGCATTTTGGATAATAGAGTCCAAGGTTTGGGGTTCCTTTCAGTACCGAGTATTCTTTTGGGCTGCGGTGAGGTGAGATTCTTTGGGATTGGGTGATATCTTGCTATTAAGCAGATCGAAAATTGTATGTCCGGTCTAGTAGCGGTTAGATACATCGGTGAGCCAATAATCCCTACGAAATGGGTTTGATTGGTGATTTGCCGGTGAGATCGGGTCCAAGGTTGTTAGGTGGGACCAATGGTGTCTTCACCGAGGCACAATCGATATCTCATATTTCTTCAAGAGATTTCGGTGTATTTCTCTTGGTGATGGATATTCCTTTATCAGTTTGCACGATTTGTAGTCCAAGAAAGTATGTAAGTTCCCCATCATGCTCATTTCAAACTTCTTTGTCATTAGTTTTTCAAACTGTTTGCAAAGTTTGTAGTTTGTTAAGCCAAAGATGATATCATCAACATACACTTGGACTAGTATCACATCTGTTGGGTTCTATAGACAAACGATTGTGTTGTCTATCTTTCCTCGACAAACTTGTTTTGTATCGGGAAGGTGAGAAAGTTTCATACCATGCCTTGGGAGCTTGTTTGAGTCCATAAAGGGCTTTGTCAAGCTTGCATACATAGTCGAAGTTCACTACTCTCAAAGCCGGAGGTTCTTTGTTGGATCGATATACTTTAATCAAACTAACTTTAACTAGCTTGTTAAGATTTAATAACCTCGGATAAATCCTAAGTTATTAACAAAGAAACACCGAGCAATCTTTATCAAGTCGCGGAATTTACTTAACAAAGCTAAGAAGAATAACTTTTATTATAAACTCTAAATCGCTTATTATGCGGATACTCTAATACAACTCTAAGATAATCGAACTTTTCTCTAAAACACTAATTCAGTAAACTCTAAAACTCTTTTGGAATCGCACTCTAATGCCAATCTAGGAGTCCTTTTATAGGCTCAAGGATATCCTTGTCGGTTTACAATTTGTAACCTTGTACGACAAGTAATCTAAACATAGAATACAATTCTTTCCATAAACTAATGTAACATTCTTTTGTTCTTGCGGTACTTTGACTTCAGTAGTGCGATGCTGACTTTATCTTTAGCAAGACTTTGACTCTTTATTTGTTTCCAAGATGCTGCGACTTACAAGACTTTCATGTCTTGATGCTTTCATATCTTCAAGACTTTCATATCCAACAATCCTCCCTAACTTGAATTCTACTTGCTTGACTTCAAGTTCCTTTATGAATATATCTTTAATATTTTCATCTTTAAAACGGATTGTTTCATAATCTTTAGATTTTATCTCTGTAACATCCGTCCTTGTCAAAGTATCTCTTAGAATTGTTCTTTTCACAAGAAAGATCCAAAGAATCTTCATCTTTTCAAAGAACACAAACAACATATGACAATTTGTACATTAATTCAATTTAAGTTGCAAACTATTCTCATCACTTCGGTGTGTTAACTCTGTGAGAGGTGAATCATTGAAAATTTAATGGATTTAGATCTCTTTACCAAAGCCATTAACTCGAGTAGCCAAATGTTTTGGTGTGTAAGACCATGGTACATTGATAACCATATGATTTTAGCAAACCACCGACTATCAACAGATTTGTTTTGTCTTTACCAAAAGTTGTACCCTTCTAGACTAGTTAGTTCTTCTATCTAATGGTGAACTAATTACCAATAATGGTTTTCCACGACCTTTACCACAAGCCATTTTCTTGTGGGCTAGCCAACTCTTCACATTCGATATGGTGAGTTGATTACCATCCAACTTATTAGCAAGTTGTCAACTAAAAGCGGTTTGATATATCTTTACGAGCCGTTTGCTCATGGATTAGTCAATCCTTTTGTAACCATGGTGGATTGATAACCTATTGATGTTATCATCACAAAACCATTTATTCAACCTTTATTTCAAAATATTTATTACTTAGCAAAAGGTTTCTTCTAAAATTCATTTAAGCGGTTTATTTACATAAGCAAGACTTTGATGAAAGTATCGTCGATCGCGATACTTTGAATAAAAGTATCGATATATCAAAAAGTATTTATTCAAATAAAATTCATACCGATTATTGATCATCTTCAAGAATGGTAGTCGGTTTATAAACAAGTTGATAAGCATGCAGCGGTTTCATTATCCTCTTCTACTTCCAATCCATGCTCTAACATTCTTCTCATGAGCTCAACTGTAAGAGGTATCTTCTTTACGCAAACATGTGTATCATTGTTCCATTTTCCACTCTAAAACATGAACTCGGACTCTCAAAGAATCTCCAAAGAAACAATTTCCCGGCTTTCTTGATTCTTCCAAATATCATCGGTGTTGTCTTCTTGGGTTTCCCATATAGTTATGAGATCACCATGTAAAACTAAATAAATCCCTTCTAATGGATTATTTTCAAAGTAAGCCTTCACCACATGATATAAATAGAGTAGGTCTACTCTATCTATAATGTGCGATAAGTCCCATAGCGTTTGAAAACTTTGAAGCTTTCATCTTCTTTATGAAAAATCATGTAATCTCCATCCTTGGATTTCACAACTTCAAAAACACTAATCTTTGATCCGCTCATCTTCATGTCATCATCTTCCTTTGTATAATCAAAATCTACCACTCGAGATAATTCCTTAATTCATCACTAGTCTCGGATCTTAATTCAACTTTTCTTTCTTTGAGAACCGAACATACAGAAACCCGGTTTTCCTTTTTCTTTTCAAACTCTTCTTTCTTTCGACTTGATCCTGTAGCTTCTTCTCTAAAATCTTTAATGCCTGCAACATCTTTCTTATAATCCTCCCTAGCAAAGATCATATAATCTTTTCATCTCAAAATAATTAAACTTACGCAATCCTTTATACCCTTGACTTTTCGGATAAGCCATCATAGCATTTACGTCTTTAGCTTTATTAAGTCTTGGCATAAATCTAAGCTGGAACAGTGATTGTAATGGTTCAAGACACAGATTCAATTCTCATGCAACTTCTTAGTCGCTTTCTATTACGAGCTTGAGCTTCACGAGCTTTTCTATCTTTAGCATTTAACTCTTCTTGAAGCTTTCTAGTCGCAGCCTTCATTCCTAGCAACTTCAATTGCTCTAAGTTACGCTAAAGTTAACTTTTTCTTCTTAGTTTCAACCAGAACACCTTTTCCTTTATCCTTAGGATCAATTGCAGGTTGAGAAGTTCTTTGTTGTTCTTCTTCTTGTACATCTCTAATAGTAACTCCTCCTCTTGGTTGTGACAAATCTCCTAAAATTGTAACAATGAACTCATCATCACTTGCAGAATGAATAGGTTTGAATGTAGCTTCCTCCTCTTCTTGTATAACAGTTGTAGAAGGTCCAGCTTCCTCTTCAAAATTTAACACTCTTGGAGTAATTACTTGTCCGAAGTATCACGAAAACTAGTACTTTGTTGTTCATACCTTTAACATCAATACTTTGAACTTGAACTTGTTCTTCTTGTTCTCAAGATTCGAAATAATCTTTTCTTGAAGACCTTGAGTTCTTTCTTCTTCATAACATCTTCTTTCAAATTTTCTTTTCTAAATTCCTCCCTAGTTGATGTAAGATGGTTTAGGAACCTTTTGGGTTTACTTGGTCGAGACGCCTTTGTGCCTTCTTCTTTGATTTAAGCGGATCTGAAATTCTGAACCAAAGGCCGCATAAAAGTTTTAGCCTTCTAAACTTTTTCTTCAATTTCTTTATCTGCTTAGCTTGAACCTTAGTAGTCTTTTTGCAACTTAACTATCTCCCTTGTCAAAGCATAATTATCCAAAGATAAACCTTCACGAGGTATAGTATATGGATCTTCACCCGAATATGTGAATGTTCCTCGATGAAACAGGAGCGAGCGTGGTGGAGATGGGTAGTGATCTTACAATCTCTTCTTGAACCTCGGGGCTTGGAGAAACAAGACACAGAGATGCAAGACTTCATGTGAAGCAAGACTTGATGGAAGACCTTTAGATGCGAGACTGCGATGTGAGTTCTTTCAAATCACGAGACTTGCACTAGTGCATCATCTTCATCATCTGCTCTAATGACTGAACAACTTCCATCGTAGAAGTAGTTAATGGTGTATCTGGACCTCTAAATAAATCACTTCTTGAGCCATAAAAGTAAAAATCTTTGATTGTTGAACAATAACAGTAATAAGTCTATAGGTTTTGGCACATCGACCAAGTTGCTTGTTTAATAAAACACCAGATAAACCGTGGGTAAATTAGCCAAGTAGATCCATGTGAGATATGTGAAAGCATCCCATCCAAGATTAGCCTTGAGAAGTTAAAAACTCGATCCGTAGCTAACCCAACCATAGCGGATGCTATATCGACCCAAATCGCTCCCAAGAAGTACTCTTAGCACTTATATAATGTAGCAACTCATGAACCAAAATTTCCATTGAGGACAAAACAACTGCTTTTCGAATGTTTGTTCGTTAAAGAACCTTCATAACCAATATGCCCAAAAGTTTCCCAAATCAATTCCTTGGCAAAACGAATAGCACCATCATTATCATTAAACAAAGAAATCCTCTCTAATAGATGCTTCAAGAATCTTCACAGTTAAGCCCAACAACTTTAGCCCTAATATAAAATTCTTCATTCTCCATGTTTTCTCTTGCAGAGCTAAAAATTCTTGAATCAAGGCTCAATAATATCCGGCTCCACTAAAAGAGCATAACCGATTCGACCAGTTAAAAATCAATAATATCGTGAACGCGCGTTGTCTTGGGCCTTGTCTAAATTTGCTACCATATTGTGCTTTGAAACAAGAAGTCGATTCGCCATTGGTGATTATGTAAGCACAAATTGAAATTGAATAAGAATGAGAGAAAGATGGAACGATGCTAATGTAATAATATGAGAGGAAAAGCGGAAAGTAGTTATTTATAGGAGAGATTTGAAAATCACGCCCAAAATAAAATAAAGTTAGCATTAATTACCCTCAATATAACCGTTGGAACAAGATTTAATACGACAAACAAGATTACTTCCACGTGTCGATGCTTTCAAAGCAAGACTTTCCAAGCAAGATTTCTAGGGAAAAACAAGACTTTGCCAAATTCCTCCATAGAAACTAAGTATATACAAGTATCCTCCCTCGAGCAATACACGGGACTATACTAACACCTTATAGTCCTCCCTTAAATGTAGCTCAGTAGTTAATCATGCCAATACTCACCACCAAGTGATTGAATCTTGAAACATCAAAGCCTTTGGTGAGTAAATCAACTACATTATCATCTGTGTGAACTTTAACCACATTAATGAGCCTATGCTCATAGCAATCTCTGATAAAGTGATGCCGAATCTGAATATGCTTGGTCTTGGAATGATAAACTGGATTCTTCACAATACAGATGGTACTCTCATTATCAATATTGATAGGAGTATTTTTGAAATTGAACCCATAGTCCAAGAGTTGATTACGCTTCCACAAAACTTGTCCACAACAGACTTGCGGCTGCCTACATATTGACTTTCAAGATGATGTTGCCGCAAAATCTACTTCTTGCATTACCGTGAGACTAACCTTCTTCCAAGATATTGGCATCCACCAGCTTGTTGATCTTATCATAATTATCACCGCATAATCACTATCGAAAAAGCCTCTAAGTGAAAAGGTGACTCTTTTGGATACCACAACCCCAACTTAGGTTGTTGTTTCAAATAATGAAGATTCTTTTACCGCATTCATGTGAGAGATCTTTGGTGAGACTTGATATCTTGCACATAGACAAACCGCAAACATGATATCGGGCCTTGATGCGAGAAGATACATAAGAGAGCCAATCATTGATTTGTAAAGCTTGACTTCAATTTGGTTGTCCATCTTCATCTTTGCCCAATGAATTGATAGATTTAATAGGTGTAGTAATGACCTTCATATCATCAAAGTTAAACTTCTTAAGTATGTACGTAACATACTTGTCTTGACCGATAAAAATTCCTTCCTTTGACCGCTTAACCTCAAGTCCCAAAAGAAAGTTAACTCTCCCATTGAACTCATTTGAAATTCCTTCGCATCACCGCTCAAACTCCTTAACCATGGACTGTTTGGTAGCCCCAAAGATGATATCATCAACATAGACTTGAACTAACATGATATCCTTCTTGTCTTTCTTGATAAATAAAGTCTTGTCTATAGCTCTCCTCCTGTATCCATGTTGTAATAAGAATGTAGAGAGCCTCTCATACCAAGCTCTAGGTGCCTGATGAAGGCCATAAAGAGCCTTAACTACCTTATAGACTTTGTTTGGATGTTTAGGATCTTCAAAACCTGGAGGTTGTTTCACATATACCTCTTCAGTAATAGTACCATAAAGAAAAGCACTCTTTACATCCATTTGGTAAACCTGAAAACCCATGTATGAAGCAAAAGCAAGAAATATTCTAATAGCTTCAATCCTTGCAACATGAGCAAAAACTTCATCATAATCTACTCCTTCTTCTTGTCTATAGCCTTGAGCGACTAACCTTGCCTTGTTTTTGATAACATTGCCTCTTTCATCTCTTTTCACCGAAGACCCATCGGTGCCAATGACTCTCTTCCCATCGGAAGATCACATAAAATCCAAACTTCTTGAAGTTTAAATTGAAGAAGTTCTTCCTACATAGCTTCAACCCATCTTTCTTTAGTCAAAGCTTGAGCAATATTCTTGGGTTCCTCTTGAGAGATGAAACAAGTAAACAAGCGTGTTTGATGGTCCTTATGATTCAAACTGTTTTGTTTATACACAAAGCTAAGTAAAGCATTGTGATGTTTTGTGAAACCCTTAGCTTTGTGTCTTGTCATAACCCGTAAGTAGAAGGACCAATGATTTGATCGATTGGATGATTCTTATGAACTGTAAGATTGAGGCTGTGGAACTCCATATGCATCATCCAGTTAGTATAATCAAGACCTTCATTGGAATCGAGAAAATACCTTCATCTTCAAGCTCATCATCGCTTTCTCTAATCCGGGCATGGTAGGATCATCCAAATCATCTAAAATCACATCAGCAAAGAAGATACTTTGGTTGAAAATCTTGTCGGAAATCTTGTGAGAGTACTGCAGTCTTGTTCTTCTTCTTTGCCTCTTCATAAGCTCTCCTTTGTTCATCGGTGTAAGAATGTGCTAATACATCTTGAAGAAGCATCCGATTAAGTTCCTCTTGAATAGATTGATCCTCGGCATTTAATGAGGATTGTGGTGCAATGATACTTTGTTTTGTAGAATCGGTACTTTTCTTAGAAACATCGATTTTGTTTTGGACTTACGGGATCTTCATTAGGAACAAAGATCGTGTCTAATATGAACTCCATGAACAACATATTGTAAATCTTCTCCATTGTGCCTTTGGTTGATTTTCTTCTCTAACAAGTACATAGTTCATTGAAGGAGATAAAACCTCAAGATCAAACATCCAATCGGGACCTTTATCTTTCTCATTGTCTTGATCTTCTAAAACTCAACATGAAGAGTCTTGAATCTTCTTAGTAACTACGTTGTATACTGAAAGCCTTTTACCGTTAGTGCAATAACCCAATAAGTATCCTTCTTCCGATTTGCCATCAAACTTCCCAGATTATCAATGGTGTTTAAAATAGTAAGAGGACATCCAAAAGGCTTCATAAAGCGAATGTTGGGTTTATTGCCCATCAACAATTCATAGGGTGTCTTCATACGTGGTTTGGGCGATGAGACTCATATACATAGCATGCAAGATTTACTGACACGCCTAAAATTGAATAGGTAGATGGGAATCGCTAGCATTGTCCTTCTTTGCTTCAATCAAAGTCCTATTCTTCCTCTCGCAACACCATTTTCTTTGTGGTGTTCTAGCAATACTAAACTCCCTCTTTATGCCTTTATTTGCACAAAAGTCATCCATAGGCTTGTTCTTGAATTCGGCCCATTATCACATCTAATACCTCTAACCTTGAGTCGTAATTGGTTTTCAAGTGCTATAATCGTAGTCCGAATAGCATCAAAGTTATCATCTTTAAAGCCCAAAAGAAAACCCAACCGAATCTACTACAATCATCTCAGAATAACCAAACAAGATTTTTCTTATTTAAACTTGCCATAGAGACAGTCCAAATAAATCCATATGAAACTTGACTCAATGGTTCTCTAATAGTTCTTTCCTCAAGCTTCTTGCAGGAAGCTTTGTGTTGTTTACCCTTCTTGTATGCCAAGCATGATTGATCATTCTTGTAAGTCTTTGAAGGTAAACCTCTAACTAGATTGCCTTTGACCATATTGTTGATATTCTTGAAATTAACATGGCCCAATCTTCTATGCCATTGATGTGCCTCTTCAGATGTTGCTTTAGCCACCAAACATGTGGCTCTTCCATAAGAATGTAAACTCTTCATGTCTAAACTATACACATCATTTGTCCTTGGTACTCTAAGTACTACCATGTCATCATCAACAGGTTTAAAGTCGGAGGAAAGGATGAGACATTACGTGTCGATGAATAACACATGATGCTTTTATCACAAATTTGAGAGGCGAGAGTAAGTTGAATTTAAGCTCCTTCACCTATCTAACATTCTCAAAGTCAATAAGCCCCTTTGATAGTTCCTTTGCCAATAATCATTCCTCCATTTGGATCATTCCCAAACGCAACTCTTCCTCCACTAATATTTCTAAAATCGACAGAATCTCTTTGTCTCTGTCATACTTCAGAGCACCCACTATCCACAATAAGATGATCTTTAAGCTCCTCTTCCGGGTTGCCCCACACACAAAGAAAAGAGTTAGTGACTTTTAGGAACCCAAGCCATTCTTGACTTGTGTTCCCCTTGTGGAGTTACAAACTCAAATTCTTTGAGTATGTAATTCCACTATCTTTCAAATGATGATCCAAAATTATCTTTTGATCTTTAACATGTGGATTTTCAAAACTTTACGGTTTTCAACATAAATCTCTTTCACCGGATTATTAGCATTTTCTTGTATCACAAAACATCGATTCACTTTTGTTGAAAGTATTGTGTGTCCTCAAGAGTACCTTCCTTCTTAACCCATTCGGTTTAACACGTGGTTCCCGTGATCTAGATCCCCATGTGAATTGTAATACCTTCTAGGTTGATAGTGAGATCTCCTAGAATTCCTATTCAAGTAGTGTGATCAAGTTACCTTGCTTAAAGCAAGTACTTTGGAAAATCTTGTGAGATCTTGAAGGTTTTGAAAAGGTCTTCTCGATGTGAGTGTCGTGATTTGGTGTGAAGTTTACGTGATTTACCCTATTTGAATTATTCCAAACCGGTTTGTGCTCTCTAGGTTTGTGGTTGGCGGATCGGTTCTTTGGAAATTTGCTAAGGTATTACGAGTGTCGATCACAATCTTTGATTAAGTGATTAGGACTATAACACACAAAACATAGTTTTGACCCATATGTCCAAAGTGATTTCTTCTATGCCTATGCCCAAAATTATTTTGCCTTCTTGGTGAATGATAAAACTGTTTTGACCAAAGTTATCCCCAAAAGGTTTAGCGATCTTTGTTTTGAAAAGGTTTTGCGAAAGGTATCGCTTGTTGAGCGATACTTTGTTTTAAAGGTCTTGCTTTATTTTGAACATTATTTTCATGACTTCTTTGGGTTTTCGGACCTAGATTGAGCAACAAGCTTCTTCCTAAACTCTAGACAATCTACTCCAAAGCGAGAAACATCGAGGCCTAGAGGGTTGATGAATGCCGTGGGATGAGGGCGACATGATAACCATTGTCTTTCTTATACTCGGGTGGTGGTTCACTTATCGAGCCCTCATTACTAGATGTATCAACATAGTTAATGAGTTCATCATCACTAGTGGTTATGTCCTCAAAATCACCATCATCCCGATCACTAGGTTGGTTTTCATCTATGTTACTAAAGTCCATTCCAAATCCTAAGCCTGTTCTAATGTAAGCCGCCTGCTGCTTTTCAACATAAGCAACATGGCACAAGCAGACTCTCCCAAGCAAAGAAACTTAGCTAACAAATCATCTCTTTCCTTAGTCAATTTCTCAATTTCGGCAATTTTGAGTTTAGTTTCCATTCACTAAGTTTTAATTGATAATCATGTTGTTCATATTTTTCACCAAGCCATTTCATTATTTTCATGAGTTAATATGTTGGCTTCCATAGACTCTAAAGTGATTTGATAACCGCTACCTCGGACCTAGCCCTAACACAATTATCTCTTTCAATCACATAAGCTGTTAAGTAATTTTAGATAAAACTCATAACAGTTTGAGCATACCTCGAGATAGGACCGAGAGTTGGTGAAGTAGCCACCATAGCAAGAAGAAACAGGATCATCTTCACTTTCTTTGCTCCAATCAAATCCTCCAAAGCCATCATCGATTCAAAGCAAAGATGTCACCGGTTCATCATCAAATTCTTCACTCGGTCAACTTCGATAATTTCTCTTGAGCAACCAAAGCCTTTGTTTCGCTTATTGGAATTTCTTTGAGCTCAAGTTTTGGCTTCTCGGATGTTATGTTTGCTTGATACTTAGCAAACACGCACTCCTTGCAAAGTGACCGGTCTTTTGACAATTGAAGCATTCAATTTGAGATTTGTCAAAAGTTATTCCTTGTTTTGGTTTGAAATCAATACTTTTGCCTCGCCTTCTTCATGTACTTTTGATCCTTGCAGTGATCATAGCAACTTCCACCGATATCTATTTCTTCAAGTGCATCTTCTTGATCATGCTAGATCCTCTTCATAAGTGATGATGTAAAGCGGCTTGTTGTGCAAAGAAGGAGCACACAACTTCATCCGAATGCAAAGTGGTAGATGGTGGGGCTGCTTGAGCATATGAAGGGAATTGTAAACAACAAGATTTTGAGAAACAAGACTTTGAGGAGTAGCGATTTTGAAGAATCGCTCTTCTTTCGAGATGATAGAAAAGCAATACTATGGGATTTGGAATTGGGTTGACCACTCATCTCATGTTCATACACCTTCATTGATGATAGAGATCATCAAAGTCCATAACATCCAATCCTTGTTGTCCTCGATCATAGTAGCAATCACATGCCATGTAGATGGCAAGCTCATAGAAACTTCAAGTTAGCATCCTCAATGACACTACGCCTTGTATAACTCCAACATGTTGAGGAGATTTTGAAACCTATCATATGCAAACATCAAGATTCTCTCTTTCACCAACCTGTGAAAGTTTCAAATTGTTGCTTGACAAATTTACGTGCATCTTGTTAGAGGCTTCATTCCTCAAACTGGTCTTGAGAGCGACCAGAGTCGCTTAGCATCTTTAGCATCATGAAATTTGAGAAGATGACCATACGGAATGGCGGATAAGAGAATGTTTAGAGCCTTCTCTTGATTCCTTAGGGTTCTTCTTTGGTAAGGCGCCTTTGGTGCTATAGGTTGTCCAGAACATTAATGGGATCTTGAACTACTTCATTCCCATTCACAATTACATTCCATAGAGCATGGTGCGTAATGGCAATATCTTGCCTCATCTTCATGCACCGAGATCATATTCTCCTTCTTGATTATTGGAATTACGAGTGAGGTGATTGAGGTGGTGGAGCGACTTGATCGACATCTTGAATATAGTTGAAGTAGGGTTTCTTCCTAGTCGAGTTTCACACAAGCTCGATACCACTTGTTGGATCGATATACTTTAATCAAACTAACTTTAACTAGCTTGTTAAGGTTTAATAACCTCGGATAAATCCTAAGTTATTAACAAAGAAACATTGAGCAATCTTTATCAAGTACGCGAATTTACTTAACAAAGCTAAGAAGAATAACTTTTATTATAAACTCTAAATCGCTTATTATCGAGATACTCTAATACAACTCTAAGATAATCGAACTTTCTCTAAAACACTAATTAAGTAAACTCTAAAACTCTTTTGGAATCGTACCTCTAATGCCAATCTAGGAGTCCTTTTATAGGCTCAAGGATATCCTTGTCGGTTTACAATTTGTAACCTTGTACGACAAGTAATCTAAACATAGAATACAATTCTTTCCATAAACAGAATGTAACAGTTCTTTTGTTCTTGCAGTACTTTGACTTCAGAGTGCAGTGCTTTGACTTTATCTTTAGCAAGACTTTGACTCTTTGGCAGGTTTCTAGTATTTTGCGACTTACAAGACTTTCATGTCTTGAAGCTTTCATATCTTCAAAGACTTTCATATCCCAACAGATTCTTGAACATACACATCTTCCTTGAGATCACCATTTAAGAATGCACTTTTAACATCCATTTGGTAGACCACGAAGTTCATGTATGTTGCATATGCAAGGAAGATCCCGATGGCTTCCATTCTTGCAACAAGAGCAAATGTCTCATCATAGTCAATGCCTTCTTGTTGATCGTAACCTTTGGCTACAAGTCCGGCTTTGTTTTTAATGACATTGCCGTTTTCATCAGTTTGTTTACGAAACCCACTTCATTCCTATGACTACTACATCACGAGGACATTTGATCAAGGTCATGACCTTGTTTTTATCAAGCTGACTGCAGTTCTTCTTGCATAGCTTTGAACCCGGCTTGGGTATTTTAGAGCCTCGAGTGACACTTTGGGTTCTATATATGATAGGTAATCGGCATATAGACATTCATTGGTGAAGTCTGCGAGTTAGACTAGCGACCATACTTCTAGTGAGCATGCCTCGGTGGGTTCACCAATGTTGTTTACAAGCTCAATATCACGAGTTCTTGTCCACTTACTTTGTGGTGCAGGATTTGAGCTTGATGATGTCTTGGGTGTTGGATGTGAGTTCGGTGCAAGAGTCACATAATCAATTAGATAATCAGAGATGTCTAGTTCAGTCGAGGTTCATGAGTTCTGGGTTCTCGATTATTTGGATCGGTGTTCCTTATCGGCGAGGGATCGATTGATTATCAATGAACTCACCGATAGTTGGTTGGGGTAGGTTGTGAGGTAAGACATAATATGAGATGTCGACATCGACTTGATACGAGGAATTAAATTGGTGTTGTACTCATGGGAGGATATCTTGATGAGTTATCAATTCCTATTTCCTCCATCGAGGTGTTGGTGAACTGATGCTTTCAATACTTTCATCAAAGGTGACATGAAAGGTTTCCTCAACTTGTTGTCTCCTTGTGTTAAAAACCACGAAGGCTTTGGAGATCGGTGAGTAGCCTAAAGTATCCATCATCGGGTTTTGCATCAAACTTGCCTAGATGATCCTTATGGTTATGAATGAACACAGGACATCCAAACACATGAAAGTAGGCGATGTTAGGAAGTCTACATTTGAAGATCTCATATGGGTTTTATTATGTCTTTTGACAATGATTGACTGTTTTGAGTGTAACAGCGGTTTTATCGCTTGACCCGAAATGTTTGGAGAGGGTGAGCCATTTAACATGGTTCTAGCGACCTCAATGAGGGTTCTTTTTCCTTTCAAAGAACCCCATTTTGTTCTGGGTGTATGGAGATGAGAAATTTTGAGAAATTCCTTTTCATCACGAAACTCTCAAGCTCATGATTTTCGAACTCGTACCATTGTCGATCTGATTTGTTTAACAAGAATGTCATTACGGTTTTCAATCTTTCGATAAATGACATTATTGTATCATTTGCTGACTCTTTTTGAAAGAAAGTAAACCCAAGTGTATCTTGAGAACTCATCAACAATGACAAGTGTATACTTCTCATCTTTGGATTGATACGGGACCGACAGTCCAAAGAGATCCATGCGCGAGGAGGTGAAAGCGACTTTGATGGAGAAATTTTGTTTGGTTTTGAATGATGCTCGTGGTGTTTACCTTTTTCCTGAGCGAGCATGGTTTATCTTTTGCAAAAACCGGTGATGGTAAGCCAAGGACCTTGTTTTGTTTTGCCAAGTTGTTGAGGTTTTGAAGTTTAAGTGTGAGAGTCTCTTATGCCATAGCCAATTGATAGTTTCAGGTGGCTTTAGCAAAGAGACAAGTTCCATCTTGAGAGAGTGTTGACATGTCTAACACATAAACATCATCTCTCCTTGGAGCTATCAACACTACTTCCTTGTTGGCATTGAAGATGGTACCTTGTTTGTCATTAAATTGCACAATGTACTTAGCATCACATAGTTGGTGACAACGATGAGATTGTATTTGAGACCATTGGCGTAAGCAATTCTAGAAGACTATTCCATTGCAGTTCTTGAACCATAACCTTCAGTGGGACATGATGAGTTATCACCAAATACTACCTTGGGTCTGGTTCCTTTACATACTTGTGCAGATACTCTTTTACACCATTCATGCTTCTTGAGCATCCATTGTCTAGATGCGGATAGGCTCCTGGCGTGTCTCTACACAAGTAGTAAACCTGAATTATTTTATCTTAGTGACCCACTTGCTAGTGGGCTTGGGTCTCAAGGTTTCTTTGAATTTTGCAATTGACTCATGGTCGGTGGTTGTGTGCATTGTGCTACCACGGGTTTTGCATTTAGAGGCGAGGAAGACTCGGTGATTTTGGGTTGTTTTGTGTTTCTCCTTGCATGAATGACTTTGTCATGTTGGGATGTCTCATGATTTGGATTTCCACATATATCACGGATGTGTTCATGAGACGATCGTCACGATGATGATCATTAAACCCCGGTGAGGCAAAGAGGAAAAGGTTTTGCTCTATTCATGAGAAATGTTTTGGATGATGAAGAATCTGGTGACCAACTTTGGTGTAGTTTGCTTCTTGTGAGCTTACATACGTAAGTGGTCTGCGATTCTGTGATCATCCTTATTGCGAGATCATGCGATAAAGGATTCTCATAGAGGCTTGTCGATGGTATGACTGTGTAATGACACACTCACATACGCTTGGGTTTTGGTGGATTTTGATTTTGATGAGCTAGATGAGCGACTTAGCTTCCTTGATTGAATCGGGGCTTTTCGATGGAGTCCATCTTTTCTCGACTTCCTCACAAGCTCGGTGAGTTGCTAAATTTGGTCGACCGGTTGGGGACAGAGGATGTTGAAGTCTCGGTAGGAGTAGACTCTTGTTGGATTAGTTTTGCTTTTATTTGTAGGATGGTTCTACCAAGTCCGGACCTTTCCTTTGGTGAGTGAGGATTGAATTTTAGAGGAGTAAGCTCGGAGCTTGGATCGGCACCTCAAGAGGTTTCGGGGGTGGAAGCGGTGTTTGGATTACGCTTGAGACTCGAGAGATGTGTTGGTACCACCGGTCATCTCGGGAAGTCCTAGCATGCTCTTAAGAGCTTGGCTCTCGTGCTCAAGAATCCTTCGAGAATCGAAGTTTGGAAGCTTACTCTCGGGATTAACCCGTTCAATCCGATCACTAGAATTTGGAGTTGTCAACATGTTGGTAATCATACCACAGACACAAATGGTTTTGAACTTTGGTCTTTGTTGCAGAGTCGGGAGATGATCTTCACCTATGACTCTCTTTTTGCTCTTGGGGCACCCACAGAGATCAAAGACCACAGGATTCTTAGCGATCCAACTATCAAGAATATCTTGTTCCTTTTAAGTTCATCTTGAAGAGCCCGATTTCTCTTAACTAGTTCGGTGTTTTGAATTTGCAAGGTGTGACCTCAAGCTTGGCTTGTTTTAAAATAAGCAGTTCATCTCTACACTTGTTTAATTCAAAACTTAGCTTGTTGTATTTTGAAAAGAGATTTAATCTTTGCTCTTCTACGAACTTAAGGTCAACATTAAGATAATTCATATAAGGCGCCAATCGTAGTCATCATCCATAGATAGTAAGATGTTTACCTTCTTCATAGTGATGTTGACCCATTCCCGCTTTCGCATGATTCTTTCCAACTGCTAGCTTGTCCTCTTACGAGAGGGCCATCGATTCATCGACATGCACCATCTCATCATCGATGACACCGGCTCTTCATCGATCGAAGGTCTCAAACAACAAGGCCTTTGTTTTACCCCGCATGATTGATCACTTTTGTTGTTTATGAGGTGGCCTCGAGCAATGCAAGCTTAGCTGACTTTCTTATACTTAGCTTCAAAGTCAACAGTTTTGTTTTGATCGATTTATTTTGAAGATTTTGATGAGACCGATAGATTTTGGTTGAAATTTGCTAAAGCACGAGGACCGATTTGACCTTGATGGTTTATAAGAGGTTCGAAATTGTTTTGAAAAAGTCTTTTGCAAAATGACCTCTTTTGTGACACTTAAAGCATTCAAATGTCCTCATTTGCTTTGGTATTGAAAAACCTTTGTTTCTTTTATAAACCTTGAGAGTTAGCAAGGAGTGCCCTTTCACGAAATTCGGTGTTCGGTCATTTAGGTACTCCTCACTTGATCTCTCATCGGGCTCATCATCGAATTTTCACGAAAATCTTGAACAACATTGTTAGAATAGAAAGCGATTGATATTGGAGATGAGGTGATGGTCGGGGACTTCTTGACTTCCGAGACTTCTTTAAGTCGGGTATCGTCATTGATGAGATTTTCCTCATAGACAAATTTCCCATAAATTTCGTGAAGCTCAAGATTTTGGATATGATTAGCATTCCTAAGTCCCCGAGAGAAATTCAACCACTTCTCGTGGAGACTGTTGACAAAACCAACATTGATTTCATGTTTGGACAACTTAACACCATCATTTGACAATTCATTTAAAAGAGTTTTGTACACGTGTAAGTTTGAGAGAGTTTCGAGTCCTTAGTACGAAGGTGTTATACTCGAGTTTCGTGTCCATTATCCTGTTTTCCTTGGTATCGATGGTCCTTCATGACTATGAACTAGGTCATCCCGGTTTGCTTAGTTGTACTACGAATTATAATGAACTCCATAATATCGTCGGGAAGACAAGATATTATGATACTTTTGAGTCTTTGGTCCTGGTTGACCACTCTCCTTTCATCCTGGTCCACCGAGCTTGTGTTTGGGCAACCCTTGATGATCTTTGGGACAAATGGACCTTTAGTTATACACTTGATATAATAAGGTTCCATCGATCAAATAGCAAAGCATTCGCTTTTCCATTTGTTGAATTTTCCAACTTCAAGTCTAGGGCAACAAATGGTGAATAAGCTCCACCCTTTTATCGACTAGTTGGGGTACATCAATTTCGACCATTTAGGATCCTAATTTAAAAACTTTTAGAGGGCCTAAAAAGCGAGTTTTATAATTAGCCTTGCTCGATACCACTTGTTGTTCCCCGTTCACTATCGTTTAAAGCAGTTTAAGTTTATAAAACAAGTTAATAGTGAACTATGGTGAAATTAACATAAGAAAAGCACACCAAGTAATTTTCAACATCATATTCTTATTAGAAATAAATCAACAAAGAATACATTACCCAAGTACTTGCGGAATAGTACTTGGGATTGAAATGACAAAGTTGAATGACTCTCTCTAAGCTCGGGCTAAGTCGAGCACAACTCTTAGAGCTATTTGAGCTATCTCAGAACTAAGTTGTATTTGGAGGTGAAAAGATGGCTCATGCGTGTATGTGTGTTTTACAATTCAAGCTTAATCTTTTCACTCCATCTCTTATGCTATTTATACATGTATGATATTTGACTCTTTCCTAAGTGACAAACCGACATCATCTGAAGACAAAATCTTGATGTATTTTGTGCATTTATAAAGACTATTCTAGGTAAGAGACAATACTACTTTCCTAAGTTCGAGAATGACACCGAGCACGATCTTTTGCCACTCGGGGAAAGTTGACTTTGGTTGATAAGGACTTCGTCTTATCGATTCAACCTTTTCCGCTTGTCCGCTCTTTCTTGATCTTTACATCCTTGATCTTCTACTTGACTTGTCTTGATGTAAGTAGTTGGAGAGAGTCTTAGGGATTCGATGAGTTATTGTCATCACTTCATTGAATCCATCATCTTCTTTTCGACTCGGTCTTCACCCTTTAAGTTCCGCCTTCTTGGTGGAGACTTCTTCTTCGCCTCATCTTGAGTATCACGAAGATGACTCACGAGAGACTATGCACTCGGTGACTGTTAGTGTTAACGGATTAAACACTTGAGCTATTTTCTATTCAAATTCTAGATTAAGGGTTTGGGTATTCTTGAACCCAACATTAGTTGCTAACGGAAAAGCCTAAATCCAAAAAAATCGGTGTACCTTTTATGCAAAAACAAAGTGGATTTACCTTGATTGGAAAAATACCCAAGTAGAGTACCTTTTGTGCCATTTTCCAATAAGGCGTCCGGTATGTTAGCGCTCAAAGCAGGCGTTATAGTTTAACCTTTAGGCGTTAGAGCGTTACCACACCATGATGCGCATTAATGGGAGGTTAAACAAGGCACGTTATGGTGCTAACAGGCGTTAAGCACGGAATTAAAAAAATCATTTCACCCCTAAACCATTTCAAATAAATTTTCACTTACACCCCTCAACCTATTCAAATTTAAATTTAAATTATAGGTTAATTACGAGAGGATAAATGAAGTTCAAATTTGAAATTTAAAATCAAATATGAGTGGATTTATTAAAATTCAAATTCAAAATCAAAATCAACTCTGCCTATATATACAACTCTACCAAAGTTGTTTAGAACACACAAGTTACACACACAACTCACACACACAAAAATGTCTCGGAAAGATTTCTCTCAACAATTCCCAAGTCCACAATAATTGCCGGAAACTACCTTTCCAAGTCCACCACAACTGCCGTAAACTACCTTTCCAACTCCACCAGAAGAAGTTGAAGTTTATTCAACATCACCAGAAGATGTCTTTATGATTTTTCAACCGGAAAATGTATTTGTAAACACTCCACCTCTCAACAATCCAATTGTTAACACTCCACCTGTTAACAATCCACCTGCTAATAGTCTACAGGTGGACCTCGAAAACAATCTATTTGGGTTAAGTGAGGCTTCCGCCCGTGAACTCAAGGCAGAAGAGGAAAATTATAGAGATTATGGAGCAGGAGGCGAGGAAGGCTGCTCGTCTTGAGCAGGAAGCCGAGGAAGTCGAATATCTTGGGAGAACTACTTTGACATCATGGAGAAAATACTTTAATGGCGAGTTTATTCCTTTTCAGTGTGAGGTTGGGCTCGGATGATTCGTGATTCTTAAGTTTTAGTAGTTTATTTTCATCAATCTCGTTGTAATTTTAATATTTAATGTACTTCGTGTTTAATGTTTAATGTACTTTGTGTTTTAATGTTTAAAATTTAATATTTTTTAATAGAGTTATGATATTTAGACCTAACAATGAGACCTACTAATATACCTAAACCATTCATTTTTTTACAAGTATCATGCACCTTTTCTCTTTCATTATTTATCACTAATTAATTATTTAAATACACCAATCACATCATTAGGTCTAGATTTTAAGCATATAAATTATTTTTCTTTTTAATAAATGAAGTGTTTGATTTAGTTTAAGGGTTGAATTTGAAAATATGTGAGTTAATGTTTAAATGAAATATTAAAGCTTGACCGAGGTTACTACACGTTACGCTCATTGAGGTCAAATTATACAGTCAAGGAGAGATATTTTAGCTTGGGTGAGTAACGTGTGGTCTGAGTATTATCTTTTACTTTTCTTTCAAGAATTGCAGAACAAAAACTTTTTAGTTTCCAAATTTAATTTTAGAAAATGGAGTGTTGTTGTTATAGTCCCACAACAAATCCATCTTTCAAGTTTCTCAATCCACAGGTAAAACCTCATTTAAAGTTTTCTTAGTTAGGAACTTATCATCATTAGCGAAGAATGAAACTAATATTTTTTAAAGGGGATTCTTGATTTTGTGTGTATTGGTTTGAATTATAAACTTGGTTAGTTATCATGAGTATCTTTCCTATATACATTTTTTTTTCTAATGATGCTAAGCTCAGGTTCGATTAGTAATATATAATTATTTAAAAAAAGGCAGCTGATGGTGGTTAAAAGTGCAAGGTGTAGTGTAATACAAGTTTCTAGAAAATTCAAACTGTTGATGCTTATTTTTGAAGGTGAATAAAATTCCTGCATGTTAAAAATATGTATCAACTGTCATTAGTAGTAGTGAAGTAAGGTATGCATAATATTGTGATATGGTTATTTGCAGAGTGTTCCATCATCGGCTCGACTTTGTAGTAATCCATTTCTTAAAGTAAATGACAGAATTAAGTCCAAAAATCAGTCATCATATGTTAATGATTTGAGAACCTACAAACGGAGGACGAGCATCGTTGCAGCCGAGTCTAAAAATCAGGGTTGGGACTTTGGCAGATTTGTCAAGACATTGTATTTCTTTAACGGACCTCCATCGCCTTTTAAGGTTAGGAGTTACTACTGCTGTCCTCATAGGAAACGGAGTACTTGTTTTTTATATTGAACGAATTGATTCACGTTATGCTTATCCTAAAAGCAGTAAACAGAAACGAGTCAAATTCTTCAAAAGTTTATGTCATCAAATTGTTCAAATGCAACTTACCATATTTGACACGCTACGTAACTATTTTATAAGCCAATCGTTACACAAACAAATCCCGCCTATGTAGACACCGATCGAAAAACATATACGAAGTATTTATTTTCCTCGGTATGTTTCTTGTGCAGATCTTTGAAAGTCTGATTGCAAATATGTCTGGTCCATCGTCAAGTGAAGCTGAAAAGTCTATGGATGTGTCTGGGATAGTTTTAGTGGCTGGTGCCACGGGTGGTGTTGGGAGAAGAGTAGTGGATATCTTGCGTAAGAAAGGGTTGCCAGTTAGAGTATTGGTACAACATTGCTTTAAATAATCTATATCAAATATACTCGCGAAGATTGTATATGATCTTGTATCATGTTTCTAATTGCAGGTCAGAAACGAAGAGAAAGCAAGAAAAATGCTAGGCCCAGATGTTGATTTGGTGAGTTAAATTTTCTTTTGCAATTAATTATGTACATGTCAGCAGAACCAATTTCTGCATCAGCATCTTTCTACAAGTAAGATGCCACATCATTAAACTACAAGGGGTTTGATGTTTTGAGAGTTTAGAGGTTTCAGTGGTGGACCCAGAAAAATAGGATGTGAGGCGACTTTTTTTTTTTTTTTTTTTTTTTTTTTTTTTTACAATAGCAACAAAATGCGGAAGAAAAACTAGGATCGTAATGATAAATCGAGTATTTTACCTAAAGATGAAGGATTTATAAGGCTTTAGAGTGTTGAATGTTCGATTTTAGTATGTGGGTGGGGGCAATTTGAATTTTTGGTGGGGTACTTTGAAAAAAGATCAAAATTAAAAATAATAATAATAATAATAATAATTACACTAAAATCTCAACTTTTTGGCTAGCTATGGGGCACCGCCCCCACACATCTACATAGATCCGTCCCTGATAGGTTTGAAGGAGGCAATAATAGTGAAGGGGGGGGGGGCGTAAACTGTTTAAAAGAAGTTTAGGGTGCATTACTTTAATATTATCTGACATATGAGAAGTAAATTGGGTATAAAAATTTGCAGGTTGTTGGAGATATAACGAAAGCTAGCACTCTATTACCTGTTTACTTTAAAGGAGTTAAGAAAGTGATTAATGCTGTTTCAGTCATCGTTGGTCCAAAAGAAGGAGATACTCCTGATCGGGCCAAATACAGCCAAGTAACTTCCGGCATTTGTTTATTTGTTTTTAATTATATATAAGTTGAGGCTGATCATACACGCTAACAGAAAAAGCATGTTACCTTGCAGGGGATCAAATTCTTTGAACCAGAGGTGACAAACTCATTGCTTGGAAATCTAATCTGATGGAGCTTGATTTGCAGATACATTTTATTAATCCGTTATTGTATGATTGATGCAAGCAGATTAAGGGTGATTCACCTGAAATGGTTGAGTACATTGGAATGCAAAATCTGATTAAGGCATTAGGACCAAGTGTTGGACTTAAAAGTGGAAAGTTAGTCTTTGGATTCGAAGGTAGCTCTTTCTTTCTATTTGGAGTTCAGTTTTATCAACTTAACTACTCACCCTGCCGAATATTAGTTGCAAAAAACCCAAGTGCTGTATCATATTCAAAGGTCAAATTGAGTCACCTTGATGATTTGATTTGTTCGTGATTTTACAGATGGTTCATCGAGAGACCTACCTTGGGGTGCTTTAGATGATGTTGTGATGGGAGGAGTAAGTCAAAGTTCATTCGAAATAGACCCAAAGGGTAGTGAAAATGGTGGACCAACAGGTCTTTTTAAAGGTTTGTTTAGATAGTATACTTTTGTTAGTTGAACTACAACTTCTAAACTTTACGTTACTTTTTAACTTTTTCTATACTGTACTTTGTTTTTTTTTATGCAAATAAGTGCCAATCCTGTTAAGAGTGAGTGCTTTTTGGAAGAGGTAATTTAAACAGTTGCTGGTCAGGACCTTTAACCTGACACAGCATCGTGTTCTGAAATTTATTGTTCAAGACCTTTCTAATGACCAGCTACCACTGTAAGGTACCAGCAAAAAGAAACAATGATTTTCTAACCATTGAGACCTACCATGACAGACTCACGTTCTTGCATTGACTACATAATTATACATCCATAAATAGTATAGTGTTTGATATTTGGTGACCAAGCCGATTCAAGAGTGCCTGTAGTTAAACACTGTTTTAATTCCAGCAGCTCCATAAGATCATTATGAACATTTAAATGCAAAAATAACAGTCATACTCGAACTTCATCTGGTGTGTATTTTGCAGGTATTGTTTCTACTGCAAACAATGGGGGTTTTACAAGTATCAGGACAAAGGTGAAACATTTCCCACATCACATTGAATGAATCTTTTGCATCGCCGTTTGTTTTTGACCAAACGTTTTGTTTCTAGAACTTTGATGTTGCAGAAAATTTGTCTGCATATGATGGTTTGAGTTGCGCCTTAAAGGCGATGGGCGTCGTTATAAGCTTATTGTTCGCACTAGCCGTGATTGGGATACTGTGGGTTATACAGTAGGTTTTGACACTGTTAAAGACCAATGGCAATCTGTAAGTGACACATCATCAATTTATTTTTGTTTTTTTGGGTAAGCATGGTTTCCGACCTTTTGGCCAACTAATCCACGGGTTTGAACTCACGCCAAACAGACTCAAACCGGTAAAGCCCTCCTTTTCAGGAGGTTAGCAGGAATTGAACTTGAGACCTCACACATTTTAGAGTGATAGTCACAAGCCCTTTTGCCACTAGGCCACCCTTGAGTGGTTAATTTGTTGTCTCTTTATTTCTCATTTTTAAAAGAAAAGTTATGTGTTTTGAAAGTGATTATTAAATTTCTTGCAACCTGAAGTGACAATGCTTTGTTTTTTATATTTGGCTATACATAGTAGGTTATGTGCTTGTATATTCAGCTACTCACATTAGATATCAAGATTTTTCGACATTCAAATATCTGAACATTAGATATCAAGATTTTTCGATATACAACTATTATCTGACAGTGATTATATGATATAACAATCACGTTTATAAAGCAAATGCAAGCATCGTCTAAGTTATAATTACCCAAACAATGAGCATCAGATTAATAGTTTATCTCATTTGTATAACCATTATGCATACTAGTTAACTGTTTAACCTTTGGAAGGCTAACAACACCGGGCACTATTATGAGAAAACTTAGCCCTATTGGCAAGAAACTAAAATCGTCGTACTCGTGTGTTGAATTAGTGAACCAAAAGTTATATGTTTCCTTTTTCTAAGTTAATTCTTACTTTAAATTTCTAATATCTATTATTATATGTCACAACTTTCAGGTACAATTGCCGTTTTCTTCTTTAAGACCGATATTTCGGGCAAAAACAGTAGCAGATGCCCAGCCATTTGACCCAAGTCAAATCATATCATTACAGGTATGTTTTCTTACTGTTCTTGTGTATTTTTGCTTTTGGGTTTTAATCCTCCATAAATCAAAACATCTGCACACACGCAGCTAATGTTCAGCAAGTTTGAATACGATGGGAAACTGAATCCAACGTTCGTCGAAGGTCCCTTTGAGCTTCCAGTATCAAGCATTCGTGCATATATGGCAGTACCCATCACTCCAAGGTTTGATTTCTTTTTTGTATCAACAGTAGTTACTTATGGATGGATGACCTTTTTCTTGTGCTCATTTCATTTCATATTAATGATTGTACAGATTTGTTCATGTGGGGTCTGCTGGGGTTACCAGACCTGAAAGACCAGGACTTGATCTAAGTAAACAACCACCTGCTGTCAGATTGAACAAAGAACTAGGATCCATTCTAACATTCAAGTTAAAGGTAGCCAGGTTCTATTATACATACTATGTATGGGAAAACTTATATTTTGTTACTAGCGAGTAAAGTTATTCTTATGGCCATTCGAGTAATAGGTCTGTCTATTTTGATACTAATTAGTAAAATACTTCAAATTTTAATCTTATATTTTTGCTAATGACGGGTCACACACATTTTTTTTATAAAAACCAATTTCCTTTATACATACATTTGCCAGCAACGGGCAACTAATTAGGTAAACTTGTGGAACATAAGATGAGGTATAATAATCTAAACGTACACTATGATTAACTTGATTGCATTGGCTACAGGGTGAAGATTTAATTAGGGAAAGTGGGATTCCATATACGATAATTAGGCCTTGTGCGCTAACTGAAGAACCTGCAGGAGCAGACCTCATATTCGAGCAAGGAGACAATATCACGGTATATTACATAACATACATCAGGCGATGATGATTCTGCTGTGTTTTAGCATAGGTAGCAAATTGGGCGGGTTGGTATGTTGTATAATGGTAATTCGTCGACATGGGCTTTACCAGTAACATATTTTTGTCCAAATTTTTATTTTGTATATAGACATGGTTATAAAAAGGGTAAATTGCCAAATAGGGTATGATAAAACACTTAACCTTCCAATTTGTGGTATCTGCTAGCTTCTCTGCCATCAAAATAAAATTTTACTTGAAAAAAAAAAGTGACTGTTTAATTTGACCAATAAAGGAGTGGAGAATACATTTTGACATATACAAGGACCAAATTCTTCTTTTTTTCATGAAGTTGCTCATTTTTTCTATAAGTTTCCTTTTTTTTTTTTTTTACTATAACTGACTTCCAGTTATCAAAGCTCCTTTTTGTTAGTATAAATTAACTTATTGTCACAACCCGCCTATTTGTAGTGATCATTTTCAAGTATGCTCGGGATTCTAGATTATTCCACACTTCTCTTGGAAGTCCTTGGATAATCTTGGAAGAGTTTAGAACATCTTGGAAAGTCTTAGAAAATGTAGGAAGATCTAGAATGGCATGGAAATTCTAGATCTCTCATGAAGAAGTGTAGAAACTTGTATAGAGTAGTATAAATAGGAGTAGTCTCATTTGTTCAAGGCATCCATAGAAGCTCATTTGTAAAAAAACTTGTAAAGCTCTCTAGTAATACAAAGTGTTCTCTTTACATTCCACTTGTTCCTTTCTTAGAAACTATCTTCGTTGCATACATCGTTGAGTATTCGAGCAAGGTGAACTTAGTCGAGACTAAGTGCGCACCGGAGACCTTCAGAGACAAGTCCGTGACAAGTGGTATCGAGCGGCGTTGATTCAGCGCGATGGCAAACGAGGACCGAGAAGATTGGTGCTAGTGGAAGTGCGGTCATTGGCGAGGCAAGGTCGCGATGATAAGCGTCAAGACCCGAAGAAGAGGCGCATCTAAGGACATCATGTCAAGCTTTGATAAGAGTTGGCGGGTGTTGAGGCATCCGGTGTGAGTTGAAGACCCAAGTTGAGGGCTTGGATGGTCAGACATCGAGTTTATGACCATGAAGGATGACTTTCGGAGGTCATCAATACGCAGTGGTGAATTTAAGCGTGAAATCAATGGTCTAAAAGAGTTGTTCGTAGGCAAAATCTCCAACATTGAGAAGACCATCGAAGACTTGCAAGTCGATGTAGTGCTATGCAAGCGATCCATGGCTAACTGAGTGGAAACGTTGGTAATAATGCTCAAGATTGATGTTCCAAAACCATCACCGTTCGTGGGAAGCGGGAAGCTAGGCGATTGATGATTTCTTATGGGAGATGGAGCAATACTTGGGCGTCAACATTACGGATGATGATATCAAGATCAAAATGGCGACCGATACTTGAAGGATCTGCGGCGTTATGGTGGAGACGTCGATATGGAGATATCGAGCGAGGTACGTGTACTATCGATACTTGGGGTGATTTTGTTGCGGAACTTAAGAAGCAATTTTATCCCGAGAATGCTAAGAATGAAGCTAAGAGTCGATTCAGAACTTAAGCATTCTCTAACGATCCGGATTATGTTAAGAATTTACTACACTAACCTGGAGATTTAGGATCTTTCCGAACAAGACTCTCTTTATTTTCTCGATGGTTTACAAGGATGGGCTAAGGCGGAGCTAGAGAGCGTGGAGTTCAAGACCTGCTACGCTTATCGCCCACGCCAGGGCTTGATCGACTTTAGTTCGAGAAGGAAGCGTCTAAGCAGAAGGATCGAAAGGTTAGCCACGATAAAGGTGGGGAGAAAGTCGCAAGCAAAGCCCGACAATACACGTAAACCACCAACCGGAAAGAACAAGGAAATAAAGGCGGCCAAGAGTGGTGGATGCTTCGTATGTGATGGACCTCATAGAGCTCGAGATTGCCCCAAGAAAGCAAGCCTTAATGGAATGATGGCTCATGACGACGAAGGCCCAGTGATGGCGGATGCACGAGCTCAATGAGGATCTTGAATGCAATCAAGGCCAAGGCAGAGGTACCGAAAGTCGTAGGGAAAGGATTGCACCGTGGAAGCAACCATCAACGGAACCAAGTGCGTGCTTTAGTAGATTCCGGTGCACTCATAATTTCGTGTCGGTTGATGAAGCCAAACGGCAAGGATTAGCGCCACTGAAAGGAGTGGAACGTTTAAGCCGATGAAACTCGAAGGCGAGCCGATGGAAGGAGTGGCAAGGGCGTTCGAGCGAAGATTGGAGAATGGGAAGGGACGATTGACTTGTCGGTGGTCCCGATGGATGATTCGATGTGGTTCTTGGGTTAGAGTTCCTCGATAAGGCACGAGCTTTTCCTATGCCATTTGCTAATTCTTTATGTATCTGGGCGGTGGAAAGACTTGCATGGTGAGCACGGAGCAGGATTCTAAGTGTGGAGCGAAGACCCTTTCGGCCATGCAATTCAAGAAAGTGGTACAAATAAGCGAGCCTTGTTATTCGGTAACAAGGCTAGAGGGATGGCGAGTCGGGCAAAGTGGAATACCGAAAGAGATCGAAAGAGTTCTTGATGAGTTCAAGGACGTAATGCCCAAGGAGTTGCTAAGAAACTACCACTAGGAGGAGGTGGATCATACCATCGAGTTGGAACCGGGTTCCAAGCCACCCGCCAAAGCCCCTCACCGAATGCCACCACCCGAGTTGGAGGAGTTACGAAACAACTCGAGGATCTTACGGATGCGGGCTATATTCGACCTCGAAAGCCCCATATGGTGTGGCGGTGCTATTTCAAAGGAAAAGGACGGATCCTTGCGGATGTGCATAGACCAAGGCACTTAACAAGGTAACGATTAAGAACAAGTACCTATTCCTCTTATTGCAGGTTGTTTGATCAACTTGAAAGGCGAGATACTTCTCCAAGTTAGACTTGAGATCGGGGTACTACCAAGCACGATAGCGGAGGAGACGAGGCTAAGGCGACGCGTGTCACGAGGTATGGTTCTACGAGTTCCTAGTAATGCCTTTTGGCTTGACTAATGCTCGCCACTTTTGCACCTTATGAATAAGCTATTTCACCCGTTCCTTGATAAGTTCGTGGTGGTATACTTGGACGATATCGTTGTTTATAGTCATACCTTGGAAGAGCATGTCTTACATTTAAAACAGGTATTCCAAGTGTTACGAGACAACGAGCTCTACGTTAAGCTAGAGAAGTGCTCTTTCGCCCAAGACGAAGTCGAGTTCTTGGGACACAAGATCAAAGACGGGGGCCTAATGATGGACGGTGCAAAGGTAAAAGCTATACAAGAGTGGGAACCGCCAACCAAGGTGACGGAGTTGAGATCTTTCCTTGGGTTGGTAAACTATTATCGAAGGTTTATCAAGGGGTACTCGCAATAGCATCTCCCTCAGCGGACCTATGAAGAAGAACAAAGATCGAGTTGGGACGAAAAAGTGCCAAGCGGCGCTCGAGAGTTTGAAGAAAGCGATTATGGAAGAACCGGTGTTGAGACTACCGGACGCGACCATGCCTTCGAGTTGCACACGGATGCGTCGGACTTTGCTATTGGAGGAGTTCTAATGCAGAAGGACACCGATCGCATTCGAGAGCCTAAGCTAAATGAGACGGAAGGAAGTACACCGCAAGAAGAGAAAGAAATGACGACGATCGTCCATTGCTTACGAACTTGGAGGCATTACTTGTTGGGTTCGAGATTCGTGATAAAGGCAGACAATGTTGCTACAAGTTACTTCCAAACCCAAAAGAAATTAAGTCCTAAGCAAGCTCGGTGGCAAGACTTCCTAGCCGAAGTTCGACTATCACTGAGTACAAGCGGGGAAGGCTAATGTGGTAGCCGACGCATTGAGTCGCATAGGCGGAGTTTGCGGCAATCACCCAAGCCAATTCTTCCTCCAAGACCGAATCAAGGAAGGTTGGAACATGATCCTTTGCCAAGCTCGTGGCCCTAGCAAGAGAAGGAAAGACTGGAGATTTTCGCTTAAAGGAGACATGTTGTTCACCAAAGGAGATCGCTTTACGTACCTAAGTGGGGTGACCTTAGGCGGTTAATCTTGAAAGAGTGTCATGATTCGAAGTGGGCGGTCATCCGGATCAAGAGGACGTTGGCATTGGTTCAAGGCACTTATTATTGGCCAAGGATGGAGGACGATGTCGAGACATTCGATGCGACGTGCTTTATTTGCCAACAAGACAAGATAGAGCAAAAGAAATCCGGAGGATCGTTGGAGCCTCACCGACGCCCGAGGACCATGGGAAAGTGTTTCCATGGACTTTATCACATGCTTGTCAAGTCGGAAGGAAACGGAGTATTATTGTGGTGGTCGATCGATTCTCAAGCACGGACTTTCATTGCCGCACCACCCGATGTTCTTTGCGGAAGAGGCGGCTAAGCTTTTCTTTAAAAATGTGGTGAAGTATTGGGGAGTGCCACATGTGATCGTTAGTGATCGAGATCCAAGATTCACGGGCGCTTTTGACGGAGTTGTTCAAGATCATGGGAACAGATTTGAACTTTCTACGAGTTTCCATCCCCAAACGGACGGCAAACGGAGAGGTAACGCGCTATCGAGCTCTATCTTGGCACTACGCGAGTGCCAACCAACATGATTGGGCTAAACTCCTCGACGTTGCTCATTCTCGTACAACATGCAAAGGAGTGAAGCTACGGGAAGAGTCCTTTTGAGTTGGTCACGGGCGCCAACCATTGACTCGAATGCCTTAGCCGCATCATACGAGGGAGTAGCAGTACCGCTTACAAAACAATGAAGGAATGGCACGAGCAAGCGGACTTGGCCCGGGCTTCGTTGGACAAAGCGGCTAAAAAGATGAAGTGGGCGGACGGAAAAAGGAGACACGTCGAGTTCGAGGTCGGAGATCAAGTAATGGTGAAGCTCTTACCTCAACAATTCAAATCACTAAGGAAGGTGCACAAAGGCTTGATACGGAGGTATGAAGGCCCTTTCCCGGTGATAGGACGTGTTGGAAAGGTTTCTTATCGACTTCAACTACCGCCCAAGTTGAAGATTCATCCGGTCTTCCACGTTAGCCTTCTCAAGCCTTATCATAAGGACGAGGAAGACTCGAGCGAGGGTGTCCAGCGGCACCTGCAGTGGTTGTTACTTCAGACGATCGAGAGGTTGACGAGATCTTATCCGATCGCACGATACGGAGCGAGGTGCCAAGTTATAAGGAGTACTTGATCAGTGGCGTAATTTGCCTGATAAGCGAAGCAAGTTGGGAGGTCAAGACTTGTTATGGCAATTCGCGGACAAGATCAAGAAATATCACGAGGATGGAACAGCGAGGACGTCATGAGCTTAGGCGGGGAGGATGTCACAACCCGCCTATTTGTAGTGATCATTTTCAAGTATGCTCGGATTCTAGATTATTCCACACTTCTTGGAAGTCCTTGGATAATCTTGGAAGAGTTTAGAACATCTTGAAAGTCTTAGAAAATGTAGGAAGATCTAGAATGGCATGGAAATTCTAGATCTCTCATGGAAGTGTGTAGAAACTTGTATAGAGTAGTATAAATAGGAGTAGTCTCATTTGTTCAAGGCATCCATAGAAGCTCATTTGTAAAAAAAACTTGTAAAGCTCTCTAGTAATACAAAGTGTTCTCTTTACATTCCACTTGTTCCTTTCTTAGAAACTATCTTCGTTGCATACATCGTTGAGTATTCGAGCAAGGCTGAACTTAGTCGAGACTAAGTGCCGCACGGGAGACCTTGTAGAGACAAGTCCGTGACATTATGCTACCTTTTCTGGGGTGAGAAATTATTGGATATCCCATATTGACAAATTGGTAAGGGTGAGCACAAAAACAGAAACCAAAAAAAAAGAACCAAAATAACCGACTGAAACTAAAAACCGATGGTTCGGCTTTTAATTTTTTGAAAACCGAAAGTTTTGGTTTGGTTTTGTCCAAAAACCAAACCGTAATAACAGAACCGAACCAGTTTATTATATAATACTATATATCTAATCTAATATAAATAAACAACTAAATATATTAAAATTTACAAATACATATTTGTTTTTGTTTTGAGGGTGGATTTAAAATATATTTGTCTTAATGTTAACGTTTATACGTGTGCTTAACTAGTATGTGTGTTTACTTGACAATATATCAATACATATTTGACAATGATCAAACTATGTGAGTTTGACTTGCTTGTGTGTGCGTGTGTTTATCTCCAAGTGTTGTGTAGAAATTTGGGATAACAGCTTGGAATAACAAAAGAAATTCAAGAAAAATAAACAATTCTCTTACGTAAAACAAGTTTGTTGGTACGATTTAGCCAGGTTCAAATCTAAACAGTTAAAAACCGAAAAACCGAATAACCAAACCGAAACTGATAAAGCACCGATAAAACCGAACCCAAAAACTGATTGGTTTCAGTTTTGGGTTTTGTAAACACCAAATATTTCGGTTCGGTGTCTGTTTTGGCCACAAAGCGACCCAAATTGAAAGGTGCTCACCCATACAAATTGGTATCTTATGTTACTTTGGCCATGCACCCTTACAAAAACTATTTTATTGTAACTATAATTTAAATTTTAGAATAGAATAACCATTGAGCTCTCTATTTCCATAGCTCTCTACAAATCTAAGTTTATTTGTTATGCAGGGGAAGATATCTAGAGAAGAGGTTGCCAAAATTTGTGTTGCTGCTCTTGAAAGCCCATATGCATGTGATAAGACCTTTGAGGTTATATTCTATCTCCATTATTGTTGGTGTCAAACATGTCATTTTTTGAATTCAAACGTATCTTATATGGTTATGACATTAATGGTTGAATGGTCGTATTTTGGCTGTAGGTGAAATGTGTGCTTCCATTTAGCGAGCAATACACAGTAGATCCGGAAAATCCTCCACCAGAAAAAGACTACAATTCATACTTCATGTCTTTGAAAGATGGCATCACAGGAAAAGAAGCTTTGGAAAAAACAGTTGCTGCTGTCTAAAACAGTTGGTACTTTTTCATATATGTCTACATTTTTTGTGAACGGGTGGGCGTCCTTCATCTTCTTTTAATAGTTCATAATTGGCATTCAGTGAGGCAACAATTTGTGCTGGACTGCTGGTGCTCCAAATGGAAATGTTGGTGTGACGCAGAGTGATACTTAGATTATACTGTGTTGTGACGCAGATTGATAAATAGATGATACTGTATTGTGCATACCAAATTAGCAACAATTTAGAAACACACAAGAGGATATATATCCTTTATACTGTTGAATATGTCCGTTTAATCCTTATGATAGACCTGCATCTATAAATCTACTTGATGCTTACCCAGTGTGTTCTTTAGCTCCATGGTGAATTGTGTTATTGTTTTCAAGCTGACAATTAGTTCCAACCCATGTAATGATCATCTCTTTTCACATTCTTTGCTATATCAAGTCTTTACTCGGTTTGGATATCTAAATAATATGCGATTTCACTTATTCGCCTTTTTATTTGTTCTTATTGGTTGTTGCATACTTGCATCACCAAATATGTTGACGCATTGTATTTTGGTCAGAATGTTGGTCAATCATGGTACATCATATTTTTATGTTCATCAATCATGGTCCGAATGTTCAATTATGATTCATTAAATCTTGGTGTTTATCATATTTGATGGATCGTGGGTTTGAGGGAAAAAAAGAAAGGGACATGTGTCACTACTTGTATGATTTTTTAGATTTTTCAAAAAGAAATCAAATTTCTAAATAATCCTCGTGGATCTACCTAACCAATAAACACACACTCAAACATGGCTAAATCAAGCCGCGTAAAAATGGAGACGCAAACATATATTTGTGTTCTAAATAAACAGTCTTTAGGATATGTAAGAGCCTCAAAATATGTAAAGTGTTAATATTTTGTGATTTCACTTTCAAAAAAAAATGTTAACCATACATAGATTTATGCTCTAAATATTTGTTTCTGAAACTCGATCGTTAGAATGCTACATGTCTATGCTTGAATTGTTACTATGATATATCTTAAATCATCAAGTTTAATTATCACATAAGCCTTTACACAGACCTCTCTTACCTTATCTGATAATTAAACATGATGATTAAAGATATAACATAACAACAATTCAAACATAGACATGTAGATAACGACCGGCTTCCAAAACAAATATTTAGAATATAAATCTATGTATTATACTATATACATTAGGTATCTTGGATGACGTCGTCTCGAAAAAAAGAAAAGAAAATTTTGCGACATACCTCGGGACTAGGTGGCGAGTTATAGAAATTCCATGTACTTTTGAGGTATTTTATATAACAACTTTATATATTAAATATTTAACAAATGTCTAACGATTTTTTTATAAAAAAATACCGATGAAATGGTCTCTAATTTGCGACAAAACTAAGCCAAATATTTTAATATTTTTTACTTGCGTACGATTTTATAATATGGCGACGAGGATCAAATAGAAAGTTGATTTCCCCTTAAACAGTCTAAAAATTCAGAAAATAGCGATGACTATTAACCAAAGGTCAAACTAGAATCACAATTTAATGTGCAAAAGTTGTTGTGCACATGATGCGCGCGGAAGGCGCGTTCGGGGTCAAGGAAACTTCCTTTTCTACGAGCAAATTTTCAACCCTTTAGGTAGTGAATCTAATCGTTGTAGTGTAGTATGGGATAAGCCTCGGGGATTGATATCGTTCTCAGGGAATAGGAATTCTAGTAAGAAATATATGGCGAAGGTGGGGTGGAGGATGATTCTTTTTTTTTTTTTTTTTTTTTTTTTTTAATCTTTTATGGCTTTTGGAAAGCTAATCTAAAATCTCGGGGCAATTGGTTTGGGGGTGTTGATTACTCTACTTTAACTAATTATCTAATTTAACTACTTACTACGGATAGCTATGTTTAATTGAGGTGTGCTCGTATGATGATTAAGAATGTGTTCACTTAGATACTATTACTCCCTAGTTACCTTTTATTGGTTGGTTGAGTTGTCACGCCCTTTATCTTAACGCGTTGTATTCCTAAAAGTCGTAGGGTGTGTGGAAAACTAGAAGGGGGGGTTGAATAGTTTTACCAATTAAAACTTCCTTTTAAACTATTTAGATCGACTTATGTCAATCTATTTGGTTGTGTGTGTTGGATGTTGATAAACATGCATATAAAGATATGTAATGAAAAGATAAGAGTAAGAAGCACAAAACCACAACACAGTATTTATAGTGGTTCACTACAAGGACACCTTCCTTGCCTACTCCACTCCCGAGTCACCTACTAGAGAGTTCGTAAACACTACACCAATCTCCTTATGGCGCAGAAGCCTTCACAACGTCGCCTACCATTTTTCCGGTGCTAGGCTAACCACCGGGTTCTTTCACTCCAAGGTGAACCAAACCTACACAACGTCGCCTACCCTTTATAAGGTACTAGGCTAAGTACCTAGTTCTTTCATACCAATGTGAACTACACCTTCACAACGTCGCCTACCCTTTATTAGGTACTAGGCTAAGCACCAAGTTCCATTGCAATGGAGGAACTACTACCACACTACACCAACGACTAATCCCAAAGGAGATCTACTCCTTTACAACATCATCAAGGACATCAATATCCTTGGATCTAATGCTAGTCTATCTAGTACATTGAAACACACCATATCGAATGTACATCTAAGGCACCTTTCGTTAATGCCTTTGACTAGATCTACAAGACACCTTTCACTAATGTCTTGTGTCTTCACTTCTAAGCACCTTTCACTAATGCTTCAAGTCTTGACTTCTAAGCACCTTTCACTAATGCTCCTTGTCTTGACTTCTAAGCACCTACTACAAGTGCTTATTCTATAGACGATAGATACTTTTCACTAATATCTTCGTCTTGACACTTGAGACACCTTTCACTAATGTCTTCAACACTACACTTCTTTGAAGAAATAAAGGAATTATCAACAAGAAGACTTCAGTAGCCTTGATGATGAGGAAGCTTGGCAACTCATGGACTTGAGCTTGCTCGACTTCAAAGGTGGTGATCTTGCCTTTAAGAGGAACCTAAAAGATCACACAAAAACAAAACTACAAACATAGATCTCTTGGATCTAAGGTTAGTGAGATTTAACTCGGGGAGAAAGTGTATTAGAAAGGGTGAGAAATAATGAAGAAATGGCTCACTATTTATAGAGGAAAAATCCTCATTCCCCGGATCCCACGGATCCCTTCCACAAGGATACGTCTAGCGTTAATCTAGGGATCCGTGGGGCCCCTTTACCCATGGGTATTTTGGTTATGGGTCATGGGTTGAACCATGGATCTTTGGCTAGATACAATGTATCTTTGAGTGCAATGCACTTGGTCACTGGGTATGGGTTGATCCATGGGTTATGGATATCATCCATGTATGATATAAGCATGATGTCATGCAATGGGTTATGGGTCAAGATCCATGGGTTATGGGCTTTGGGTTGTACCCATCTACATTCAATGTATTTGCCCAATGGGTTGTGATACTTAAGTTTCTACCCATTTATATTACCCAATATACTACATACTAGTTATGTGTATATTTTATCCAAATATGTAAACACTAGTTGTTGTACATATGTATTACTTAAATCATAAAATCACTTATACTTGTTTTAGTGTTTTATGTGAAAATGTGAATAAGTTAGAAACTATTAGTTCAAACCATTTCGTATTTTATTTGTTTCGTTAATATGATTTTCGTTTGTTATCGACAAAACATTAGAAGATCGTAAAATATAAATAAAGCGTTTTCGGCTTATTTGTATTAACAATCTCCCCTTTTGTTGATGACAAAACATAAAATTATTTTAAGGAAAAGCTAAAATTTGTAAAAGTTTGAATTTGTAGTTTTACTTTCTTCTCCCCCCTTTTGTCGAAACAAAAGTGTTTGAAGAAAGCAACACATCGTTTTAATAAAACCATGTGAAAGAAGTAAAAGTAAAAGAAATAGAGAGCAAGTAACAGGAAAGGATCTCGTCGTTACTCCCCCCCTTGACGAGTCCATCCCTAAGTAAGGCGTCAAGAAACTAATTCTAATCTAGTTCATTTGCAATTAACTTTTGCAAAAGATTACGTCTATGTATTGGTGTGCTCCCCTAGATAATTGCAATTATGCAGCGGAAGTCATGAAATATAAATCTAAGATTTCAAGTAATTTGCAATGTATTGCTTTGACATAAAGCTCCCCTAGCTTTAGGATGTCAAAGTCTTCATGTGTAAATTGAATAACTACAAAACAAAGATTAGAAAGCAAGTATAATTCACAATTTCACGCAAATGTGATTCAAGTTAGTAGAAAGAAAACTTTCGTCTCACGGATCACGGTTCCCTCTAGTAGGGATCCGTCTAGGCAATACTAAGGGATCCATAGTAGGTGATTAATTTCAAAGAATGGTGATATAACAAGTAATGTTATCACAAAATGAGATATGAATACAAGGTAATCATATGCTCAGAAAAATAACAAGTAGCATGTAATTCCATTTAATAAAACTAGAGTTATGATATACATGACTCTAAAAACTAAGAAAATAGACAATACATGACTAGGAATTTCTAGACCAACTAACGCTTGATGCTAGGACACCACTAAAATCTTCTAGCTCAAGTTTTGTTTAGGTTTAATCTCGTCGAAACGTTCGAGGAGATGATAGAACATGAAACGTTGGTCTTCTTGTACTTCATGTATCCAACTTTCAACATGTTGACAATGATAGCAATCTTTGTCATGGCTAGGTAGTGGTGGTGGAAGAAATGAAATGGCTTGATGCGAAGGATCAAGTGAAGCGGCTCATGGAGCTTCAAACGATGGAGGATTGGTGGAGGTACATTTGAGAATGACTCAACCAAGAATGATGGTGGTGGTAGAGAAGTGTCAACTTCCATATGATCGGGTGGTTGACTTTGATGATTTCTCATAATCCAAATGGGATTATATGATGGAAAGCAGCGAAAAGGAAGCGGAGCAAGTGTTGACTCAACACCTTGATTTTGAACCATTATTCCTCCTAATGAGGAGAATGTTTTCGTGAGCGGATGAGACGGCCTAGGAGGCAAGTCCTCTAAATTGTAGAGGTGTGGTGATGATAGTGGGGATGTAAATGAAATAGCTCTAGGAACCAATGGTGATGGTTTAGTGGAGATAATATTGTTTGGCCTAGGAGGTATGGTGGTGTTTGGCATTGGTAGTTTTGTGGGTACTATCCTTTTAGGAATTGGTTTGATTGGATGAGGAAGGATCCTATCATTTGTTGGCTTGACCGGAGATGATTCGGTTGAAGAGATTTCGTGTATAACACGAGCCTTGTTCATGGGTGGTTCTTTGGTGGATAAGTTACTACTTGGGGTTTTCCTCATGATGAGATGATTTCAAGAGGTTGCAAGAGCTGAAAGTTAGGATGATAGTGATGACTATGGAGGTCCTAACAAAGTGGTTTATAAACCAAGAGATTTGGCAAGTGCATTTAAGCCTTAAGCCACTAGAATTTATTGGAATGTGATGATTAACATGCACAAGAGTCAACTTGAGGTTGCATCGATCTAGGAATTCATTTAAGATGAGATGGAGTGTTTGAGTTAGGAAGATGAGTTGAAATGATTGTTTTAGAAAGATTTAACATAAAGCGTCATCCGGATCCCGGTTCCTTCCTCGAGAGGATCCGTCTAGGCTAATCTTAGGGATCCGGCCAAGTGATTATGAAAGAGTGGAAATTATTTTTCTAAGATCTAAGACCTATATCATCTTGAGTGTTTGATCCTCTAAGTGTTTTAAATGAAGGGTGCTTAAGTACTTGAAGGTAATGAATGATGTAGCTAATGATTGTCATTTATGGAAGGATTTGGAACTTTCAAGAGTACCAATGGATGAGCAAGGATGAAACTAAAGATTTAGAGTGTCAATTGAAGCTAAATGATCCTAGAGATCAGGTTGTGTCTTAGGATAGTGTTTTGGAAAATATTCTAGAAGCTTTGAGATGGAAAAACTAGATTTTGATCAACTTTGATCAATTTTGAGATGAGGATGATTTATGATCAATTTTGTTATAATCGAAAGATTTCTAAAACTAGATGTGAGGATTAAAAAATGAAGTGTGAGTTTAAGGCGGAAGAGTAATGGATTAAAAGCGAAGCGGTAGATCTACAAGCTTCTTAGAGTGTGATCTAGGTGAGTTATGTAAAATATCAACCTATCTTGATAAGGACTTAATTTGCCTTAAGACACTATGTTTAGTTTAGTGTGAGGTATTCTAAGAATATGGTTGAAATATAATGCTTGCAATTGCATTTTACTTTTGCGGATCCACGGTTCCCTAAGTGTAGGGATCCGTCTAGCACAATCTTTGGGATCCGCCTATCGCTCGTGAGAACCTTTACTAAAGGTATGCAATGATCTTGACAATGCATTATATCTCAAGGATAATCTAAAAGGAGTTCTAATACTAAGATATCAAATGTAAGATGTTTTATTTCATGAAGGAAATTGGATTACATTGATAGAGCACGAGTAAAGAGAATTTGATCCTATTTTGGAATACTACTAGGTTTCTTGAGTGTTTTCACTAGGAGGATCATTATGTGGTTGATGAGTGTTGGTGGAATCAAGAATGAAGAAAGTCTTCATGAGAGATATGTTTAGCGGTTCCATCATCTTGTTCACAAGTACGCATAACGGACTTTGAAATTGAGGATGGAAGTGCATAACATTATGATGAGGCGTGTCAAGAACATTCCATAAGGGATGAGTTTATTCTTGGAGCCTTGAAGATTTTCAATTCTCCTTGCGAAGAAGTAGGCGAGATTGTATGGTTGTTGTGTTAGCAAACAAGACAACATGTGAGCACAACAAGCGGGAAGAATTTCTCGATTTCCCTAAGACTCCAAACATTTTCACGTGGGATGAGTGCAAGAGGCTTGTACTCTTCTCGGATATCCTTGTAAAGATAATGTTTGGATCGGAGTAATATGGTCGAGGTTTGCATATTATGCGATTTAAATCTTCGGAGAGGTATGTGTGAACAATATGGACTATTTTCTTCACGAAAGTTGAAGAGAGAATCAAGAGACCAATCTTGATGAAGGCACATTGTCCATGATTTGGAATCCGGAGGATGTGAGCAAAATGCCCAAGGGTTAGAGTGAACTTTTGGTTTTGATATAAAACCAAAGAGATGAAAGCGATCCTCGTTACGAATGAGTTCGACTTGACGGAAGAATTCCATTATGAACCTTGGACATATCTTCTCGTTGATTTCAAGAAGAAATTCTAGTCCTATGGCTCGGAAGGAGGTATTGATACCTTCTTGAATTGTAGAGAGGTGTCTACATCGTCCTTCATGGAAGTGACGGGGTTTCGAGATTGTTGAACCCACGGACATGATTGCCAGGTGTGTTGGGCTCAAGAAAGATGTTAGGAGTGTAGACGCTAGTGAGTGAATAATCAAACTCGTATTCATGCGTCATAGTTGAACCTATAGAAGTGATGGGTTAATAAGAGGTGATGTTTATGGTCAACCTACAATTATCTAACGTTTTATTAGATTTTTATTAACAATGGTTTTTAAACAAGAAAGATACTTGACTCACTTATGGTTTTGACATTCTAGTGGAGTATTACTTCTAGAATAAAAAATGGTTTTTTAATTTGCATGAAAAACTGTTCTCCAGTAGGACGGATCCCACGGTTCCTTTTCAAAAGGGATCCGGGTAGTATAACTTCCGGGATCCGTGGATCTGTATTAGCATAAACAGATTAGATAAAAACATAGGTTTTATATTTTTATACCACGAGAAGTGTTTTATCCTACATTTTCTTTTAGCATGCATTCATGACTTCTAATGTATCACGAAGGAATATGAAACATATAAATCACAAGAAAATAAATAATAACAAAGATAACAAGATTATTAGTAATATTGCATTTCAATGCTAAGGATGATACAAAGGATTGGGTATATGATCCCAATGTAGATTAACAACACAAATTAAATGTCTCCATATGTGAACTTCATCATAGGGAACACAAGTGCGATGAGTGTTAAGGCGATGAGCACAAGTGCGATGTAAACCATGTTGATGACGGATCTTCTTGGTTTCGGTTGAGATGGAATGAGGAGGAAGATGAAGTTTTTGAGTGAGAGGAAATATTTGAAATTGGAAGATTTGAAAAAGTGAGGATTTGATAGATAGGTCGACGGTGGGAGTTTTTATAGGGAAGGAGGAATTTTGAAATTGTGTTTTGTTTTATTATTGAATTAAAAGAAAAACAAAACATAAGTTTTATATACCATGACTTTAGATGAGAATTAAGACACGTATGTAAGAAAAAGGCTTCCTAATGAAGCTTCATGTAAAACATGTAATTTGCACAAAAGATAATCATATAAATACCTAAATAGGTATACTTAATTATCAAGCAAAGTAAAAAGAGAATCATACCTTTAGCGCACTTAGGAATGTCTTTACAAATGACACAGCAAATGTCACTTAGACTATTCCTACTCCTTTGCGTTTAAGATACCTTCTTAAGGAAGGTATTCTTGTTACCAAGCGACTCCTAAAGCTAGGTGGGTATGAGCTTGGACTAATCAACATGACAAGGAAGATTAGTGCAAAAAAAATATATATAAAAAAAATGTTGTTTATCGAATCAACATCCAAACATATAGTTTTAAAAGACATGGTGTTTGTTTTATAAAAACCTTCTTTGTAGTTTTCAATTAACCATGGATCGTATTAAGTTTTAAAGTAAAATATACTTCAAGAAACTTAGTAACGAAGCTCGATGCCAATTGTGGAAAACTAGAAGGGGTTGAATAGTTTTACCAATTAAAACTTCCTTTTAAACTATTTAGATCGACTTATGTCAATCTATTTGGTTGTGTGTGTTGGATGTTGATAAACAAGCATATAAAGATATGTAATGAAAAGATAAGAGTAAGAAGCACAAAACCACAACGCGATTATTTATAGTGGTTCGGCTACAAGGACACCTTCCTTGCCCTACTCCACTCCCCAAGTCACCTACTCAAGAGTTCGTAAACACTACACCAATCTCCTTATGGCGGAGAAGCCTTCACAACGTCGCCTACCCTTTTTCCGGTGCTAGGCTAACCACCGGGTTCTTTCACTCCAAGGTGAACCAAACCTACACAACGTCGCCTACCCTTTATAAGGTACTAGGCTAAGTACCTAGTTCTTTCACACCAAGGTGAACTACACCTTCACAACGTTGCCTACCCTTTATTAGGTACTAGGCTAAGCACCTAGTTCCATTGCAATGGAGGAACTACTACCACACTACACCAACGACTAATCCCAAAGGAGATCTACTCCTTTACAACATCATCAAGGACATCAATATCCTTGGATCTAATGCTAGTCTATCTAGTACATTGAAACACACCATATCGAATGTACATCTAAGGCACCTTTCGTTAATGCCTTTGACTAGATCTACAAGACACCTTTCACTAATGTCTTGTGTCTTCACTTCTAAGCACCTTTCACTAATGCTTCAAGTCTTGACTTCTAAGCACCTTTCACTAATGATCATTGTCTTGACTTCTAAGCACCTACCACAAGTGCTTATTCTATAGACGATAGATACTCTTCACTAATATCTTCGTCTTGACACTTGAGACACTTTTCACTAATGTCTTCAACACTACACTTCTTTGAAGAAATAAAGGAATCATCAACAAGAAGAATTCAGTAGCCTTGATGATGAGGAAGCTTGGCAACTCATGGACTTGAGCTTGCTCGACTTCAAAGGTGGTGATCTTGCCTTTAAGAGGAACCTAAAAGATCACACAAAAACAAAACTACAAACATAGATCTCTTGGATCTAAGGTTAGTGAGATTTAACTCATGGGAGAAAGTGTGTTCGAAAGGGGTGAGAAATAATAATAAAATGGCTCACTATTTATAGAGGAAAAATCCTACTGTTCCCCGGATCCCACGGATCCCTTCCATAAGGGATCCGTCAAGCGTTAAGCTAGGGATCCGTGGGACGCTCCATTTTACCCATGGGTATTTTGGTTATGGGTCATGGGTTGAACCATGGATCTTTGGCTAGATATAATGTATCTTTGAGTGCAATGCACTTGGTCACTTGGGTATGGGTTGATCCATGGGTTATGGATATCATCCATGTATGATATAAGCATGATGTCATGCAATGGGTTATGGGTCAAGATCCATGGGTTATGGGCTTTGGGTTGTACCCACCTACATTCAATGTATTTGCCCAATGGGTTGTGATGAGTGTGTAAATACTCATCATTTTTGTACAATATAAACTGCAAAATCATCTGAAAACACTCATAAACACATCAAAATGATCAAAATATCACAAATCAGTGTTTTATGTGTTTTAAAATGCAAAATATCAAAATCGGATGAAAACATATCAAATTTGCAAAATTGCGGTTTAGTCCCCAAGTTTCAAAAGTTGTCAAAATAGTCCCCGAGCACATAATTTCAAAAGAAAAGTCACCAAAGGTCCTTTTTAAATCATAACTTGTCAAATTTAGTCCTTTGGTGAAAAATATCAAAAGTTTGAGAAAATTACAAAAATGGCCCTTCAAGTTTCAAAATTGGCAGAATTAGTCCCTGGAAAATGTGAAAATGACAGATTTGGTCCCTGTACTTTTGAAGCTTGTCAGTATTAGTCCTTGGAAGAAACTTTGAAGTGTTGGCAGTTATGGTCCTTGTATTTTCAGAAGTGACAACAATGGTCCCTATTAATATTAAAGTCTTAAACCAATTTTGGACCCTTCCACTCTATTGGACCCCCTGTCAAAAAGCCATTTTGACCCCCCTTTTAATAACACTGCCCAAGTCAAACAGTGTTTGACTAACACCTTGGCGCCAAACCTTTCTCCTCCCCACTTGATGTCTATTTTCATCCTGCAACACTCTTTCTCCATTCCCCACCACACCTTGTCTCCCTTCCTCACCTCACTCCAAACCACATTAAATGCACCTCCAAAGCCTTTCACTCAACCTCCTTTGTTAAAACACCTCATTCCATAAATTTGACAAAAGTGCTAAAATCCACAAAAGTGACCCAATTGACACGGAATCAAGTGGGATTATCTCGAGAAGGCCACGTGGAGCTATTTGGGTATAAAAGAATGAAGAAAGAGAGAAGAAGCGTAGTTAGCTAGTTTTAATTTTTCTTCAATGTCGTTTTATTATAACTATCTTAGTTTAATCCAAATGTTGTAATAATTTGTTTCTAAGTGTTTAACTCAAGTACCTTTATCTATGTAATCTATCTTGAACTTCAATTTCAAAGTTTGCTTAAGTTCCAAATTTTCAAGCTTCATTGAAATTCTCAATTTCTAGTTTCTATATAAAAGCTTCAAATAATCTCTTGCCGGTCAAATAAGCTTGTTTGAGCTTGTTATAGCTTTACAAAGTCACATTTAAGTTTCAATCATTTTGAGTTTTGGTCAACCAAAGTCAAACTTAGCTCAAAGTAGTCATGGAAGTGTTTTGGGGTGATCCATGGTGAAATTGGTTGAATTAGCATAGGTTAGGTTGGTTTTGTGTATGGTTTTGGCCTGCAACAATTTGGACCTTGTAAGTTCTGTTCTCATTTCCATTTTTTTTGCGATCTTGTATTTTAGGCTTGTAGTGAATCATGATCTTCACTAGTTGAAACACATTGAATAAGTTGTACTTAGCATATTTAGAGTTAGTGTAAGTGTTTGCAAGAGTTATTATAGCAGTTGGTGTAGTTTTAATCTCATTTTCAATATTTCAAGGGTGTTTGGATCATTTGCTAAAACTGTTATTTAAGTGAATTCAGTGGTTAGGACTTATAGAACTATGTTTGTTTAGCTCAGGTAAACTCATTTGAGTCTTAGTTTGTGCCTGCAATTGTCTCAAAGTCAAAAATCCATCTCCACTATCTTAGCAGCCACTGTTGGGGATTTGGGATAGCCAATCATTTGTTTTGTGTTCAAAAGTCATCAATCTAGCTTGATTCGGTCTTAATTCATCATAACTAACCATTATCGGTCATTAAATCAAGATCAAAGCTCAACTAAGTCAACTTTTAAGTTTTGATAAAAAGTCAAAAACTTTGAAAAGTCAGGTTTGGGCTCAACTAGAAAGATTTTCATTAGCTCATTTCTTAATCATTTTCTATGAAAATTGTGGTTTTAGAAAGCCCTCCGCTCTAGTTTCTTATGGTCATTTTAGCATATTTTGTGATTTTCTACAAGCTCCAAATGAGCTTGTTAAAGTTCAAAACTCCCCTCATGTGGGATGTTACTGCATGTGTTTGTGCAGTTTTGTAAGGCTGCACAGTTCTCATGTGAGCTCACCTAGGTGCATGCCTTGGTTTATAAGCTCCCACCAGGTCTTGTACAAGTTCCAAGTTTTAGTTTTAGGTTGCTAGCTTATTTGGTTGCTTATTTGGTGGCAAGAGGCACCCCTTCTCGCTTTTTCCGCTAAAATTTCATATCACCAAATCATTGCATCTTGATATCCAGAGGTTTAAGCTTATTGATTTGTGTTGCATTTTGGTTATTTTAGTATATTAGACCTTCTATTTTGGTTTGGTGCTTGTTTTGTCCTCCTAGCTTATTTCAATAAGCTCTTCCACTTCAGTTTCAAATCCTTCCATACAAGCCCATGTTTTTCCATTTTTCATAGCTTCCTAATATTATTTTAAGCATTTCCTGAATTTTTCAGATTTTTCCAAGCTTGTTTGCTATTTTTCTTAATTTAAACTAGTTTTTAATCATTTTTAATTAGCTTTAATTGCAATTAATTAAGAAAAGGTTCTAAAAAATAATTTTTCATTTTTCTTAAGTTTAGATAAATGTAAAAAGCTTAAAAAGTATTTTTCCCTATTTTTCTCCTTTTATTTGGTATTTTTAATAATTTAAATTAGTTTTAAATAGTTTTAAATTAATAATAAATATATAAAAGTCTAAAAATATATTTTCAGTTTTAAAATTAGTTTTATCATATTTTAGACTTTTCAAAGTTAAAATTTTATTTTTCCAAGTTTATTTTCTATATTCTAGTATTTAAGTGTATTTTAAATAATAATTAATTAATAATAATTAGATAAAAGTGTGAAAAATATATTTTAGTTTTAAAATTAGTTTTATAGTATTTTAGATTTTCAGAATCATAAGTTTATTTTTCTAACCTTATTTTGTATTTTCTTTCATTTTAGAGTATTTATTAAATAGTTAAAATAGTTTTTAATTAATAATAATTAATTTAATAGTTATAAAAATAATTTTCCTTTTCTATAAATTTTCTCACATCATTAGGTTTGTAAAAATGTATTTTTCATATTTTTAGGATTTATATTGTATAAGTTTCACGTTTTATTTTGTACGTTTACGTAGTTTTTAATTTAAACGTAAATCTTAGGTTTTAAACGTTCATCACTTTAAATATAGTGATAGCGTTTATTTAATATCTTTTATCTTTTTAATTTTCTTAATTTGTATTTAAGTCGCTTTTATTTATTTCCTTTTTCAGTAGTGTAATATTCAAATCCTAATCCTTTCGGATCATTATCCTTAGTGATCCTTCTATCGTCGATCAAGTGTTTAACACACCATTGAGTCTCCGTGGGACATAACGACCGGGAAACACTATACTCCCGGATCTTCATTGCATTTGTGGCGAGCTGTTTTAAGTCTGTTTAGACTTGACCGTTTCGGACCGGATCAAATTTTGGCTTGCCACTTGCCGGGAGGCTTTAGCGTGTGTTTAGCCTTTTTCAGACCCATTCTTGCACATATCCCATCAGTTTGTGAAAAGTTTTTTTTGTAAAGTTTTCAAAAATCTCAAAAAGTTCATTAACACTTTTCCTAGAGTGTTAAAAACACCAAAAATATTTTCAGTCTTTGTTCTTATCATCATGTTTTTCAAAAATACCAAAAATATTCTTCTTTACCCTCTTACCTTTTTGATTCTTCATTTCTTACCCTCTGTTAACCTTTGATTCTTTCTATGTCTTATCCTCACCCTCTTGGTTGTCAATGGTGTGGTGGTCCTTATAATGGTAGCAATTGCCCCGGTTGTGGCATGGTGGAGTTTCGGAGACAAGTTTGTCTATAACGAAGATCCCTATTCCTACCATAACACCGATTTATTCCATCTACTACCACACTTTGTGATACGAATCTTTACTCTTGTTGTGAGTTGTGGTGGTTCTCACTCCGGTTTCGATTGTCAATCGGAAACACGCTTGTCTATGAGCGGGTTCCTAATAACAATTATTACTACAACACATACCACTCACGGCCGCATCGGTTTCTTGTTGTGAGTATTGTGGAGGTCTTCACTCTAGCTCGGATTGTCAAACAAGGAATCCATTTCCTTGTTACGATTCGACTCTTGATCAAGACCAACCTCCACAATACCAAATGATTCAGCGACTCCTCATGAAACTACGAGATCTTCTCAAGACTGAGTTATTAAAAGAACAGGAGGTCGGCTATGTCCTCCCATGATAATCCAAATGAGAAATCCATGGAAGTTTTGTTAAAGAAAGCTGCTAAATTAGATTCCCAGTTGCGTTTGAAAAAAGCTGGGAATCAATTGCAATAGAAAAAGCGGCCAAATCTAGCTCTCGATTCGTTTCATCACGATGACGATGATGATGAAGATATCCTTGATATCCTACAATTTTATAAGTTCATCAAGTTCATCAATTGAGACTCCTTCCATGATCCAGGAGAAAAGACTATGATGGAATTACTAGCGGAAGAACAAATGTTAAGTATTAAACATATGTATGCTAGTCCGTCTAAACTCCCTCTATTATTGTTATCACACCCAATACTCTCTCTAAACATGGGGATGAGCTTAGCACTATTCCGAAATGGAATCGTCTAGTGTTGAGGACCTTATCCCGATCCCAAGAGAGTCACGAGGAATTTCGATCAAGAGTGTGATATCCCTTTCCTCTTGAGTGTTCAAATGATCATCTTGAGACTTTCTCGATCTTAGTGAAGATTGTGCTTCATATGGAGACATCGAGTACGTTGAGGCATCACTTCTCAATCGATATCGATCCTTTCTTGAGGAGTTCTCCGGTGAACTCACTCACATCAATCCGCTCTTTGATCTCGAAGTCGAACGGGAGACCGAAAGTCTCATTGATAATGATCGTTCATGTTCTTATCCCAACAATCCAAATGAGAATGTTGATCACTTTGTTCGAAACATTCAAAGCTACTCTCACCAATCCTCTATTTGAATTCGACTCAATTCACTTTAATTCGAGAATCCACTCTTTGATACTCGACGAGGATAGTGATGAGCCCACAATGGAACAAGAGTTCACAAATTCACATTATGTGATTGATTCTCTTTATGAGGAGTTCTCCGGTGAACTCTCTCATATCATATCTCCTTGGAGTATGATTGTTTGGATGGCAAAAATCATGATCGGGGGGAGAGAATCTCAATTTGCATAGTTATGACAAATCTTCCCACCCTCCCCACCGAGATGCCTTCCAACCCAAAGAGCTCAACCGATAAAATCCAAATAAGTGCAACTGCACTTGATCCTGAGGAAGAAGATCTTATCATGATCGTTATCATGATCTTCCTTCTTTTCTTCACCTACTCGGTGACTTCCTCTCTTCTTCACTCCTTCGAGAGTGAGGACACTATCTTTGACCCCGGCATTTTCATTTATCATCTGTGAGCCGGGTCCGTCTCTATATATCTCATCGGTGTGGAACTTTCGCGTGCTTCAAATGTTTGTCCAAACATCTTGAATGAAAGTCCGATGGAGATTGTTTCTTCCACTTTGCTTCCCCATGAACCAATGAATGCGGGGTCGAGTCAAGCTAGCGACTGAAATCAAAAACAAGAGACACACGATATGGGTTTTCACCCATATTTCGTCTTCTTACCCCTTTCTACCACCTAAGTGTGGGGTGATGCCCACAGTTATATATATCTTTAAAAAAAAAAAAAAAAAAAAAAAAAAACCTTTCTAAATAATGGCGTAGTATTTCCCTTTCACGTTCTTTGTTTCGGCATAACCCGGTACTTTGAATATTGAGGGCAATATTCATTTCTAAGTGTGGGGAATTCTCACGAATTTTATATATTATCTACCCGAATTCCCGTTTTGGCCAAAATTTTTTTGGAGTAAGTGTTTTACACTTACTCATTTGGTTATCATCCGCCATGTTTGATAAACTAAAGGATTGGCTAATCCAGAGCAAACGGCTCTTGGTAAAGATTTCTCAAATCCGTTTATATGGCTTGCAATTTGCCCAAAATTGTATGGTTCTTCAACTCCCATCATCCTCAAAAGATAATGAGTTGGCTAGCCCGCAAGGTTATGGCTTGTGGTAAAGGCATGGAAAATCCATAATTGGTATTCACTCACCAAAGATAATCCCGATAATTTATCTAAGAGTTGGCTAGTCCGAAGGGTACGGCTTCGGTAAAGACACATCAAATCCGTTATATGGTTTATGATTTGCCAATAAATCATTTGGTTATCGTTGTACCAAGATTCTTACTTGAATCAAAACAATTGGCTACTCAAGTGATGGCTTTTGGTAAAGAGTTTTCAAATCCATCAAAGTTTTCTCAAATCATTGCTAGGGACTAGCAATATCTCGATGTGGGGATTGATGAGTGTGTAAATACTCATCATTTTTGTACAATATAAAGCGCAAAATCATCGAAAACACTCGAAACACATCAAAATGATCAAAATATCACAAATCGTGTTTTATGTGTTTTAAAATGCAAAATATCAAAATCGGATGAAAAACATATCAAATTTGCAAAATTGCGCTTTAGTCCCCAAGTTTCAAAAGTTGTCAAAATAGTCCCTGAGCACATAATTTCAAAGAAAAGTCACCAAAGGTCCTTTTAAATCATAACTTGTCAAATTTAGTCCTTTGGTGAAAAATATCAAAAGTTTGAGAAAATTACAAAATGGCCCTTCAAGTTTCAAAATTGGCGAATTAGTCCTCGGAAAATGTGAAAATGATGATTTGGTCCTGTGACTTTTGAAGCTTGTCAAGATTAGTCCTTGGAAGAAACTTTGAAGTGTTGGCGGTTATGGTCCTTGTATTTTGAGTGACAACAATGGTCCCTATTAATATTAAAGTCTTAAATCAATTTTGGACCCTTCCACTCTATTGGACCCCCTGTCAAAAAGCCATTTTGACCCCCCTTTTAATAACACTGCCCAAGTCAAACAGTGTTTGACTAACACCTTGGCGCCAAACCTTTCTCCTCCCCACTTGATGTCTGTTTTCATCCTGCAACACTCTTTCTCCATTCCCCCAGCTCACACCTTGTCTCCCCCTTCTTCACCTCACTCCAAACCACATTAAATGCACCTCCAAAGCCTTTCACTCAACCTCACTGTTAAAACACCTCATTCCCGCCAAAGTTGACAAAAGTGCTAAAATCCACAAAAGTGACCCAATTGACCTGGAATCAAGTGGGATTATCTCAGAAGGCCACGTGGAGCTGTTTGGGTATAAAAGAATGAAGAAAAGAGAGAAGAGGCAGTAGTTAGCTAGTTTTTAATTTTTCTTCAATGTCGTTTTTATTATAACTATCTTAGTTTAATCCAAATGTTGTAATAATTTGTTTCTAAGTGTTTAACTCAAGTACCTTTATCTATGTAATCTATCTTGAACTTCAATTTCAAAGTTTGCTTAAGTTCCAAATTTTCAAGCTTCATTGAAATTCTCAATTTCTAGTTTCTATATAAAAGCTTCAAATAATCTCTTGCCAGGTCAAATAAGCTTGTTTGAGCTTGTTATAGCTTTTTACAAAGTCACATTTAAGTTTCAATCATTTTTGAGTTTTGGTCAACCAAAGTCAAACTTAGCTCAAAGTAGTCATGGAAGCTGTTTTGGGGTGATCCAGTGGTGAAATTGGTTGAATTAGCATAGGTTAGGTTGGTTTTGTGTATGGTTTTGGCCTGCAACAACAGCTGGACCTTGTAAGTTCTGTTCTCATTTCCATTTTTTTTTGCAGTCTTGTATTTTAGGCTTGTAGTGAATCTGTGATCTTCACTAGTTGAAACCTGTTGAATAAGTTGTACTTAGCATATTTAGAGTTAGTGTAAGTGTTTGCAAGAGTTATTATAGCAGTTGGTGTAGTTTTAATCTCATTTTCAATATTTCAAGGGTGTTTGGATCATTTGCTAAAACTGTTATTTAAGTGAATTCAGTGGTTAGGACTTATAGAACTATGTTTGTTTAGCTCGTGTAAACTCATTTGAGTCTTAGTTTGTGCACGCAATTGTCTCAAAGTCAAAATCCATCTCCACTATCTTAGCAGCCACTGTTGGGGATTTGGGATAGCCAATCATTTGTTTTGTGTTCAAAAGTCATCAATCTAGCTTGATTCAGTCTTAATTCATCATAACTAACCATTATCAGTCATTAAATCAAGATCAAAGCTCAACTAAGTCAACTTTTAAGTTTTGATAAAAAGTCAAAAACTTTGAAAAGTCAGTTTTGGGCTCAACTAGAAAGATTTTTCATTAGCTCATTTCTTAATCATTTTCTATGAAAATTGTGGTTTTAGAAAGCCCTACTGCTCTAGTTTCTTATGGTCATTTTAGCATATTTTTGTGATTTTTCTACAAGCTCCAAATGAGCTTGTTAAAAGTTGCAAAACTCCCGCAGGGACTACACTGCAGGTTGTCATGCAGAGTTTTGTAAGGCCTGCAGTTCTCATGTGAGCTCACCTAGGTGCATGCCTTGGTTTATAAGCTCCCACCCAGGTCTTGTACAAGTTCCAAGTTTTAGTTTTAGGTTGCTAGCTTATTTGGTTGCTTATTTGGTGGCTGCAAGAGGGCACCCCTTTACTGTTTTTCTGCCAAAATTTCATATCACCAAATCATTGCATCTTGATATCCAGAGGTTTAAGCTTATTGATTTGTGTTGCATTTTGGTTATTTTAGTATATTAGACCTTCTATTTTGGTTTGGTGCTTGTTTTGTCCTCCTAGCTTATTTAAGAGCTTATTTCAATAAGCTCTTCCACTTCAGTTTCAAATCCTTCCATACAAGCCCATGTTTTTCCATTTTTCATAGCTTCCTAATATTATTTTAAGCATTTCTGAATTTTTCAGATTTTTCCAAGCTTGTTTGCTATTTTTCTTAATTTAAACTAGTTTTAATCATTTTAATTAGCTTTAATTGCAATTAATTAAGAAAAGGTTCTAAAAATAATTTTCATTTTCTTAAGTTTAGATAAATGTAAAAAGCTTAAAAGTATTTTTCCTATTTTCTCCTTTTATTTGGTATTTTTAATAATTTAAATTAGTTTTAAATAGTTTTAAATTAATAATAAATATATAAAAGTCTAAAAATATATTTTCAGTTTTAAAATTAGTTTTATCATATTTTAGATTTTTCAAAGTTAAAATTTTATTTTTCCAAGTTTATTTTCTATATTCTAGTATTTAAGTGTATTTTAAATAATAATTAATTAATAATAATTAGATAAAAAGTGTGAAAAATATATTTTTAGTTTTAAAATTAGTTTTATAGTATTTTAGATTTTTCAGAATCATAAGTTTATTTTTCTAACCTTATTTTGTATTTTCTTTCATTTTAGAGTATTTATTAAATAGTTAAAATAGTTTTTAATTAATAATAATTAATTTAATAGTTATAAAAATAATTTTCCTTTTCTATAAATTTTCTCACATCATTAGGTTTGTAAAAATGTATTTTCATATTTTTAGGATTTATATTGTATAAGTTTCACGTTTTATTTTTAATTTACGTAGTTTTTAATTTAAACGTAAATCTTAGGTTTTAAACGTTCATCACTTTAAATATAGTGATAGCGTTTATTTAATATCTTTATCTTTTTAATTTTCTTAATTTGTATTTAAGTCGCTTTTATTTATTTCCTTTTTCAAGAGTGTAATATTCAATCCTAATCCTTTCTGGATCATTATCCTTAGTGATCCTTCTATCGTCTCGATCAAGTGTTTAACACACCATTGAGTCTCCGTGGGACATAACGACCCGGGGAAACACTATACTCCCCAGATCTTCATTGCATCTGTGCTTGAGCTGTTTTAAGTCTGTTTAGACTTGACTGTTCGGACCGGATCAGGTTGTGATACTTAAGTTTCTACCCATTTATATTACCCAATATACTACATACTAGTTATGTGTATATTTTATCCAAATATGTAAACACTAGTTGTTGTACATATGTATTACTTAAATCATAAAATCACTTATACTTGTTTTAGTGTTTTATGTGAAAATGTGAATAAGTTAGAAACTATTAGTTCAAACCATTTACGTATTTTATTTGTTTCGTTAATATGATTTTACGTTTGTTATCGACAAAACATTAGAAGATCGTAAAATATAAATAAACGTTTTTACGGCTTATTTGTATTAACAGGGTGTGCGGATCCCCTAGTTCTATGAGGTTATCTTTCATATGTGATACACGGAATCAACTAACCTAAGCTATTCCATCCATACACCATATCATCATTAAGCATACTCAAGCATTAAATACAATGAAGCCTAATCGCATCAATTAAGCCTATGTCAATTAAGAAAAGAAACAACCTAACAACAATCAATAACTAGGTTTCATAGATCTAAGCAAACACACAAGTAATTTAGCTAGACATGTTGAGCAAGCAAGCATACACATAATCAATCGAACATGGGGTAGACATAATGATAAATTGGATTAACAAAGTTATCTTGATGTGTAAAATATGGTATGGGACCCTAGAATACTGTCCAAGTCGGACTACAACTGAGTTAGGGTTTGCTCTCCAAAATTCTACCTCTTTAAATACAGAAAAATCGAATTCTATATATAGATTTACAATAGCGATGGCGTCGCCTTTTGCATGCGACGCCGTCAGGTCGCCGTCATTAGGGTTTTGTTTGGGCCCAGTCATCGATGGGACGGCGTCACTTTAGAGTTGTGACGTCGTCAGTCTTTAGTTTAGACGTCGTCTTGATTCTAGATCTGGGCCGTCTGGAGTGAAAAATGTGAGTGGCATATTTAAAGCGTGACGCCGTCAGGCTTTACAACCAGGAATTCCACTGAGCCGTCTTGGGCACTTTCTGATCAAGTCTTCATAGAGGGACGGCTTCGCCCTTTGGATGGGACACCGTCAGGTTCTGCTGATCAGTCTTTAGTGGCTTCGATCTTGACTTTGCCATTTTCTTCATGTATTTGCTCCTTTTCGTCCAAATGTGCTTCATTCCAGCATTTTGCTTCCAAAAGACCTAAAAAGTGAAAAGGAACAAAAATAAGCAGTAACGGATATAAAATGTATCGAAATAGGGCTTAAATGACCCCCTAAAAGCGTACGTTTTAAATCCTTATCAAATATCCCTACACTTGGTATTTGCTTGTCCTCAAGCAAATATGCTTTTAACAAATCAATTTATAAGTTAGGGGGCATGAAGCATTGGTTTAAAATAGTTTATAACAAGTAAAAGCGCCACAATAGTCATAACAAGCACGGAAATTATATACTAGCACCTCACAAGTGGTGTTTGGATTCTCTCATCTCTCGGGTTTATATGAAATATAATATGAATGGAAATGGAATATAAACACTCATTACCTGGCATAGTACATAAATTACCATAAGCTTGAGAATAGATCAAACCTCCACCGCTTTGGCGTAAGCACCTAGGAACAACTATCTAAGAGGTCTTTACAAGGGTTGTAACGTTAGGCTTAGGGTAGGGAAACAAAGGGTTTTGTTGGATAGGGGATATTTTGTGGTGGCAAGTCAAAAATCTTTATGTTACAAGCATGTAAAGCGTGGCGTTGCTAAGCCAAGACTCGACTCACTAACACTAGATAACTTGAAACAAAACAAACATAAATTAAAGATAGATGTAGGATGGTAGCCCGTATGTTTTTCTTCATTTTTCATTTTTTTTACTCTACCATCCTCTACGTTAACATCAAAATATAAGGGATTTATAGGAACATCCCTACATTTGAGTTTTATTTTTCTAACACTATGAGCCAATTTGAAAAGATCAAAACACTTGGAGTATTTAATTACATAGACAAAGGGAATTTGAATTTATCGTTCTTTCCCGTTACTCCATAAAATATTACTTTTACCCATGAGTCCTAATGATCCCAAACCTGTGTACAAAAGATATGACTCGACTTAGCAACCATGCAAGTAACTAGATATTTGAAATAAGGGTTTAGTAATGATAACAATAATGCACTAAAGATGAGTGCATACAAGGTAGGCTAAGGCGATTTGGGTGTACATTTGGGGGTGGATTGTAAACAATGTTCTTCATTGATATTTCGGAAAACCGAAACATCACGAGAACCGCGAAAAGGATAGGCTCTGAGGGGTTAACTAGGGGTATCGTGTACTAAAGATGAGTACATCGCAATGGTGTGGGGTAATTACTCAACCGATGTGGAAGATGTAATTATAATACAGGTTTCAAACAAGGGTTATCCTAATGCCTCTTATCATTTAGTTAATCCTAACTACACGAATGTAGTCTTATTAGCGATCTCGAAATGCATCACAAAACAAGTTCTAGAATCTATTATACTACCGGTACACTCTCTAAGCATTAAAGATGGATGCTTTTATTCCTAAAGATCAAGGAGCGAACCTCACATTTTTGGGGTGGAATTTGAGTGGTAAACGGTTTTTGTGCTAGTCATATAATTTCTATCCATGAGACACTTTATTAATACTAAAGTTTTACTCGTAAATGTCATAAAAAATTTTAAATTTGGTGCTAACATTGCCCTAACGAATATTTCTAATAGTTTATTACACAAATTACTAAGGACAAGACAAATAATTAAGTGAGTGAATAGTTTCTAAGTTCCCGTTTTATTCTCCCTCCTTACACTTAAACTGAACATTGTCCCCAATGTTCCCCGAAAGCATCAAAGTTATGATAAAGGAAGATAAGTAAGGAAAAAAAATTAGTACTCCCCTGATTAGCTCGGTAGGATATGTAGAAAGTTGCGGTTAAATTCTTTTCCAAGAAGAATGCATAAGTAATAAGCTTCATCCAATGAGTGTTTCTTCTTCTTGCCCAATATAATTTGCACATTTATAAGAAAAAAAACGAAACCTTCGCGTAAAATCGGCGGTAAAACTATATATGACACACACTACACTAGAAAGAAAGTAAGATATAATGCTTGTGGAATGGATGTTTGCAGTTTTTCTAGAAAATTAAGACTTGGGAATTTCCAAAAATTTACAAGTTGCACGTAAAACCAAAAACCGAGCAATTTGTTTACATAGCCCGACGTCGTCGAGCTTTAATTCGACGCCGTCAGTTGTCCCTGAGAAAGTGGTCTCTGCATTTTCGGAAAAGTAACATCATTAAAACACGGAAAATTTTCGCAAAACATCCATTATGACTCGATACAAGCATTTGACTCTAACAAACACACATATATATCAATTTCAATAGTTGTAATGCTCATGTTCATGTTCTTAAAAACTTATGTGATCTTCCTTACACTTATCTTTTTGTAAAATACATTTACATGTAATTAAGACGAGGTTAAAGACAAAATAAAGTATTTTCACAAAGTCTAACATGAGAATAAACAACAATGAAAAAGATATAAGACACATAAAAATTGAAAAACAAAACAAGCAAACAATTGCATGGGTTTCCTCCCACGAAGCGCTTTTCTTTATTTATGAGTCTTGTAGCTAGACTCGAAGTCGTGCTCCTACGTGATCTCAATTTTCATCCTCAATGAAAATTCTGTCATATTGACAAAATTCTCATCTACTCTATACCTAGGTCCTAGGGCAAGCAATCCCTATAGTAGAGTCTCCTTTTCTCCCACATAAAGTTCAAGCCTTTTCTAATATCCTCTTTGCTCTTTTCCTCAAATGCTCTAACGTTATCTCTTTCAAGGTAGGATAGATGACCATAACCACTAACTCTCCAAGGCATCCTATATGTAATTTCATAGTCTCCTTCCGTAAATCTAACCGCTCCCTCGGGTTTGTTATAGCTTAGCTTGGATTTTTCAACAAACGGTTTGCCTAACACTACATGGGATAGGCTATAGTCGATGACACACCCTATATCTTCTAAGATCATGAAGTCCACCAAGTAGGTGAAGTTTCCTATGAAAATGTATACATTCTTGACTCTTCCCACAAAATTGCAAACCCCACCGGGATACCTAGGGTCCCTCCTAATCTTAAGTTGCACATTCATTATGTCATTGTAAATGGCCGAAGACATTACGTTTATTGGAGAGTCTACATCTATGTAAATTTGTTCCACATTCTTATACCCAATCATACAAGGGATTTTAACGTTCCAAGGATTTCCTCTCCTAATCTTTGGGCATATTCTAACGATGGGTGATCGAGGATTGTCGATTATGTACTTGTGGTATGCAATTTCCTCCTTAGTGGGATATTGGTTAAAGTAGGCATTGGCTTCTTCATCTTCATTTTCATTTATTACTTTGATGACCTCAACGTCACTTCCTCCTAAGTCATCATCCGAACCATTGCTACTTGATTCGTTAGCCGCAATTGCATCTCTAATCGTACTCTCAAGTATCCTATGTAATTCTTTAAGCTCATCGATCTCACTAGTGATATGGTTGCGAAGAAGGTTGAAGGAATGTTGATCAATTGGTTGGTTTAAAGATTGTGGTAGTGGGTAATATGGTGGATGGTTGCGTGGAAGTGGTTGAATTGGTGGAGGATTATCGTTTGGTGGTGGATTGTCACCCATGGTGATAAGTGACAAGGTTACGAACAAAAACACAAAGAAGGGGGATAGACTAAAAGGAAGCTAATGAAAATGAGAAAAATTCCTACTTGATGGGAATCAAGCAAGGGAACCTAAACGAGATAGATATCTAACTAGCTATTCTATTCCCCGACAGCGGCGCCAAAAACTTGATGCGCGCGGAAGGCGCGTTCCGCAAGTTTTTCAAGCCTCTAGGCAGTGAACCTAATCGTTGTAGTTTAGTATGGGGTAAGCCTCGGGGATTGATATCGTTCTCTGGGGGAATAGGAATACTAGTAAGAAATATATGACGAGAAGGTGGGGTTGAGGATGATTCTTTTTTTTTTAATCTTTTTTATGGTTTTTTAGAAAGCTAATGTAAAATCTCAGGGCAATTGGTTTGGGGGTGGTACTTCTAACGATTACTCTACTTAAACTAATTATCTAATTTAACTACTTACTACGGATAGCTATGTTTAATTGAGGTGTGCTCGTATGATGATTAAAAATGTGTTCACTTAGATACTATTACTCTCTAGTTATCTTTTATTGGTTGGTTGAGTTGTCACGCCCTTTATCTTAATGCTTTGTATTCCTAAAAGTCATAGGGTGTGCGGATCCCCTAGTTCTATGAGGTTATCTCTCGTATGTGATACACGAAATCGACTAACCTAAGCTATTCCATCCGTACACCATATCATAATCAAGCATACTCAAGCATTAAATACAATGAAACCTAATCGCATCAATTAAGCCTATGTCAATTAAGAAAAGAAACAACCTAACAACAATCAATAACTAGGTTTCATAGATCTAAGCAAACACAAAAGTAATTTAGCTAGACATGCTGAGCAAGAAAGCATACACACAATCAATCAAACATGGGGTAGACATAATGATAAATTGGATTAATAAACTTATCTTCATGTGTAAAATAGGGTATGGGACCGTAGAATACTGTCCAAGTCGGACTACAACTGAGTTAGGTTTTGCTCTCCAAAATTCTACCTCTTTAAATACAGAAAAATCGAATTCTATATATAGATTTACAATCACGATGGCGTCGCCTTTTGCATGCGACACCGTCAGGTCGCCGTCATTAGGGTTTCGTTTGGGCCAAGTCATCGATGGGACGGCGTCACTTTAGAGTTGTGACGCCGTCAATATTTAGTTGAGACGCCGTCTTGATTCTAGATTTGGGCTGTCTGGAGTGAAAACTGTGAGTGACGCCCTCCATAATTAAAGCGTGACGCCGTCAGGCTTTACAACCAGGAATTTGACTAAGCCGTCTTAGGCACTTTCTGATCAAGTCTTCATAGAGGGACGACGTCGCCCTTTGGATGGAACGCCGACAGGTTCTGCTGATCAGTCTTGAGTGGCTTCGATCTTGACTTTGCCATTTTCTTCATGTATTTGCTCCTTTTCATCCAAATGTGCTTCAATCCAGCATTTTGCTTCCAAAATACCTAAAAAGTGAAAAAGAACGAAATTAAGCAGTAACGGATATAAAATGTGTCGAAATAGGGCTTAAATGACCCCCTAAAAGCGTACGTTTAAATCCTTATCAACACAAAAGCATGTAGTGTACAACATACTTGAAGCCACATCAATAAGTGCGTGAATATGAATACAAATAGTTGTTGCTGCGGTCTCAGAATTTCAAGCTCAAAGAATACAAAAAAATGTTTTAACTATGCAACAAAAAAGGTTTTACATCCCTTCGTTTCTTTGCCATTAAACTACATACAATTTAGCCTATAAATAACACATGCAAACAAACCACCAAAACACGAAGCCACCACTGCTATGAAAGACCTAACTTCACTCCCCAACATTCATAATTATTCAAGACTCGAAAATAAAGACAATAATCAGATGATCTCAGTTAATTTCTTTCGTGTTATTCAAAAACATATATGTTAGCCCGTATTATGTAACGGGCCCAAGCCCGTGTCTAGAATGTTCCGTATTTGCTATTTATAGGTTTGATGTAATTGTAATCAACAGAAAATCAATAAAATCATTATTAACATTACCATTTTACATGGTATCAGAGAACTAATCGATCCATCCCATAAACCCTAAACTTCCGCCACTTTAATCTTCAGTCACCACTTTAATTTTTCCGGCCGACGGTCCGGAGCATGAATATCCTTATCAGCCATCGTAGATCCACAACCCTAAATCAAAAAAAAATTCCGCTCTTTAATCCTCTTAACCTGCTATTGTTCTTCTTCTTTACGTGTGTGGATTGTTGATAAAACACCGATCCCTAAACACACCATACCTTAAACTTTATATATGTTGCTGCGCTAGCCGTTTTTTTAAGAATATATGGTTATTGATCATGGTGAATAATTAGTCATTATGATCATTGTGATTCATCATCATTCATATACTTTGGTACATGTCATGTCAGCTATTGGCACATTTGACTCTTTGTCTCTAAATATGTGCCACGAGTCATGTATTTAAAGCAAATTTAGGCCAGGTGTTGTTAATAGCTCCAAGTCGCAACAAAACAGTAGTTTTATCTTTAAAAAATAAAATAAAAAATGTGGCAACATTGGCCCCACCCAAGTTTTGATGTTTATTTGTGAGGTGGATCTTTACGTTTTTCTAGAGAAAAAAATGCCCCATTTGTTCGGAAGGTTCCTTGGCGGTTGAAGTTTTAGAACAAACTTTCGTTTTCTCATCTTTTATTTTGATGTTAATGCATGAGTTTTAGTTGTAATTTTCTTTATTTTAGTGTAGGGGATACTTTGAGTTATCTCATTCATTTTAGTTGTGGGGGATACTTTGGGTTATTCCATTTTTTTTAGTTGTAGGGGATACTTTGGGTTATCCCGTTTGGTCAGGATACTTTGGTTTATCCTGTTTGGTAAGGGATACTTTGGTTTATCCCATTTGGTTAAGATACTTTGGTTTATCCTGTTTGGTATGGATACTTAGGTTTATCAGGTTTGTTGCTTGCTGTTGAAGATGTGCTTCCGGTTGCTGTCGAATGTCTTCATCAACAATTATTTATTTGCTTTACTTTATTGTTTATTAGCTTTTAATCTCAAGTTCGAGCTTTCGAGATTCTGCAGTTCGGACTGCTGGGGAGTGTTAGCCCGTATTATGTAACGGGCCCAAGCCCGTGTCTAGAATATTTCGTATTTGCTATTTATAGGTTTGATGTAATTGTGTAATCAACAGACAATCAGTAAAATCATCATTAACATTACCATTTTACAATATCAAGACCTTTGAAGGTCAAACAAACGAAAGTATTATCATCATCGATCTTTTTGAAGCTTAACCTCTTTTAATATCCGAACTTTAAACAACAAAATATAACAATTATGTTATACCCGTATCTTTCTTTCAGTTATCACAACACAAGAACAAGAAATAAATGCAAAATAAAACAATCTACCCGAGACCTTTTAGCAAAGATGTTGAAGTCAAGACTATATATGATGCCTCGAATAAACACAAAACCACAATAAGATTCACGGGTACGGTTTCTTTTTTATTCAAATGGTTTTCATTTGTTATTCAGAGATCTAAAGGTTAAAAGGTTGATTCGTTTGGTATATAAAAGGGGAGAGATCTTCATTTGTGGCTGCAACAGATGAGATGAAGGAGATGGAGATGGAGATGTCAATTTGGCTACAAAGTGTGTTCCCAAGAAGAGGGAATACCGATAGTTGGTGTGTGTGTGGTTGCGGATGAATAAGAGGGAGGCCGGTTATGTTGTTTGGGTTAGGGTTAGGGTTGGGTGTAGCATTATATTTGTGTAAGGCATTTGTGGTAGGAAAAAAGATTGGGCTAGGCTCATCGTGTTTCTTGCTTCTTTATTTAATCTACAAATCTACAATATCAGTTGCATAATTATTATGCCAATCTTTAATTCTTAATTTGATTTTTTATTTAATGTACAATTGATGAATAATTTAATTATTATGTCAATGATTTCCTAAGTTAAATACTTTGTTATTCTATGTGTGCATGTGTAGTGTTTTTCATGTATGAAAATAAATTCCACTATAAATATTTAGTTTTGATATAGAAACGTAAACAAATTTTCATGTCAATTATTCTTGGTGTTTGGTTTCTACAAACTGATAATGTGCTTTGGTGCTTTAAGATATTTACCAAAGAGTTCTTAATTTAACGGAATCAAAACGTGTTATTTAGATGTTTCTCATGCATGAGATACATGAGCTCAATTCATGTTTGTGAAAAAGATGTAGAATTAGGATTACATATTTATGTGTGTAAGGGCATTGAGTGTAGAATTTTCAAGTAGAATATGCCAAAAATGATGTTTTGAAGCTTCAATATATTCAATGAATCATATAAGTTGATACAACATGTTATTTGCTAATATTCGAATTTATGTAGTTGGTTAGGGAAATCAAAAAGACCAATTACATGTATTATCAATAATTATCATGCAATAAACAACAAACGTTATCATAACGTCACAACTTAGAAACTTATTGACCAACAAAAAGTGAGCGTTAAAACACGATAAAAATTATTACCAATCATTACGCTATGAACATTTAGATACAGCCCGTGTGCAACGCACATGGTCAGATTGTCTCGTAATACTTAAAGATTGAGTGACTAAATTTAATGTGCAAGAGGAATTGTGCACAAAAGCAACATACTTGGAGTACAAACAATCTTTGAGTTAAAACATTAACTATTATCAGATGACTTCCCCTTCCCCCTTAGCCTTTAGCCCTTCTAGTAACCCGATGCATTAAATCAACAATCCCTGAGTTGGCAGCCTAAAAATAACATCCTCCCTTTGCTTACCTTATCACACCTTCCAATCCATAATCAAAACTGCATACACTATGTCACACAACTCATGAAATCAAAATCAATTACCTAACAAATTAAGGTATAAAACCCCGCTATCAGAGTGTGTCCTAGACCCTAAAGAAGCCGCAAGGTTCAAAAAGTTTGACCCGATTACGTTTGGTGTGGGCGGCATCATCAAGGTAGGAGGAGACACCACTGAGGCCAGTGATTAATCACTAATCGCATCTCCTCGTCACCAAAACAACAATCCCATCTCCAAACAACAACCAAGATGCAAAACAGAAACGAAAGTACATGCAAATAGATCTCAGGTATAGTTTTCATGTGCTTAGAACAGATCTTTAAAGATATTTACATCTCGAAAAACAAATCATCTTTGATCTAAAATTACACCTTACCCGAGACCTCACCTAAAGATCTTGAAGACGAGCTTTGCCTTGATATACAAAGAAATTTTCAAAGGTTTCGTTTGGTTCTGTGTTTCGTGGCTTAGATTTGTAAACAAAATGATGTGACTTAGTTGTATGGTTCGGATAGAAAAGATACCAACGACGTTAATGTATTTGTATTTGGTTGTTGCTGTTTAGATTTGTGTAACACCCCCAAATCTCGGTACATCGGAAGACTTAATCAAGTTTTCGGGGCGTTACTATTGGATTGGTATCTCACAAAAGTATAGCAAAAGATAGTCATTTAACATTCAAAACCAATCCCAAATTTAAGTATTCAAAACATTTAATCCAAAAGTATAAATATTAGGCCCAAAACATGATTTAATAAAATAGGTCCCCAAAGTTTAACAGAGTCAGAAATGATCCTTGAACCCCGCCTTCTTGCCAAGCTTCCACCGATCACATATTCCAAACATCTTTCAAATACCTGAGAAATCATGCTAAAAGGTCAGCTTACGCTGGTGAGTTCATAGGTTTAAGTTCAATAAAATCATAGTGGACATGTAGGAGTTGATTTGCTATGCAAGACCTAAGATAGATAAATACCGTTTGCACACACCGATCCTACCCGGATCACCAATCATATAACCATATCCCGCATCCAGGATTACTCGGCCCAATGACTCTAGTCCAAAGACTGTCGTGGCAACCTCTAGAACAGTTGCCAACCCGGACTAGGTCGAGGTAGAAGTCTATTCTTAGCTAGGCAACGGTTCAACCTAGTCAAAGGCAACAACTACCGCACATCTATCTAAGCGATCAAGCATATAAGCAAATCCAAATAGTTTTAACAAATTCCAAAACAAGAGCATGATTCTCACCCCAATATAGTTAAACGTAGATAAAAGTGGGGCTATGAAACTCACCTCAAGCAATCAATGAACAAATAAACACTAGCAGAAGATAACGGTAATCACGACACAACAAGTATCGACTCGGCACAACCTATTAATGTAGACCAAATTTTAATATATATATCTCCCGAAATCAATGTTATCTACCCCAATGTATTCCATTTCATTATTTCCAAAATGTCTCGTTTCACCATTTAATCCTAGTGTTTGGTATCCTCATGTGGGTGTATCGACTCAATATGATGTTATGAATGCACTCAAACAACCAATATGTGACTCAATGCAACACAATGAGACATCTAAGCGATAAGCTCCATAGTCCAATAAGTTTCGGAATAAATAGTAGACCTTATCGAATTCGTCAACTCGATAAACTTATTTATTTATTCGTGTCGCTTATTATCCCATAAACCGGTCGCATCCTAAAGAGTCATAAGGATAATTCACCCATTAAAAAGGTTACCCAACGTACCTAGCGGGCTCTTATTAGATTCGTCAACCTAATAAGTCCGCTACCCACGTGGATCAACACTATTAACGTTAGGTTATCCGTAACCCATGCACACAACGTAAGTAAATAAATACTTGAAAATGGTATTAAATGCCCATAATTGGCATTTATCGATAAACATGTACTCGAAACATTAATTACTTATTTATTATAAAACATTTCCATTTTTAGTCGTTAGTTTCCATTAAAAAATTGTAAATAACAAGATAAATCTTGTTATCGATATTTTTGGTATAAAAGCCCTTTTTTATTATTTAGGTTTCATAATTTATTATATATATATATATATATATATATATATATATATATATATATATATATATATATATATATATATATATATATATATATATATATATATATATATATATATATACATATCGTTATATCGTTTCATATCGAGTCCACAAGCACGAGTCATGACTTCTCGGCTTTTAATCAGTCAATAGTCCAAACTATACTAAAGTCCATGTTACGGCGTTGCCGGGATCAACTATTGACTAAAAAGTCAAAGTAACACCGACATTGCTCAAAGTTGACAATTTATATATCAAGTCCAAATTAAAAGTCATAATAGCGCAATTCAATCCCAGATCAACTTAAAACAATCTTGCCAACCAATCAACCAACCAAATATACCCGAAACCAACGTTATGACCCTAATGGTCATGACACGGTCACGGTTAAGACCACGTGAACCAAACAAGCTCTAGAAGCTTTTCGGCTCCACGCGTTTTATCCAAACACCAACAATATCAACCAACAAGCTACCAAAATGACCCGACCCGGACCCAAGGTCCATGTGGGTTACGTACGCAACCCAAAGGCCACGTACGTGCCCTATGTGGCTCGTACACCATGCCAAACCCAACCAAACACTACCAAATCAATTCCACAACATCCAAATACAATCAATCAACCTCCAATCATCAACCAAACATCAAACCCAACATCTATTCTAACCAAAAATATGAAACTAGACCTAAAATGCAAAAACCCATCAATATGATACACCACATGCTTACCAAACGCTAGCTACATGTTTATTTATGTGTTAATTAGACTTAATCCCACGTTTAAACCAAAAGCCCTAAAAATATCAATATGGTCGAACCATATTTAATGCCATACGTGGCTAACCAAAGCTCAAACAAGGTGTATTCAAGTCCCTTTTACCTTTCCAAACACGAATTGCAAAACCCACTTGAAACCCTAGAAATTCGAACCTTAATCTTAAGATTTGAAGGTGTTAATGAAGGTTTTAGTGAGAGTATTATATATGGATAGAAAGAGGATGAAAAGATCTACAAGATGGTAGTGGAGGTGGGTGGTCACGCGCCGGTGGTGGCCGGATTTTGGCTAGAACAATGGCAGCGGTGGTAGTGTTCTAGGGTTAGGGTTTATATTAATTTGGGGGAGAGAGAGAGAAAAGAGGTGTGTGTGTGTTTTAGTAAGAGAAACAAAGGGTGGAAGTGAGGTATATGAGGGTATATATATTAGGAGGGGAAGGACTCAAAAATAAAGAAAAGGGGAGGAGGGGGCGCCGGCTAGGAGGGAAAAAGAGGAGCCGAAGGCGTCATTTTTCGTAAACTATCCTGTTTACCCATTCCCGAGCTCATATATTGTCCCCCGAGTGTCCCACGACGTTCATTCGACTTTCTAATATCGTTATTTATGTTTTTCCACGAGTTTTGACTATTTATTTGCCAATTTTCAATTTACGGTCTAAAAGTTACGTTATTTCTCGTTTTAGGCTTTTCTAGTGCCGAATCGAATAGTGCCTACCAAATATAGTTAAAACTCATACGATAACTCCTTCAATAGTGAAGTAAACCATAAAAACCAATAGACAATATAAATTCAAGTCATGGTTGATAAAATAGTGTTAAAGGCAAAAGCTCGGTTTAGTTTAACGTAATGCGGTTACCTAAAATAGCCTCCCTAAATTGCAAGTTGTCACAGCCTCCCAGCCTCAGAAGAAACCCGTCCCGGGTTTCACTCCGAGTTGCTAGATGTCATGAAAAGTTTAGGATACTTCCTACGGAAAACGTCCTCACGTTCCCAAGTGAACTCCGGTCCATGCCGGGAGTTCTAACGAACTTTGACAATTGGAATACGGCTATTCTTCAGGGGAATGTTACGAAATCGGAGATCACAACACAAGTAATAAAGAACGGAATACATACTCCGTTTGATTTCATAAAATAGTTTTAAAACATTATCTTACAACATTGTTTAGATAAATGGGCACATCCCATAAGCTCAGTGGTCCCAATTTAAAAACATCGTTATGTGTAAAAACACTTCTTTAGATATTACTACGACCATTTACCGCCTCTTGCCTTGCATCCATGATCACAAATTAAGCACCTGAGAAAATATGCTAAAAAGGTCAGCTAAAAGCTGGTGAGTTCATAGGTTTAGATTTAAATAGTAAGTTTGGACCATAATCAAAGTCATATAATCATTACAACGGATATAATGATATATGGATGAATGTCTATTACGTTAGCTCTAAGTTCATGCAACCGATACTACGACAGTTTCTGTATGCTAAATGATATCATACAATATATAGGCCCAATGCGAATGTTTTGTCCCTCAGCACTCGATTACGACATGGTATATGTTTCACCTTGGCCTAAGCATGGCCAACCGAATGGAGGAGTCACCCTCAATAGATCTATTTATAACATTCGCGCTTCCTAATGGGGAACTGACGGTTCATGAAAAAGGGGCATTTCTAGGGACATAAGGGCTTAGGCTAAACCACGTAAAAGTAATCATATAATAGTTTAGGTCCATAAAAAGGTTTTGCATATTTTCTCACCCCAAAATGTATAAAGCAATTTATCAAGTAAAAGAGGGGCTATGAAAACTCACCTTAGCAAATGTGCAAATCCAAAAGTGGGATTTAGTTAATGTTGTGATGCGGCACAGACACACGACCTAGATAAGGAGGGCAATGTTTTAGTTCATTGTTTTAAGTATCACTCACATACAATAGTTCAATTGTTTTTATATTTGTATTAAAACTAAACTTAAGTTTGTAAAAAGGATTAAATGGTTTTACTAGTAAGTATACGAAAGTATATATACTTTTCATGTTGACACTATAATGGTTTTAAAATCCGAAGTTTGATTTGAAAAATAATTACAATATTCCACTAGTAAGTATATAAATGTATATATACTTATTTAAGTTGACACAAAATGGTATTGTCAAAATTATATATAATTGATCTATTTTCTAATTGTATTTAGAAAATACTTGTGTTAAATTTGAAGTCTTCCAAATTTAATGAATGATAAAATAATATAGTTGTCTCTATTTATTTATCAAAACTTGTTCTTAATATATATAGTTCTAAACGAGAAATTTACTTGACATACATTTGTTTACACATTGACTTTAAATTTTGACGTAGGCCTTATTAAGTACTACTCAACTCGGTTCCATTCCGACAACCTATTATACTATTACGGACCGTGACAAAAATATAGGTTAATCACATTTATTTAGCAATAGGTACTCTCGACTTGGCTCTTATCCTAGACGAACACAACAAGTACATCATGAACATATACCAACCATTTCAAGACATCAAATGTTGACATAAGAAAATTTATTTTTTCTCAAGTTAAGACTAAGTTTGTGATGTATATAGAGCTACTTATTATGACAGTAACCATCTTATGTTTCAAGTAACTCTACCGTGCCATAACGACACATTTTCCTTATACAACATCTCATTATACAAGGTGATGGTTTCTTTAATATGTGACTTTTATCAACACAACATAATTAACATAAGCGTCGACTGATGAGTCCCACGAGTATCCGAGGGGGTTCTCAGTCGAGACCATACTCAACAAAAATAACAAGGATAGGTAATGAACATCATAACCGAATGTTTAACAAATTCGATACAAGGTACTAATTTCATATTCCTTTATTAATGTTCTTAACACAAAACATTTACAATAAGAGGAATTTAATAACCTTATCACGAGAGATGAGGATGTAGAGGATGAAGGCAACTTCGAGGATTCCAAACCAATTGAAGCTTGAATTAGCTCGATTACACTCCTAATTTCAAAACCCCCAAATCAATTGTTGAAAACACTAAGTTTCACAAACCCTAATTTTTGGTACAAGTGATGAAGAAACTGAATTGGGGTGTTTCACATCTCTACTAGAGATAAAGGAAGTGTTTTGGGAAAGCCTTGACCTTCTTTCTCTTCTTGGAGTTTTGGTGTGTAGCCGAATTGATCTAAACTCTTACAACCTAGGGAGTCTTGAGCTTTTGACTCTAGGTATATTGATGTTGATATATGCTTCTCTTTGGTGGCTTTGTCTTGAAACTCTTGGACTTATTCGAATGATAGTGCACGCCTCCATGGGGAGGGTTTGTGAGATAAAGTAAATCATGATTTTGGTGAGGGAAGTTTGAGAATGATGAAAGGAGTATGTTGGTTTACTTCTTTGGGATGCTTGACCTACACAAAGTGCAGGTGTAGAGGTTGAAGATGACGACTAGGTGCTCTTTTGCTTTTTCTGCTTTTCTCTTGGGTTTGTCGTGAGTGATGAAGACACAAGAAGAGTTATCTCAAATTTTATAAGGAATGGGTTTTTATTTATGTCTTAAGTGTATGTTTAATATACATTTTGTGTTAATATACTTGTAGATATATAAGAGTCATTCATTTAAGTGAAAGTATATTAAGTATTTTGGTGTCCCGCGTTATAAAACTGTGACTGAAGTATTAATGTATGAAATTTTTTATAATGTAGTATCTTATAGATACGCGTCAGAAATATTATTATCTTTGTAATATTTTTCATTACGGGAGTTTATCATTTGTTTTATTTGCCCTTATCATAATGTCGGTACGCGTGCAGTGTCGATCACTGGGGAAAACGAGATAACCTCTCGTCTTACAAATTTAATTATAAGACAATAACACAATATTCATATAATGAGATGAATGCAAAAGTGATGCAATAGGCTACTGTATGCGAGTTATTTACTCAAATGATCAGGCAAAGCTTATGCATGCTTAATGACTTATGCTTAGTAATAATAAATTACCATTTATTATTTAAATATGAGTGAAAATTTACCGTGTGTCACACTATGTTTTCCTCCGACAGACATTTCTTAAGATTACTAACATGAAAGGCATTGTGTACACTGCTCAATTCAGATGGTAGTTCCAGGCGGTATGCTACCAGTCCGTTTCTTTCCAGGATTGGAAAGGGACCAATATATCGGGGATTGAGTTTTCCACGCTTTCCAAAACGAATCACTCCTTTCCAAGGAGAAACTTTCAACATAACACGATCTCCAACCTGAAATTCTAAAGGTTTACGTCTCTTATCGGCATAACTCTTTTGTCTATCACGAGCGATTTGCAACCGGTTATGAATCGAACTATCTTCTCGGTGGTTTCTAGGACAAGTTCGGGACTGTAAGTTGACTCGCCAACTTCACCCAACAAACAGAGAATGACATTTTGGTCATACGATTGCCTCAAATGGAGCGGCCTTAATGCTAGAATGATAACTATTGTTGTAAGAGAATTCGGCCAAAGGGAGATGTCTCTCCCAGCCTTTGCCGAAATCAATAACACAGGCTCTAAGCATGTCCTCTAAAGTCTGAATGGTTCTCTCGCTTTGACCATCGGTCTGAGGGTGGTAAGCAGTACTCATATCCAAGTTAGTTCCTAACGCTGATTGTAAGGATCTCCAAAAGTGGGATGTAAAACGGCTATCTCTATCGGAAATGATAGATATCGGTACTCCATGACGCAATACTACCTCCTTAAGATACAATCGAGCAAGCTTATCGAGACTATCGGTTTTACTATTGGCTAAAAAGTGAGCAGACTTAGTTAAACGATCAACGATTACCCAGATAGCGTCATTGCCGCTAGCTGTTCTCGGTAATTTAGTGATAAAGTCCATGGTTATTCGCTCCCATTTCCATTCTGGGAGTTCGGGTTGAACTAAGAGTCCCGAGGGTTTCGATGTTCGCCTTTACCTTAGAACAAGTCGCACCAACTTACATCTTGAGCTATATCGGCTTTCATATTAGGCCACCAGAGAGTTTCTTAAGGTCCTGATACATCTTATCGGCTCCGGGATGAATAGAGTATTTTAATTTATGCGACTCGTGCATAATCAACTCACGGATTCCACCATGAAATGGTATCCAGCTTCTATCTTTGAAGCATAGGGATCCGTCGGAACGCTTTAAGAAGCCGTGTTCACTTTCTACCATTCCATGAAGATTCTCGTAAGGACGGTTCTCCTCCGTCAAGGCTGCAACTTGAGCGGCTAAGATTTGAGACGGTAGGGGCGAAACAATGGTCATTCATAAGGATCTAACGAGTAGGGGTGGAATGTCCTCCTGACGACTAAGTGCATCAGCCACAACATTAGCCTTACCAGGATGATAACGAATCTCACAGTTATAATCACTAAGCAATTCTAACCAACGACGCTGTCTCATGTTCAGTACCTTCTGATCTAAAATATGCTTCAAGCTCTTATGGTCGGTAAAGACTACACACTTGGTTCCATACAGATAATGTCTCTAGATCCTAAGAACAAACACTACAAAACCTAACTCAAGGTCATGGGTGGTGTAGTTTTTCTCATGCTTCTTAAGTTGTCGGGATGCATAAGCAATCACCTTCTCCTGTTGCATCAAAACAACACCTAAGCCTTTATGCGAGGCGTCGAAGACACCCACAAAGCCTTCGCTTCCTCGTGCAAAGCTAGGATGGGCGACTACACAACTTCTCCTTGAAGTTGGAACACTTCTTCTTCCTTTTCTCCCTATTCATACTTAACATCCTTCTGTGTTAGTTTGGTCACGACTTAGCTATCTTGGAAATCCCTTAATGAATCTCCTATAATAGCCTGCTAAACCTAGAAACTGACGGATTTCTGATGGGTTCTTAGGAGCTGCCCATTCCTTAATGGCCTCAATCTTAGCTGGGTCAACATGAACACCTCGACTATCTATCACGTGACCTAAGAATTGCATAGACGGAATCCAAAATTCACACTTAGAGAACTTGGCATGCAACTTTTCCTCTCTCAACAATCCTAAAATGAGCCTCAAATGCTCTTCATGCTCCTCTATACTCTTGGAGTATATCAAGATGTCGTCTATTAATACTATCACAAACTTATCCAGGTATGGCTTAAACACTCGGTTCATGAGATCCATGAATACCGCTGGCACGTTGGTAAAACCAAACGACATCACTTGGAATTCATAGTGTCCATAACGAGTCCTAAATGCCGTCTTAGGGATATCCTCCTCTCAAACTCTAAGATGGTCATAACCAGATCGTAAGTCAATCTTAGAAGAGACACTAGCTCCTTGGAGTTGGTCGAATAGGTCATCTATTCTAGGTAACGGATATCTGTTCTTCACCGTCAACTTATTCAGCTCCCTATAATCGATACACATTCGAAACGATCCATCCTTCTTCTTCACAAACAACACTGGTGCTCCCCACGGTGATGAACTTGGTCGAATGAATCCCTTCTCTGACAACTCTGCCAACTGTTTAGACGGTTCCTCCAATTCTATTGGAGCAAGTCGATAGGGTGCCCGTGCTACAGGTGCAGCACCGGGTATCAACTCTATTTGGATTTCCACTTGTCGGACAGGTGGAATCCCTGGAAGATCGTCAGGAAACACATCCAGAAATTCTCTAACGATGGGTACATCATTAAGGTGTCTTTCACTCTTCTCCTCGTTTTTCTTTTCAGAAATTTGAGCCAAGAAAAGACAACCTCCTCTATCGATGTACTTCTAGGCCTTAATACAAGAAATGATGCCCAACCGGGAAGGACTTCCACAGTCGCTCCGATCTCCTTGTATGCTCAGAACTTTTTCGCCATACGGTAAACGCACGATCTTCTCATCGCAGATGATGTGTGCACCGTTCTTCGACAACCAATCCATTCCGATAATGACGTCAAAACTTCCCAAGGTAACTGGCAATAGGTCTATGCTAAACGGGCGGTCTAGGAAACTTAAGGTACAACCTCAGACTACGGTGTCTATCTTCTCCCTATTCCCATTAGCTAATTCAACGTCGTAACTAAACCCTAGAGGTGTTTGGGAGATTCCTAGTAATGGCATAAAATTGGTGGATACGAAACTCATATCCGCACCGGTATCAAACAGTATGGAAGCATAGCGATTATTGAGAAGGAACGTACCCGTAACCACGTTAGGGTCCTCACCAGCTTCCTTCCCAATAGCGTAAACACGCGTTGTTCCCATGTCTCTCTACTGATACCTAGCACCATGGTTTCCCTGGTTCTCCACAAGCTCACGCTTCACAGGGTTTAGGCCATTACTTCCCATACCTCGATTAGAAAATCCTCCTACATTACCGGGATTTCCTCTCATCCACGGCTCTCGGCACTCATTCTTGAAGTGTCTCTTCTTTCCACATCCAAAACAGTGTGGTGGCCTTCCAGTCCGCTCCTTGTGCAATTTGAGTGCAAGAAGTGGTGGGACCTACAGTCTTTGGCCAAATGTCCTACCTTAGAGCACTTCCTACACACATTGGAGACAGGTCCATGGTGGTGTCGGTTACAACGACCACACATAGGCCTACTACCTTCGTAACCTTTCCTTTCTCCATTTCCTATGGCGAACACCACAGGTCATCTCATGCCGTTTGTTGCCATTCCTTTAACAACTTCATTCCTCTTCCTCTTATCACTCCTATCACTCTTACCCTTGTCTCCTACTTCTAACACATAAGAGTCCATCAAACGCGAGCCACATGAATTGCCTCATGCAAATTAATCGGCTTCCGCGTGATGACATCATTTCGAGTAGCTAAAGGCAATCCATCAAGATACCTCTTAATCTTAAGGTCTTGGTCACGAACCATATCGGGCAAAGCAATGATAACTCTTGGAAACGACGATTATAAGTCGCCTTGTCAAGACTTTAACCTTATGGTTCCGTGAGTCACTAACTTCTTAACTTCATTCCTAGGACAGTAAGTCTTGATCAGGAGAGTCTTAAAATGAGTCCAAGTCATGCTATAAGCTACATCAATTCCTATTGATCTGTGATAGTTGTTCCACCAGGTCAACGCTTCATCCTTCAAGGTGAATGTTGCATACTTAACCTTACAATCCTCATCACTGTTACTAACGGCAAACACAGATTCGCTTTCTCCAACCACCTAGTTAAGTAAACTACTCCCCGGTTCCTCCGAACTCATGGGACCACGTAATCGAACTCTTTGTAGGTACAACCTCGAGTTCGATTCAAGATTGGGGTTCCACGGAGGTGTTAGAGATTAGTCTCGGCTAGCGATTCAATGACACACCGCGCCACTAATTGGTCAACGTGGGTGGGTTCACGGTGGAGAGTTTTGTAGAACAGACCATTCTCAACACGGTCGCTCACATTCGGGTTTTCTGGTTGGGTTATAAGTGTTCGGGTTCTCAACGGTGGAGTGGTCGGGGCCGGACGACGACCTCGACGGACAGGGGCAACAACAGCAGCAGGAGCTGCTCGGTTGTTCCTAACCATGTTTCATCTTGTTGCCATCATTCTGAAGGCAAGAAGAACAGTTTCATAAGTTCACAATTCACGCTCTAAAGATAGAGTTGGGTTCCAAGGATCACCAAATAACGCTCGAATACATAATCAAGGTCAACAAGGATAACGCTATACCAAATCGAAACAATCAGATACCGAATCATAACTAAAGGATGCACGCTCCAATAACCATAACTCATAGGTTTCAAGGTGGAATACATGAAAGGATAGATCTAACAACGATACTAATAAGATAACTAGGATAAACCTACATCTCGAACCAAGTACTACTCAGTTTCAAGATGGTACAAAGTCATGAATCTAACACTATCTAGCCACGATCACGAATACCACTAACAGATCTCCTAACATCGTCAACCTCTCTCCACAAAGATGCCAACTCAACACGTCGAGCGTCGCGATCACTCTTAAGATCTACGACCTCTCTTTCCAACTCACCAATCCTATGCCAAATCGCTCTATCTGCATCACGAGTTGTCGCGAACCCTCTCAGCAGGTCCCCAACCTGCTCCTGGAGTTCCGAAATACCATCACGCAAAACCCTAGTCCTCCCGACTACAGTACCCATATCAGCTCTCAGATCCTCTATACTAGCCCGTGATACTCCAACCAACCGATCTGTCAACCTACTAAGCCTAGTACCCTGTGATGTAATCCTCTCCCACATCAGACTCGTCTCACCATACTCCTCGGGCTCTGAAGCAATCTCCGATGGTATCTCAGATCCTAACGTGCTACCTATATAAGGTGAGTAAGGTGGTGAGTCAAAGTCTAAAGGTCGTCTAGGGAATCGGGCTCGTGCAAGGAGAACCTGGTCCCGGAGAATGTGCAGGACTCGCAATGGAGGAGTACCCCTTCAGGATATCCTCATCATCCTCCTCCTAAGGATCCTCATCCTCATCTACATCCGCTCCTCAATCTCATGCTCCTCCTCGACCTCATGCTCCTCCTCGCCTCATCCATGAGGGAGAGTCCATGAGTCGAGTCTCTCTTGTGTAAATCCACGAGGTGGTACAGTGGGAGATCTAGGTCTCCTAAGACATGGTGATGCTGGTGGTGATGACAGAAGAGAGTGGGCTGCTAAACGGATAGGTGATGATGGTGGTCTCACGGACATGCGGGTAGTGCTATGAGCAAGCCTAGGAGTCTAGGCTTGTGCTAAGACCTGATGTAAAGTGAGCTTCCTAGATGAGCTAGGGCGATTTGATGATGATGAACTAGCGTGACGGGTGATCTCATAAGGATCACCCTGCGCAACCGTCATGAGAGTCAATGCTGGCGAACTAGCAACAACAAGGACCTCCTCAGACACATCAAAAGCTAGTGAAGGCATAGTCTGTGACAATGGCATATGGTAGGTATAAGTGTTTGAAACAACTAGTTTTAATAAGCGCATCAACTCAACCAAAACATGTATCACATAACGAAAGCTTTAAAAATAGAGGTACCGCATTACTCAAAATATGCCTTTAAATAAAACACATAAGTTCCGTTCTATCACATAATCGCATATCAAATCAATCGAGTTCAAAATTTCAAAATCACAATATACCGTTTACTCAAATCAAATTCCGTAGTATCTCGATAATCACATCTCATTTACCCAAAATCAATAATCATATCTCCAAATCATAACGTTTCAATAATCAGTTCACAATATCCCTTAACAGATCATCTCATAATTCAAATCGCAGTTCATACCATAATCAAATAAGAAGCTTCGGCTTGGCAAGCGGGCGTGCGTCGGTCGAGGATCAATTTTTCTTAAAAGTGGTTATAGTTTAGGGTTTATAAAATACCTAATTCTCTATAACCTGGCTCGATACAATTTCAGTAACACCCCAAATCTCGAGACAATGGAAGACTTAATCAAGTTTTCGGGCGTTACTATTGGATTGGTATCTCACACAAGTATAGCAAAAGATAGTCATTTAACATTCAAAACAAATCCCAAATTTAAGTATTCAAAACATTTAATCCAAAAGTATAAATATTAGGCCCAAAACATGATTTAATAAAATAGGTCCCCAAAGTTTATCAGTCGAAATGATCCTTGAACCCCGCCTTCTTGCCAAGCTTCCACCGATCACGATTCCAAACATCTTTCAAATACCGAGAAATCATGCTAAAAGGTCACTTCTGTTGGTGAGTTCATAGGTTTAAGTTCAATAAAATCATAGTGGACTGAGGAGTTGATTTGCTATGCAAGACCTAAGATAGATAAATACCGTTTGCACACACCGATCCTACCGGATCACCAAACATATAACCATATCCGCATCCGGGATTACTCGGGCCCCGCGACTCTAGTACATCACCGTCGTGGCAACCTCTAGAACGAGTTGCCAACCCGGACTAGGTCGAGGTAGAAGTCTATTCTTAGCTAGGCAACGGTTCAACCTAGTCTAAGGCAACAACTACCGCACATCTATCTAAACAGTCAAGCATATAAGCAAATCCAAATAGTTTTAACAGTCCAAAAACAGTAGCATGATTCTCACCCCAATATAGTTAAAACGTAGATAAAAGTGGGGCTATGAAACTCACCTCAAGCAATCAACGTACAAATCAATGTTATCTAACCCCAATGTATTCCATTTCGTTATTTCCAAAAATGTCTCGTTTCACCATTTAATCCTAGTGTTTGGTATCCTCATGTGGGTGTATCGACTCAATATGATGCTATGAATGCACTCAAACAACCAATATCTGACTCAATGCAACACAATGAGACATCTAAGCGATAAGTTCAATAGTCCAATAAGTTTCGAAATAAATAGTAGACCTTATCGAATTCGTCAACTCGATAAACGCATTTATTTATTCGTGTCGCTTATTATCCCATAAACCGGTCGCATCCTAAAGAGTCATAAGGATAATTCACCCATTAATAAGGTTACCCAACGTACCTAGCGGGCTCTTATTAGATTCGTCAACCTAATAAGTCCGCTACCCACGTGGATCAACACTATTTACGTTAGGTTATCCGTAACCCATGCACACAACGTAAGTAAATAAATACTTGAAAATGGTATTAAATGCCCATAATTGGCATTTATCAATAAACGTGTACTCGAAATATTAATCACTTATTTATTATAAAACATTTTCATTTTTAGTTGTTAGTTTCCATTTAAAAATAGTAAATAACAAGATAAATCTTGTTATCGATATTTTTGGTATAAAAGCCTTTTTTTATTATTTAGGTTTCATAATTTATTAACATTTACTTATATATATATATATATATGTATATATGTATATATGTATATACATATTTCGTCAAATCCCAATATCAATTTCATATCGTTATTCGTTTCGAGTCCATAAGCACGAGTCATGACTTCTCGGCTTTTAATCAATCAATAGTCCAAACTATACTAAAGTCCATGTTACGGCGTTGTCGGGGTCAACTATTGACTAACCAAAGCTCAAACAAGGTGTATTCAAGTCCCTTTTACCTTTTCCAAACACGAATTGCAAAACCCACTTGAAACCCTAGAAATCTGAACCTTAATCTTATGGATAGAAAGAGGATGAAAAGATCTACAAGATGGTGGTGGAGGTGGGTGGTCACGCGCCGGTGGTGGCCGGATTTTGGCCGGAACAGTGGCGGCGGTGGTGGTGTTCTAGGGTTAGGGTTTATATTAATTTGGGGGGGGGGGTGTAAAACCCTAAAAATATAAAACGTGTTAAAAGACTATTTTACCCTCACAATTAACATGTATAAAATACGTAAAATAAATCAACACTCATTAAATGAAATTCAATCTAACTTATAAATGATATCAAGACTTAACGTGCATAATATAAAATTCGACTTTTGGGTACGACAAAAGTAAAGCCACGCTCATAATGTTTCATGTGTCGAATTTCACAAAGAAGATATTAAACCATGCATATGGAAGTTCGCCAAGCCCAAGCTCGAGCCCACGGGTCGCTTTTTCTTTTCCTTGTTTGAGCCGAATACCACCACAAAACCCACCATGGGTCGATTAGTATAAATACAACACAAATCCTTCACATGAAACCCTAGTTTCTCAAAAGTCACGGCACCAAAAGCTTCGCTTTTTCTTCTTTTCTTTCCGCTCGATGCGGTGTGAGGCGTGGTGGTGCGTGGTGTTTTTTCTCCGAGCCCCGCTAAGGTAAGCGACTCCTCGCCTCAACTTTTCTACGTGCAACTTATACTAACTTTAAACCGTGAAACATGTCGAGTCGCCATGCGAGTGAATAAGGGTCGTCGTTAAAAACCTTGTGTAACATGAACCGCATAATAAGTAACATACTCGTCGTTACATAAAATCAGGAATATGATGCTATATTTATATGAGGTCGACGCATGCATATGTAAATTCTGAATGAGTTTTGAAATTTTAACCGTACCACATAAAATCACAAGTCGGGGTTTCACAAACATAAGTCGACGCATGGAGTTAGGGATCGATTAGGGTTTAAAAGGTTAGAGCCTCGTATGATTTTATGTGGGTAGTATGTAGCGATGTTGTGGTTTTGGTTATGAGCCGGTTTGCATGCATGTTTTCCTAGCGTGAGTCTTTTGAAAAGGTCTTGATGGTGTCGATGCATGCATGTTTGGAACAAGAGTTAACGTGTCGTGTGAGAAAAGTAATTAAGTGTTTGTATGTGTGTGTCGATTTGTTTGTGAGTCGGGAAACAACGTAGGGTAAGTTGGAGTTTGCATGTGTGAGCGTATATATTGAAGCAAGGGAAACGGGTAAACTTTGGTCTCGTTAACATGATTTATATAAGTCAAGGTGGTGTGAGTTACTAGTGTAAATGTAGGCATGGGTTTGAGTTATCTTGGTTTGTTTTCACACGTTCTAGGTCAAGGTGATAGGTCATTAAAATCCGTAACATGTCAATTTAATGTGTATTTAATATGGTGCTAAAAGTTGAGAGAAACCCTAGGTCATGATTATGAGTCGATTAGGGTTTTAAGTTGTGTGTGTTGATTTGTTATTTCATGTGAAAATAGTAAGTTTGGAGGTCATTAATAACCATTGATTAAGTATATAACGAGCTAGTCTTGAGAGTGTTGTAAGCATGCGTGAGTTATGATTTTGTGTAAGAACTAAGAGTCATGAATTAAAGTAATGTATGCATGGTCTCATGAGGTTGGCTAATTAATGATTAAAACCCTAAAACATTGTAATTCTGTCCGTCACTAAGAATAAGAATATACTTACAACTCTAAGAGTGTGAATGCGATAAACCGTTATAACTTAATGATGCTAACAAGTATTAAATAAATCATAATCCGTGTAGATTCGTTGAAGGAGACGCGACGTTATATCTTCGTGATTCACTCATTCGCTTGCTTTTCTCTCATTTGCTTTAAGGTACGGATATTCGACCTTTTCAAAGAAGGTTCCTTATGACGTTTTCTTTTCGTTAGCTCTTCTATTACAATTATTAGGGTTTCCTATGCCATTGCTATGAACCCTTTCTGATTGTTTGATCTGTTGCTTGTTTGAAACACCTGTTTTATTGAATCATGCAATATCTGATTTGAACGTTATGTTAGAAAGACTTTGATATGCACATTTGTTTAACCTTGCTATGTTTGATTATGAACTTCTGATTATGAACTCTTGATTATGAACTTCTGCTTATGAAAGTATGATATGTGACTACGACATAAACTTCTGACTTCTGAACCTTTGAACATGAACCTTATGATATGAACTATCTGACATGTTAACTGTTGACCTTTGTGCTTGATTATGATCTGTGTTATTTATGATAATCTGTTCGACCTAAGTTAGTTTGACACCCGAGCCACTATTTCACTAGTCATGGGGGTTCCATGTCCGTGTCAGTGATGCACCTCGACATGACTCTAGGCGAGAGTGATGTTCGCGCGTCCCTTTCATTATCTCGATTATGAGCTCGCTATATATTTTATGGCCACTATCCGCTGTGGGCGATGGATGCATCCTAGATCGATCCGTTATCGATATGTTTTCGGTGAATGATGTCGTGTAATACGCGTCTTCACAAAATTCAGGAGCTAGCTACTCCAATTATTTTCTCGAGGTTACTTTACGAATAAGTAGTTATTTTTGATATGATATGTTCTGGGCTCGTGGTAGTTAACTAAATCCTTATCTGTTATGTCTGTGTTAAGTATTCTGTTTATGATTCGGTATTTTCAAGAGTTTATATTTATGTATTAGGTTTATTATAAGTTATTGTATGTGTTTATGCTCTTATATGATTATGTAACTACCGTATGCCATGCTAGGATATGATTAATATGTTTAAATATGATTCGTATGTTATCATCTGATGTTATGTTAGTTTATCGTTATGTGAATTCGTTGATCTATGAGATGAATGTGCTAGTGTGAAATTGAGTATCCTGAAAGTTTAGTATGTATGATTGTTCAGTTAATTTTGTAAACTTTGCCTATCCGTTAGTTATCTGTCTGCTTATGATTGATCTGCTATGTTTAGACCTTGCTTATATTAAGGTTTGATCTGGGAAATGGTTTAATTATGATATCTGTTTTGATAATTTGCTAATTGCTATGCTATGTCTTTTGCTTATTTAGTTATAGTTTTCCTACTATGTTTTCTATTTGCATGTGTGACTGCCATGATTTGACTGCTATTTCCGCTGCTACAATATTGGATTAAGTGTGTTAAATGTAGATTAATTGACTTGTATGAATGCCATGTTTACTTTCTAGAAATTGTTTCTGTTAGCCTTTAGACTTTTCGTTTGGCTTATATGTACTATATTTTCTTGATGTGTTTGTGTTTGTGTTTGTGTTATTAATGTGCTATGTGTTGTTCTTATCTGTTATTTGTTTCTTTCGGATTTCTGTATATTTGTGCTTCCGCAGAATCCTCTATGTTTCGTCATTCTCATTTCGTTGTGATTTCGTTATTTATATCTTGTTCCGTTTTAGCTTTTGTTTTGTTATATCTGTTCACTGGGCTTTGTAAGCTCAGCCGCATTTTCTTTTCCTGCGGCAGGTATTAAGCATTCAAGATGAGCTTATGGGATAGCCGATCCGGGTTGAGAGTAGAGTGAGAGCAAGATTTGAAAATAGGGATCTTAGATTTATTTTGATTATTAAGTTATTTATATTTTCTTTTGTAAGTTTTGTAAAGGCTTCCGCTATTGTATAGTACTTAAGGTTCTGATATGAAACCGTATTTGTGATATCTTTACCCTTGTCGGGTTGGGGTGTTACAATTTATGGTATCAGAGATCTAGGTTTTAGGACCCTTAGAGCTTAGGCTATGACCTGTGAGGATTGGGTAGATTTAGGATTTTCCCTTCTGCGTACTTTCTTTGCGTCCACTATCGTACTTAGATTTTACTAATAGTTGATGATTCTTTTAGATGGTTATCCCTCATCGTTCTAGTTCACCTGATAAGAGCAAGCATGGACCAGCTAGGCAACCTAGGGAGAGGAAGAAGTGGACTGTTGTTATTGTTAAGGGTTGCAAGAGGATTGGTGGAGCGAAGCGGACCAACAGAAGGATACGAGTTCCGGCTAGTATGTGGCCATGCACAATTGAGGAGAAGCTAACCTTAGAGAACGTAGACGGAAGAATAGTAGAGGAGTACGAGACTAAAGTCGTTGACAACCAAGGCTTCACCACTAGGTATCATGAAAGATGTCCCGAGTTCTTGGAAGATGGAGGAGTAGTTTGGACTAGGAGTCGCGACTTGTATGCTTTTGTAGATCGTGTGCCGGAAGAAGAAGAGAGGAATCGGAGAAGTGACTTTGCTAGTCGCCTATTACCGCAGCGCAAAGGAAATAGGAACGGATGGATAAGTGAGGAAGAAGAGGAAGAAGAAGAACATGAGGAAGAATACGGGTGGACTCAGATTTAGAGTCTACGGCTACCAATAGGTTTAATCCGATACAAGAATAGAAATTCGCGCTCATGATTAGTTGTCCTCTTTATTAGAAGTTTCTGACATTGGATTTTGAGTTTAGGTCCTTTTGTTTTTCATTTAGATGATTGAATCTTTGATTATTAAGTTTTGTTTTGGAAGTTTCATCTTATGACAATTCTGCAATTTGTTTTATTAGTAAGAATAAAGCAAAATTTTGAAAGTATAGTTTCTGTTTGTTGTCTCTTTTCTGATAGATTCGTTAAGTTTCCGTTAGTTCTAATAAGTTTCGTTCCCTATTCGATTCTATTGATGATGTTGCTTAATCACAGCTTGAAATAAAGTATGACCATCATGATGGTATACTCATGTGATGCTGGTATTATGACGCCTGATCAACGTGATAATACTTACATCATATGACGTACCCTTATTGTGTTCATAGGATACTTCAGGAAGTGTTTGAGGATTATTAAGTTTTCCTGCGATTAATAAGACCATTAGGATTTGTTCTGTCTGTGTATGTGTTTGTTCTCATCCTTAGATGTCTGAATAAGTTAGAGCGGGTTATTTGATTGTCTGCATCTCATCTGCTATCTGCCATTACTTTGATGAGTATATGAGTATCTGTTGTAAGTATTTGATTTTTGCTTTGATTTCTGAAAAGTATGAGTTTGTAGATTCTGATAAGAATCCGTTTGTTCTGAGATAAGATTTGCGTTTGCTTTATTTTCCCTGAGAATCTGAAATCCGATTCGTTTGCTGTTCTGTTCCGTCTGGTTCAATTTCGAGGACGAAATTTTCTTTTTAGACGGGAAGAGTTGTAAAACCCTAAAAATATAAAACGTGTTAAAAGACTATTTTACCCTCACAATTAACATGTATAAAATACGTAAAATAAATCAACACTCATTAAATGAAATTCAATCTAACTTATAAATGATATCAAGACTTAACGTGCATAATATAAAATTCGACTTTTGGTACGACAAAAAGTAAAGCCACGCTCATAATGTTTCATGTGTCGAATTTCACAAAGAAGATATTAAACCATGCATATGGAAGTTCGGCCAAGCCCAAGCTCGAGCCCAGGTCGCTTTTTCTTTTCCTTGTTTGAGCCGAATACCACACAAAACCCACCATGGGTCGATTAGTATAAATACAACACAAATCCCTTCACATGAAACCCTAGTTTCTCAAAAGTCACGGCACCAAAAGCTTCTGCTCTTTTTCTTCTTTTCTTTCCGTTCGACTGCAGCTGTGAGACGTGGTGGTGCGTGGTGTTTTTTTTCTCCGAGCCCCGCTAAGGTAAGCGACTCCCTCGTCTCAACTTTTCTACGTGCAACTTATACTAACTTTAAACCTGTGAAACATGTCGAGTCGCCATGCGAGTGAATAAGGGTCGTGCGTTAAAAACCTTGTGTAACATGAACCGCATAATAAGTAACATACTGTCGTCACATAAAATCGTGAATATGATGCTATATTTATATGAGGTCGACGATGCATATATAAATTCCGAATGAGTTTTGAAATTTTAACCGTACCACATAAAATCACAAGTCGGGTTTCACAAACATAAGTCGATTTATGGAGTTAGGGATCGATTAGGGTTTAAAAGGTTAGAGCCTCGTATGATTTTATGTGGGTAGTATGTAGCGATGTTGTGGTTTTGGTTATGAGTCGGTTTGCATGCATGTTTTCCTAGCGTGAGTCTTTTGAAAAGGTCTTGATGGTGTCGATGCATGCATGTTTGGAACAAGAGTTAACGTGTCGTGTGAGAAAAGTAATTAAGTGTTTGTATGTGTGTGTCGATTTGTTTGTGAGTCGGGAAACAACGTAGGGTAAGTTGGAGTTTGCATGTGTGGCGTATATATTGAAGCAAGGAAACGGGTAAACTTTGGTCTCGTTAACATGATTTATATAAGTCAAGGTGGTGTGAGTTACTAGTGTAAATGTAGGCATGGGTTTTGAGTTATCTTGGTTTGTTTTTCACACGTTCTAGGTCAAGGTGATAAGTCATTAAAACCGTAACATGTCAATTTAATGTGTATTTAATATGGTGCTAAAGTTGAGAGAAACCCTAGGTCATGATTATGAGTCGATTAGGGTTTTAAGTGTGTGTGTTGATTTGTTATTTCATGTGAAAATAGTAAGTTTGGAGGTCATTAATAACCATTGATTAAGTATATAACGAGCTAGTCTTGAGAGTGTTGTAAGCATGCGTGAGTTATGATTTTGTGTAAGAACTAAGAGTCATGAATTAAAGTAATGTATGCATGGTCTCATGAGGTTGGCTAATTAATGATTAAAACCCTAAAACATTGTAATTCTGTCCGTCACTAAGAATAAGAATATACTTACAACTCTAAGAGTGTGAATGCGATAAATCCGTTATAACTTAATGATGCTAACAAGTATTAAATAAATCATAATCCGTGTAGATTCGTTGAAGGAGACGCGACGTTATATCTTCGTGATTTACTCATTCGTTTGCTTTTCTCTCATTTGCTTTAAGGTACAAATATTCTGACCTTTTCAGTAAAGGTTCCTTATGACGTTTTCTTTTCGTTAGCTCTTCTATTACAATTATTAGGGTTTCCTATGCCATTGCTATGAACCCTTTCTGATTGTTTGATCTGTTGCTTGTTTGAAACACCTGTTTTATTGAATCATGCAATATCTGATTTGAACGTTATGTTAGAAAGACTTTGATATGCACATTTGTTGAACCTTGCTATGGTTGATTATGAACTTCTGATTATGAACTCTTGATTATGAACTTCTGCTTATGAAAGTATGATATGTGACTACGACATAAACGTCTGACTTCTGAACCTTTGAACATGAACCTTATGATATGAACTATCGACATGTTAAGCTGTTGACCTTTGTGCTTGATTATGATCGTGTTATTTATGATAACTCATTCGACCTAAGTTAGTTTGACACCGAGCCACTATTTCACTAGTCATGGGGTTCCATGTCCGTGTCGATGATGCACCTCGACATGACTCTAGGGCGAGAGAGTGATGTTCGCGCGTCCCTTTACGTTATCCGATTATGAGCTCGCTATATATTTTATGGCCACTATCTCATGCGTGGGCGATGGATGCATCCTAGATCCGATCCATTATCGATATGTTTTCGGTGAATGATGTCGGTGCAATACTGCTGTCTTCACAAAATTCGGGAGCTAGCTACTCCAATTATTTTTCGAGGTTACTTTACGAATAAGTAGTTATTTTTGATATGATAAGTTCTGGGCTCGTGGTAGTTAACTAAATCCTTATCTGTTATGTCTGTGTTAAGTATTCTGTTTATGATTCGGTATTTTCAAGTGTTTATATTTATGTATTAGGTTTATTATAAGTTATTGTATGTGTTTATGCTCTTATATGATTATGTAACTACCGTATGCCATGCTAGGATATGATTAATATGTTTAAATATGATTCGTATGTTATCATCTGATGTTATGTTAGTTTATCGTTATGTGAATTCGTTGATCTATGAGATGAATGTGCTAGTGTGAAATTGAGTATCCTGAAAGTTTAGTATGTATGATTGTTCAGTTAATTTTGTAAACTTTGCCTATCCGTTAGTTATATGTCTGCTTATGATTGATCTGCTATGTTTAGACCTTGCTTATATTAAGGTTTGATCTGGGAAATGGTTTAATTATGATATCTGTTTTGATAATTTGCTAATTGCTATGCTATGTCTTTTGCTTATTTAGTTATAGTTTTCCTACTATGTTTTCTATTTGCATGCGACCGCCATGATTTGACCGCTATTTCATTGCTACAATATTGGATTAAGTGTGTTAAATGTAGATTAATTGACTTGTATGAATGCCATGTTTACTTTCTAGAAATTGTTTCATTAGCCTTTAGACTTTCGTTTGGCTTATATGTACTCTATTTTCTTGATGTGTTTGTTTTGTGTTATTAATGTGCTATGTGTTGTTCTTATCTCATTATTTGTTTCTTCGGATTTACGTATATTTGTGCTTCATGAGAATCCTCTATGTTTCATCATTCTCATTTCGTTGTGATTTCGTTATTTATATCTTGTTCCGTTTTAGCTTTTGTTTTGTTATATCCGCTTTGTGCTTTGTAAGCTCAATCGCATTTTCTTTTCTGCGGCGGTATTAAGCATTCAAGATGAGCTTATGGATAGGCGATCCGGGTTGAGAGTAGAGTGAGAGCAAGATTTGAAAATATGGATCTTAGATTTATTTTGATTATTAAGTTATTTATATTTTCTTTTGTAAGTTTTGTAAAGGCTTCGCTATTGTATAGTACTTAAGGTTACGATATGAAACCGTATTTGTGATATCTTTACCCTTGTCGGGTTGGGGTGTTCTGGGGAGAGAGTAGAGAGAAAAGAGTGTGTGTGTGTTTTAGTGAGAGAAACAAAGGGTGGAAGTGAGGTATATGAGGGGTATATATATTAGGAGGGGAGGGACTCAAAATAAAGAAAAGGGAGGAGGGGCTGGCTAGGAGGGAAAAAGAGGGGCCGAAGGCGTCATTTTTCGTAAACTATCCCGTTTACCCATTCCCGAGCTCATATATTGTCCCCCGAGTGTCCCACGACGTTCATTCGACTTTCTAATATCGTTATTTATGTTTTTTCACGAGTTTTGTCTATTTATTTGCCAATTTTCGAGTTACGGTCTAAAAGTTACGTTATTTCTTATTTTAGGCTTTTCTAGTGCCGAATCGAATAGTGCCTACCAAATAGAGTTAAAACTCATACGATAACTCATTCAATAGTGATGTAAACCATAAAAACCAATAGGCGATATAAAATCAAGTCATGGTTGATAAAATAGTGTTAAAGGCAAAAGCTCGGTTTAGTTTAACGTAATGCGGTTACCTAAAATAGACTCCCTAAATTGCCAGTTGTCACAATTTGTGTAGAGAGATAGATGCAAATTTCATTTTTATAAAATGAAAATATACAGAAACTGATAATGAAGAATGAAGAAGTGGTGGTTGATTGAATAAGAAGCGCATATAAGATTTTGACTTTTGAATGTTGTAAACATAATTTGTGTTTTAGAGGATTTGTCGGTTTTATGGACTTTTGTGGAATCCATGTTCTTTTGTGCTCTAAGAATAAGTATTGGCATTCTTTGTTAAGTTGTTTTTGAGTAAATTGCGCATGATCATTACAATTTTTGTTCTTTCCTTAAGGTTAAATGACTAAACTGCTAAGTTGATCAAAACGAGAGTAATTTAATCATTTTACTTTGGGTCATGCACTAAAATTTATCCCCAAAACGGATTTAACAATTAATTGTTGTTTTCCTTCTGATATACGGCCAAAAAAAAGTCTAAAAGCTTTATTCATAAAAATAATCATTCTTGAAATGTGGTTGTTTTAATAAAAAATGCAACATAAATAAAATGTATATTCTTAGCATAAAATGTTGTGGATGATACGAAGCTCTACTTAAAAGAAATGTAGAGTTTGAGTTTTATACATAAAAAAAAAAAGAAAAGAAAAAAGATGCCTCAATTATTATAGTAACTAAGAGTCTAAAAGCATCCACTATGATAAACTTTTTAAAAAGAGTTTACCTTGAACATTAAATAACGAACAACTTTATACAAAATGTGTGCATACGAAACTTATTAAATTAAATTTTGTTTACAATAGTTTACTTAAACAAACTTTGTAGATTCACTCGAGTACCCCGGATCGAAAATAAGCATTAAGTAATGACCGCACAATTTAAGAAATTACATAATTATTACTGTTTTCTTGTGAGTTTTTGTAAAATGGCTAATTTTTTTAAAATCTTATTTGATGGAGCCGTATGCATTTTAACTTTATTTAACTCAATTTATTTTATAACTATTTAGTTAAACATTATGCAACACGTCTTAATTAGATCTCATACAACACGTTTCAGTTAGATGCTTCGCACGAGTCTACGTATGATGAGATCGTGAAAAAGTCAAACAGTTTGGAAGTGAAAGTCAAAGACTTTTTTAACAAACATCATGTACGAGTGTAAGGGTGTGTTTGTTTCATTAAGATGTTTTGGGTCTGAATCTGACTACCACATCTTACTGGTAAGAGGTGGCTAGAAAGTCTAAATCTAAACGAAATAACGTTGTTTGTTTATGTATAAGTGTCCGAATGATTTTAAGTGCTCGTTTTGCAATTTGTTTATTAAACCAACGAAATGCGATAATAAATAACTTATGTAAATATGAAACAAGACGTTTTATCATAAATATAACATAATTAATAAACAATCAAACATATTATATAAAGTTTATAAACGAGTAAGAGCAAGAAGACAGTCTCCCACCTCTTTACTGTGAAGATGTTATATGTCTAACTGGGCCTTACTCAAAAGAAAAAAAAAACAAGAAAACGCCCGCACCTGAAGACTTTTTTTAAAAACAAACACACCCTAAGGCGGTGGTTGCACAATCCCTTGTGAAACAAACACCACTCCCCTCCCAGAAAATAAGAAAACCAAAAATGGATGAAAATAATAATAAGCAAAAATGGAAGTCATCTTGTCATGTGAATAATCTTGATGATGGTTGTTTGATGCATATTTTTAGCTTCTTATCTCCTATCCCAGGTACATCCATCTATTATAAATTTCAGTTTAGTTATTTATGTTAATTGAATTGTTGGTTAATCTATGACCTTAGTGGTTCTTAATCTAATAAAATTTTAGGTTTTCTACAGCCACACAGATTATATACCAAATCAACTATTATAAACCTTGCATTTGATAACACTAACTTGGGAGTATTAGAAAGTATTGCCCACAAGCGACGATGGCAAATTAATCTTATTACTTAACATGGATCCAGCTTAACCGGAGGACAAAATAATTGTATCATGTTAGATTTTATAAATTTTAATCCCACAATTAGATGCTCTTTCAAGATTGACATGCTACATATACAAATTATAAGCCCTACCAGGCAACCAGCATAAAGAGGGGCAACTTGGATGGTTATTATCGTACTGATATACAATAAACAGGTAGGGTATTCTTTTACATGTTTAAGAACATCAAGAAAATGGACGTTTGCTTGCTTTATACAAACGTATGTAACAAAATTTGCTGTGACTTGAAACTTATTAAAGTTAAGCTTGATATCCTACTTAAGTCGTGTGGTCCATTAGTTTTATACTTTGAAGTTTTATACTTTGAAGTTTTATACTGTTCTACTACAAATGGGTGATGAGGGCCAAGTAGAGTCAAAAAGGTAAAATTCAGTTATCTACTACTTATAAAGAGTTTATGTTTAAATCTTGAAACTTAAAATTGCTTAAAAGTGAGTAAAGTGTTTAGACTGAATTACCTCTTAATAATCCGTAATAAACTTTTAAATGTCACGCTTAATAAATGGAAACTTAGTCAACTTACACAATCACCTGAATAAACTTTTAAATGTCACGCTTAATAAATGAAAACTTAGTCAATTTACATAGTTAACTTATAAAAGTGAGTCAAGTGTTGTTACGATTTATAAACTGTTATAAACATTTTTTTGTTTATAGCCCATGAACTTTTTTTTCGCAATGACTACAAATTAAACTCGTAAGTTTTGCATAAGGGTCAGACCATCACAAGTATAATTATTTGCCATTATACGCCGTCGCTTTGCGTGAGTATTCGTCTATTTTATTTATAGAGGAAACAACATAAAAATATTTTTGTTTAAGGTAAGTTAGACAATTTATGTAATCATATTTTACATTAAATAAAATAATAAATGTTCACGGCCGGTCCAACCCGACCCTTACCCGTATTAGCCGCATTGAAATTAACCTTTTACAGCCTGAACCTTTCCTACTTGTCTCTTTTGCCACCTCTAAGCTCGAATTATCTTCCTTATTTTTCGCTGTGAGCAGTAACATGGGATTGAGCAACCGAATACTGTAGCTGTAAGGGCAATGCTATCATTTAAACACTATCATCTTTGTTTGGATGACAATAGTAGACATATTATGTGGTTTTTTTTGGGGTAAAGGGTTTAAACCCGGTAAATATATTACTCCAAAAAAACAGTTAAGTACATAGGATGTGAGTGAATCCCACATCTCAGCCCATTACATAGGCACTACTACTCCTATAAAGGAAAAATCAAAAACGACTAGATTACATTTGACTCATAAAGACACCAAATATAAACTATCATCTAAATTGACCTCGAAAATTAATGTCAAAGGCGTCACAGAATGCCAGCCACTCTTTGGTTAAATCAAAAACTTCATTCGCATAACTGTCATAAATATCATAATCTTCATCCTTGACTCCTTGAGTAAACTTGCATCGTTTGCACCTTCACCAGCTCGTTTTGATGAGGAAGCCATGAATTTAGCAGTCTCGTCGTATACGTCCTCAATATCACTTTATCACTATCTTTTACAACCTTTTTCGCTTCCTTAACGGTACTACCATCATTTCCAACATTCGAAGTATCCACATTCTCGAATAACTTGTCATCTTCGTTCAATGCTGCAAACGAGTTCCTCAGAGTAACAAGGTTTGTATCATCCGAATTCCCATGTCCCTTGTTGCTAGAAGTCATGGCCATATTAGTGGTAATGTCTTTAGAGGTCGAGGCCCCATTAGCCCTAGATTCAGCATTCGAGCTTTTCGCTTTGGGACAGTATACTAGCCGCGACCTTGTCTTAGGCAACTTCAAACCCGCAAATTGCATCGTGTGTTTTTTATATCCTTGTTTCCCTTAAGCGTTCAACCCATCAGAATGGTCATCGTTTACACAAGTTTTTGCAGCCCCTACACATTTAGGACATTGGTCACACGAGTGCCCAAACAACTTACATGTATCACACCGAAGGGGCTTCCATTCATACTCCACATTGATTGTTTCTTTAGTATAACCAGCACCATCTAGAAGTGGAATAGCAATTACTAGTTTATCCTTAAGATTCTGTTCCGAACTTATTTCACTTAGAGCCCGAGCATAGCTATTTCGACCCCAAGATTCAAGACACATTGTGCTAGTATACGAGTCTAACATCATAGACCTACCAATCTTGGTTGCTATCATTCTCAATCCATCCTCCGTGAATGCATTATGCAGCCATAGGAACATCATGCAATTTAACCCAAACCGGAACCTTCGTTAAATCCTCTTTTGTTAAACTTGCATTAGGCGACCATGGATTCAAGATTATAGGAATGGTTCTTATCATCCATGGGTCATTCTCCAGCACCTCTTCCATACCTCTTTTGGACGAAAATTTGAAGAAAAAAAAGCCTTTCGAGTTCATCATAACCTTTAGAATACCGAACTTCGCCCATGCATTTCTAACATAATTCTCCACCACCGGAAAAGCAAGTCGTTTCCCAACGAAATACCCATTCAAAGAATTAGCAAGACGATTATTTACCTCTTCAACTGATGTTAAAGGAATAGCAAGATCCGCATCATCGACTGAATCCAAAGCGTCAAGTGACCTAAATTTGGCTTTATGTTTCATACATTCTGGATTTAGCGCATTGGCATAAGAGGATGGATTAACATTTGCGTCGCTCGTTATGTTTGTAACATTAGTACCCAAAAAAACCTCAGAAGGGTCTTTATCTGACAGATTAATCTCAACAATTGTAGTGTCAATTTGCACCTTCCTTCACGGTTTCAATGGCTTACCATCAGCCCCGATCATTTTCCCATCGATATTCTTAATCTTAGAAGCCAAGTCAGCAAGTTATGGGAACTTGGTACCCTTAGAAGGTGCATTGGTAGCATGCATGCTGTTATTAGCATCCATATTAGTAGAATTCTGTAGGACATTAAACCTAACTGGATACAAACCAGCAGGTCCATTTGCAGCCACATTCGTCGAACTCTTTGCAGCCACATTATCATCATTAGTAGCACTCGACGTATTACAGCTTGAATTATCCTCACTAGCTGTTTTACCAGCATTCAAACCCTGCTTCTGTTTGACACACCCCAGACTCAAAAAGCCACTCTTCATTCTCGCTACAGGCGCACCAATAAATCAAGCTTACAGCGATCAAAACAACCAGGAAACCACTACTTTCGAACCACAATACACAGCCAATGAATCAGCAATAACAAATGATCCAATACAAAGCAGCAACAAAAAAGATCAAACCCTAAAATAGTTAAGGTTTATAAGATTTTAATACTAATAAACGAGCACACAGCTACCAGCAAGAAGATGGATTTAACAAACACCAAACCAACTAAGTATCGGTTTAGGTTAAGCAAGGCACAGATCACACCTTCTCAATCAATATAACCGGCTGAAAATATGAACCCTAAAATCAGTTGTAAAAATCGATTTCACCAGATAATAACCAAGGCTGATTAGAACATGGAAAAGGACGATTAAGACAATGATTTAAGGATTAGAAACTGATAAATAACCGGTTAATAAACAAGGATATGAGCAGATTAAGGACCTGAACAATTAGATTGAAGAAAGACGATTAGGGTTTAGGTCAGATTCTGTGGTTGAAGGTTGATGCCAGTGGCTCTTATGAAGGCAGCGCTTTGTTGTGGTAGCTTTAGTGGCAGCTAGGATTTATAACATTCATCTGAGTCTTTCACCACCAAATATGTCTATGGCAAAAATATTATTTGTTGTATTACTTTGATAAAATGATATATAAGAAACTTAGCAAAGACGTTAGAATAGCTACGCCACACGTATGAAATAAATAATCTCACATCAGTCAATTGATGTTTTCCCATTTAGTAAAACCTAGGGAAGAACTCTATTCGTAGCAAATGAAAGGCTAAATCTTGAAGAACATGAAAAAAGCTAAATAGAAAATACATTCTGTAAGTAATGAATCACTAATAGGATGATGCAAAACACGTATCGGAGATCCCAAAGTGGAACCGGTCTTCAGTCTTCTATTTTCTTTGAAATTCTTTTCTTCCATCATCTAATACTTTTTGCCATGTTTATCAGTTTATGTAAAGAGTATATCATATTAGACTTTTTCGAACATATTTTCCGTTTTTTTGGTGATACTGATGTTATTCTCAACACTTGCCTTGGATGTCAGAAGTTATATATCTCATATTGACTTAGATATCTGTAATTCCTTCGAGTATTGAAATGAAGTATTTCCACTGATAGTAGACTGAGTAACAGTCATGTGAATATGATTTTGTATGATATCACAAATTGGTGTTGAGTTTGCAGATCGGTATAACACAGCCCTCGTTTGCCAGAGATGGCTTTTCTTGGCATGTCATCCTCGCTTATGGTTGCGAGTTGACAGGGCTGTCAAATCCTTAACAGAATCTGGCGTCTTTCCGAGCATAGAAGAAGCTGTTTCGGCTGCAAGGTTTGTAGTTTGCCTGCTGTTTGTATCAAATACTCTATAATCACATACAATATTAATGTGGAATTCCGATAACAAATCAGGCCAGGGGACACCATATTGATTGGAGCAGGGGGTTTCCATTTTGCTTCAAATATTCAAATCAATAAACCATTGTGCTTGGTATGTTATATAGCTCACTAAACCTTCACTCTAAATCTGATTATCTTGTGATTCAGTTTGTTAGAGGCATTGTATCTTTCTATTAAAGTTTGTCGCATCATATCTGTAAGATAGGTTTCTATACGATTTGTATTATTGTATCTGCTTGTATGTTCTGAATGAACTTTAGCTTTCTCTCGCTTAACTAGAATTCCACCGTAGAACATTACAATTATCCTATATAACTCATTTGTTCAGATTGGAGGGGGTGATGATCCAGATGATACAACACTTGTATGTTCCCGAGGCTCAGACAGGTTTGATTATGTCAAACTCTTCTTCTTTCTTTGCCTAATTCCAGTTTTTGTAACGTTCTTGAATTGTAATGAAAATAAAAACGTTAAAGGTCAAAATATGGTTCCTGATTAGAATTGAAATATTGAAGTACCAGGAGTATAAACATATAATTTATCTTCAATTAATGCACTTGTCCAAGTTATTTGATGGATAATTGCCTGCCCCCTGGGGTAGGCAAGTCTTGACCCATTTACTGAAAATGGGTTGATCAGGGGTTACTTCTTGGTTTGTAAGGGTCAAATGAGTAAAGTAACAAATATTAGTTCAATGAAATGGGTCGAAGGAGTTGAAATTCGCCAAATGACTAATTTTAACGCATACATATTTTTTTTGACACCCTATCTATTCAAATAATGTTTAGATATTTATTCAAAACGCGTGGCCAACCCTCCATTTTTGCCACCTCTGAGTCTAGTTTAGTTTAGTTTGATTGCTCAAAACTGTACACATTTTTTGTTGTGATTTACAGCGCATTAGAGTTTCTGTCAACTTGCAAATTGGCAAACCTAACAGTGAAGGCGGAGCTGGGGTGCTGCTTGCTTCATAGAAGTGGTAGACTGATTATCGAGGACTGTAATCTGCAATGTGAGTCCAATCCGTTAGACTATCTCTCCTATGCCATTATCACCACAGCTGGCGGCCGTGAGTCATTGCCATCATCCATTGCAAAGAAAAATGGTGATAGCGTGTCAGTTTCTCAAACACGAATAAAGGGTGGTGCAAAAGCAGTTCTGACTAGTGGCACGCTTGCACTACAGCGAGTCCGTGTCATATATGCACGAACTTCTATATTGTTTTGGTTCGATGTAGTTCACCAATTGTAGTTGTGTACTTCTCCAATCTCTGTTGTATGATTACTGTCTGTAGTTTAACTTTTTTATGTTGTTGGTTTCTGAATTTTTAGTTTGTTTAATTAAGTTATTGCTGGTTGTCCTGTGAATAATGATAAGCTATGTTTGAATCAAAATTTTATGTATTTCGAAGAACAATGACACATATTGAGTATGGGTGTTTGTTCGTTTTGGCTTATGGGATCTTCGGGATTTTGGTTTAGGTTATCAACTCAAACTGAAATTGGATTTCTTTGTGATGATTGCAGATAAAAATCGAATTATGATTTGCCAAAAGCTTCCAGATCCTTAACTGTTAGCCTGTATGTGTAACGGGTTCAAGCCCGAGTCTAGATCTTTCTATATGTCTCTATAAATTTGTACCATGTAAATCAATCAATGAATCAAATCAAATCATTCTCATTATATGTTTCTACATGGTATCAGAGCCAATAATACATATCCTAACACCTAACCCTAAAGCCGCCCCGCCTCCTTCTCCGGCCGTCGGCTTCGGCCGGCGGTCCGGAACAGCTAAAAACAACCAACAACAATAAACAACAATCACCTCACTATCTCTCCGCATCTAACAGCCATTACCCAAAAAAAAAAAAAAAAAAAAAAAGAAATAGAAAAAAAAAGGTCGGTTTAGTTTTTTTTTGTGTCTTGTTCGGCGTCGTCCATTTGATTTTAGTGAGTTGAATCTTATTTTTTTTATGTTGCCGTCACTTTCATAAGCAAGTGGGGTTGTTTTGCTATCATTTGATCGGTTATTAATTGATAATAGAATTAATAGGTCGGTGATAATTAGTACCATCACTTTCGTGCTTGTGATTGTTCTATCGTTTCGGGTTCGCTTGAATTTAATAATATATTGATTTGGTTCGGTGGATAGTGTAAAAAAAATGTGGATCTTTATGTTTTTCTAGAGAAAAACACGCCTCGCTTGTTCGGAAGGTTCTTTGGGGGTTGAAGTTTTAGAACCAACTTTTGTTTTTTCATCTTTCTTTTGATGTTAGTGCTTAGTTTTAGTTGTCATTTCTTTGTTTTAGTTGTAGGGGATACTTTGGGTTATCCCAATTGGTCGGGATACTTTGGTTTATCCTGTTTGGTAAGGGATACTTTGGTTTATCCCAGGATACTTTGGTTTATCATGTTTAGTACGGACACTTTGGTTTATCCGGTTTGTTGCGTGTTTATGTCTGCTGCTGCTTGAAGATATGCTTCCGCTTGCTGTCGAACATCTTCTTCATCAATTATCTATTAGTTTACTTTATTGTTTATTAGTTTTTAATCTCCAATCAGAACTTTCATGATTTTGCATTCAAACTCATGTGAGTGTTAATTAGATAGATATGGGCTCAAGCCCGAGTCTAGATATTTCTATATGTCTCTATATATTTATACCTTGTAAATCAATCAATGAATCAAATCAAATCATTCTCATTATATGTTTCTACATTAACGGGTGTATTTTATACATAAGATAGTTTTACTACGATTAATTAGTATTACTATATATGTATTAAGGCCAGAATTTTCATCAAACATTCATATAATGACGTTATAGAATCTTAATACCCCGATCCGATTTTACGATCTCGATCTTGTAAAGGCAAAAACAATCTTAGGCACAAAACCTTGCTAAATAGTGTAAATACCAGAAAGACTAATTTTATGGGCATCTTGTTATCTTAAACTTTTGAGTCAATTTTACATATGTTGGTCTAGTTAAGCAAGGACATTTACATGCATTAGCAGTTATTCAATATTCTACCAGCAAGACAAAAACTAGTAAATCATATTACGCTAGCAAATATATAAAACAATGATCATCTTAGTTATGTATTGAGTTCAACAAGACATCACAAACATTAATTTAGGGTATAGTTTTATTTATTTTTATGAATCAATCAAACCGGCCATAATTATTTGAGCGTCTACATATTATTGTTGGTCTACACGTTCCAAATGTGTAGCCCCTAAAATCATGTAAAACAACCAACAGAAATTCAACAAAAAAAATAAATAAATAAATAAAATAAATCCATGAACTAATTTACAATATGATCACTTTTTATTTAACTTTCTTGTAAAGATCTAGCATAAGCGTTCAAATTATTACATCAAATGGTCCATTGAAAGACACCAAGTGCCTAAATTGCTCCCAAGGCTTGCCACGTAATTATTTTGGACATGATCACCATCCAAATCCAATGCTGCGATTGTGAGATTGTAATTCATACCACCCACAACTTGGCTCTGTCCTTGAACCACTTTTCGAAACTCGAGAGACGCTTGGCTGTTGTTGTTATGCTCATCTATTGCGAATTTGCCAATATCGACTATGGCAATTTGGACTTGGCTTCCACCCGCCTAAGAGTACTGTCCCTTTGCCCAATGCGGCACTCTAAGGAAATGATCAAAAATATAATGAACAAAATGAGAAATGTGACCGACTGATTTTGCATTTTGGTATAAAAATGAGTGGTTAACAATCAAACGAGAAATATAATTAAGATGAAAAAAATAAGAATAACAACTATTAATTTTAGATGCATCCATATAAGTAGATGCATCTCCTAATTATTATTTTTTTCTTAATTGAATTTTGTGGCTAGATTTCTTCTCACTCTTTTCATTTCAATATCTCTTCTCACTAGATCCATATGATATTAACTGTGATGCACCTTTTTTGTGTGCATCTCAGTTATAAAAATTGGTGCATCATAGTTATAACTATTTTTTTTAACTGTGATTCACCAAAATAAAAAGGTGCATCAGATCGCATATGTTATTAATTTATTCCAGAAAAGTCTTGAACTAGAACCGTCAACCTTTGTGTATAAAAGAAAGATTTTTCAACTGATTCAACACGCTTATTTTATTAATCACATGGTTAATATACAATGAAATCAATTATCCTAACATGTTTTAGAGTTATTTTGTTTTACTTTTCATCAATTCACGATGGTTAATATGCACTGGCGTTATCCAATGACAAAACATGCTATAACAAAGAGATGTGGCACTACCATGGCTACCATCCGTCTCTGGTTGTACAACTAATGCCCCTTAAAAAGCATATTACACTAAGTTATTGCCATGTTATAGGAGCATATTAGGTAACGATCGTTGGGTGCATCTCGGTTATAAAAATTGATGCATCATAGTTATAATTACTTTCTTTAACTGTGATTCACCAAAATAAAAAGGTGCATCAAATCGCATATGATTAACTATTACAGAAAAGTTTGAATTAGAACCCTCAACCTTTGTGTATAAAAAGAGAGATTTTTTTCTAGATTCAACACGCTTATTTTATTAATCACATGGTTAATATACAATGAAATCAATTATCCAAACATGTTTCAGAGTCATTTTATTAATCACATGGGTTAACTTACTTTTCATCAATTCACAATTGTTAATATGTGCTGGCGTTATCTCAATGACAAAGCATGTGGCGCTTCCATGGCTACCATAGCTCCGTCTCTGGTTGTACAACTAATATATAGGGAAGGGATCAGGTGCATTTTAACTTTTAAGTACGGATGAATGTGAGTCGCACGAACAAGCGTCCATCTGATCTACGTTAAAAAAAACGCGGTGGCATTTTTGTAATTACCCTATATTATTATAATATCAGCATAGCTCTGAGTTACAAATTATACAAAAACATAAACTTTAAAAAAAAAAAATTCTTAAAACAATGATTTCATCAAGTTTAAGTTCGAACTTAAATTTTTTTAAAAACATTTATGATGCTAATATGATATTAAGAGTGTTTGATTATAGCTAATATGATATTAACAAATTTCCGTTTTAATTGTAACTGAAGATTGCTAATATGATATTAATTGTAACTGAAGATAGCTAATCTGATATTTACAAAATTCTTTTTCTTAACATAGTTATTATGATATAATTGTAACAAAAGTTAGCTAATCTGATATTAATAAAATTATTTTTTTCTTAACATTGTTATTCTGATATTAATTGTAACTGAAGATTGCTAATATGATATTAAGATTTGCTATTAACAAAATTATTTTTTCTTATCATAGTTATTCTGATATTAATTGTAACTGAAGATAGCTAATCTGATATTAACAAAATTCTTTTTTTCTTAACATAGTTATTCTGATATTAATTGTAACTGAAAATTGCTAATATGATATTAAGATATTTACGTTTTCGTTAACATTTTTATTCTGATATTAACAGTGTCTGATGATAGCTATTCTGATGTTAACAAAATTTCGTTTTTCTTATCGTAGTTATTCTGATAATAATTGTAACTAATTGTAACTGAAGATAGCTAATCTGATATCAACAAAATATCTTAACATAGTTATTCTGATATTAATTGTAACTGAAGATTGCTAATATGATATTAAGATATTTACGTTTTCGTTAACATTTTTATTCTGATATTAACGGTGTATGATGGTAGCTATTCTGATATTAACAAACTTTCATTTTTCTTATCATAGTTATTCTGATAATAATTGTAACTGAAGATAGGTAATCTGATAATAAGAGTGTCTGATTATTCTGGTATGAAGAAATTTATGTTTTGCTTAACATAGTTAATTGTGTCTGAAGAGTTATAACGATAAGTAATGTGATGTTAGTCATTTTGAAGATAATTATTCTGATATTAATTGTGTCTGAAGAGTTATAACGATAGCTAATGTGACAGAATAATTATTTTGAGTCTCGATATTCTAAACTAAATGTGATAGAATAAATATTTTGTTATAACGATAGCTAATATTTATAAAGTGTGTCTAAAAAGTTATTATGATAACTAATCTGATATTAAGAATTCTTCTTAACTATCAGCTTCATATTATTCAGTTCAGATAATTCTTCTTAACTATCTAAAAAGTTATTATGATAGCTAATCTAAACACTTAATATTCTAATTAATGTGATAGAATAATTAATTCAAATGATAGCTAATCTAATATTAAGAATTCTTCTTAACCATCAGCTTCATATTATTCAGTTCAGATAACTAGTGTGATATTTAATTAGAATATTAAGTGTTCTATAATTCTTATATTCAACAGAAGGAGAAGAAATATTAGAAGATGAAGAAAGATTAGAAAATGAGTTATTGTTACTTTACAAAGGAGAAATGGGAAATGCTTGAGTGCAGTAAAACAAGAAATAAAGTCTGCAAATTCTTTATTATCTGAAACAATAATTTATTTGACACGCGGCAATTCTTCTTTTGACACAAAAAATATATGTGTGTTACTCTACCATCTAAAAAAATTGGAAAAGAAAATGGGAAGAGTTAATGATATCACTATCTGCCATAGTGACAATAACTTCAATTTGCTGAATGACAATAAAGACCAGGTATTGTTACTTTTATAATCATAATAAAGTTTTGAATATGATATTACAGTTTATAAAATTTGATATATTATATATTTTGTACAGCTTCATGAAACTTGTCTAGACAAAGTAAAAGCTATAGTTGATTCCGCTGCTGTGATGATTGAAAACATTGTTACTGCTTTTGACTTGGCCCCTTTGAAAGATGAACTACATCCAGTTGTATGGAAAACTCTTTGCAAGATAAGCGATGAAATTAAAGATATCAGATATTCAAATTTGAAGACATCAAAATACTTGATAATCTTGCAGCAGAGGCTACAGAAAGAAACAAAAAATCAAGAATGACTTCCATTCCAAAAGATTGTCAATGAAGTTCGAGAGAAAAGGTATTGGTGGTGTTTAAAAAACAAGTATTTTATTGTTCTACTCAACTGTTTAATCAATTATTCTTATTACTGTAAAAGTGATTGTGATATTTTTAAAAGTGACTGTGATATTAAGATATGAATGGGCTTTATGAATTAACATTATGAATGTTTTTGATGAGATTTTGGATATTATTTCTGATTTTTGATGTATCAGATTTTAATGGGCCTTATTCTTATGTGTCGATTAGGTAACTATGATATTTTAATAGCAATTATGTTTATTAGTGACTGTGATATTAACAGTGTCTGATGATATGTAACCTGATATTAAGAAATTTCTGTTTTCCTTAACATAGTTATTCTAATATTAATTTTGTCTGATGAGTAATAACGATATTAAGAAATTTATGATTTTTAGAATATACATTTTATTATTCTGATAGTAAGAGTGTCTGATGATAGTAAGAGTATCTGATGATATTAAGAGTTATAATGATAGGTAACGTGATATTAAGTATTCTGAACATAGTTATTCCTGCAATATATACATCTTATTTATTCTGATAAAATAAGAGTGTATGATTATATGTAATAAGATATTAAGAAATTTCCATATTCCTTAACATAGTTATAATGATATTACTTATGAAATTATAAGACTCATTGTGATATTTTAAATACCAATTATTCTTATAATTCATTGTAAATTATTAAAAACAAACATATAAAACTCAATTTTTACTTAAAATATCACAGTAACTATCCTTGTATGATATTTTCAGTTTTAATATCAGAATAATTATCCTTAAACATCTCAGAATAAATATCCTTGTACGATATTCCCAGTTTTTAAAACCATCAAAACTGTTAAAGAAGTGCTGCTGCAAAAACAAATGTTATTGCTGCTGCAGTAAATATTTCTACTGTTGGTTCTACTGCTGATGAAAAAGTTACTACTACCGTTTTTACTGATGAACCAAAAATTACAGCTGCTGCTAGTATGGAAGAGGTAGATGATGAGACTAGTATGGCTCAAGTTATGATTGATTTCCGTTTTCCTTAATATAGTTATTATGATATTAATTATGACATTATAAGACTGACTGTGATATTTTAATACGAATTATTCTTATAAGTGTAAAAGCGATTTTGATATTTTAAAAGTGACGGTGATAATTTTTGGGTTTCGATCGTGTGGCTCTTACTAGTTTCATACGATCTGGATGTTCTTGTTTATTGGCAACGCTCAAAGAAAAACGGAACCCTAATTCTAGGGTTTGGTTTTTGTTATTTTCTGAAAGTCGACTTATGATGTCGCTCTTAGGGTGTGGTACAATTACTTGTTCGTGGGTTTGGGGAGATGGCAGTCGATGTTATTCGGGTTAGTCATGCTCTGTTATGCTTTGGTCGGTTAGCATGCAAGGTTGTGATCGGGTTCGTGTTTTCTGTAACACCCCTAAAAGATCTACATAGCAGCGGAAGGCTAATTGGGGTGTTACTTTGACGGATCACAGTCAATAATCATAGAAAACGACTAAAAAATAGACATTTTAATAAAAGTTGTTATCATTCAGGAAAAACTCATAGTTGGTTACAAAACATTTCCAAATTGTTTTTGATGGTACACAAAAGATAGATCATGAGTTTGTAGAAAATGATAACATTATGTTTACACCACGATAAAAGGTATTGCAATGCCCGCTCCGTGCCATAGAGATGATCTTCAATTATTACCTCAGATAACTGCTTAGAAGGTCAACAACAATGTTGAGTGAATTCATAGGTTTATAGTTAATCAGTTGAACACAAGAACATGATAATTGTAAACTAACAACTTATCATAAAAAATCACATATTATTATGCGCTAAGCTCATGCAACAAATACTTAACTGCATACACCGAATTACTGGTGTACGTAACAGTTTGCCCCCACGGAGGTAATAGCCAATTACCTAATGCAATTAAAATATGGTGAGCCACGGTTATTTCCGATAACCAAGAAAGGGTTTACTCCCCATAGTACTATTCACGATATTTGCGTTCACTCGCAAGTGACTAATGGTTCATGATGCAGGGGTATTTCGGCTAATAACTTAAGCAATACTAATAATCAAGTAACGAACAATTTTAAAAACCTTGTGTTCTAGTTTAGAGCATGTATCTCCCTCGCGGGGTTTGTAAATATAAGTAAAAGCGAGGCTATGAACTCACTTTAGCGATAGTGAATAAGCACAAAGAGATCAAGTGTGATATAGCAGTGGCTCCAACCCGGAACCTAGGAACGAGATGGCAAGTCTTAGAATAATGATAAACATTTGGTTCACGACCAAAATGATAGAGCATTGAATATACAATTCAATAGAGCAAGATTAGCGTTGTTTTCACTTGTGTGGGTGTGCTAAAAGATCAAGTTCAAAAGTTGTGCTATATTGACTTAGTTTGGTTATTCTTCAAAAGTTCACACTTATATATAAGTGAAATGTTCCCCGTTGTCGATTTATTAAAAAGAACGATGTTGGCAAAAGTTTTGTTTATTCACTTTAAGATGTGTTGATATTTTATAATGTTTTCATATACTTATATGCTTATAAATATATATGTAAGTTCAGTCAAATATCGACGTAATAATTCTCGTTATGAACACTTGGTCATCAAAATACTTGTTTTTATAAAATCGTTATAAGTTTTCAAGTTTTCTAAACATTTTTCCAAATTTACCCTTTTTACCCACAAGTTATAAAATGTATGAGTTTGGCCCTTATACTTTGGAAAAATGACAATTTGTACCCAAATATGTTTCTCATTCAAATATCCAGAATTTACAGTTTTAGTTCCTTAACAAACTGTTTTTAGAAAGTTAGTTCCAAAAAGTCATATTTGTGGAAAACTAGAAAGGGGGGGTTGAATAGTTTTGCCGATTTTATGTTAGTTTCAAAAACTTTAGATTCGTTAATATGTGAGATCTTATGGATGTAGAGAAAGTATAGATCTAATGATGAAGCAAGTAAATAACGTAAAGCGAAGGGAAAGAAAAGACACAACCGATGTATAGTGGTTCGGCTACAAGGACACCTTCCTTGTACTACTCCACTCCCCAGTCCCCTACTCGAGAGTTCAAGCACTATGTCAACAAACTCCTTCACTTGGCGGAGAAGCCTTCACAACGTTGCTTACACTTTTTCCGGTACAAAGCTAGATACCGAGTCCGTAACACGGTGGATCAAACCAACACGACTATTACACAACAAATATGTGAAATATCAAATACAAGATCTTCGCTACAGAAATCTTGCGGAGTGACAAATCAATCAAGGACCCATTGCTTGGATGACTTGTAGAATGCTCGTGATCTCGCCTTAGAGAAGGACCTATATGAGGATCACAATAGAAAGAAAGAAGAACAACTCTCTACATCAAGTGATCTATATGTTAGAAGAGAATGAGAGTGTTTGAGAGATTTAGTAAGAAGAGGGTGAGTTAGAATGAAGAAATGGCTCTCTATTTATAGACAAAAATCTTCATCTGTTCCCGGATCCCACGGATCCCTTCCACTGGGATCCGTCTAGTGTAATCCTAGGGATCCGTGGAACGCTCCTCTTTCCCATGGGTTTTTAGTTATGGGTCATGGGTTATGGGTTGGTCCATGGGTTTCTTTAGATTCAATGTATCTAAGTATACATTGTATCTAGCCAACAGGTATGGGTTAAGATTCATAGGTTATGGTCCATGGGTTATGGTTTTACCCATCCTAATAAACTATTACAACAAATGCTTAATTACTACATTTTGTATTTAAATGGCTATATGTAAATGCTTTACAAAAATAACATGTATCCTTAAAATTATACTTAAGATAACATTATATTTGTTATCAACAAAACACAAAGAGATCGCAAAATATTAATAAACGTTTTACGGTTTATTTGTATTAACAATCTCCCCTTTTGTTGATGACAAAACATAATGTTATGATAGGTTAACCTTAAGAATAGATGTAATTTTTGAAAGCCCCTAAGTTTTACTTCTTCTCCCCTTTTGTCGAAACAAAAGTTAACCTTTGGAAGAAATAACGCTAACTCCCCTTGACAAGTAGCTCCCTTGTTTGGGCGTCAAGTGAAGAAAAATAAAAATCCTACAAAAAGAAAGGTTAGTAAAATGCTTAAATAATCTTGTGATTGACGAGAATCAAGATTGGGAGCCAAGGTATGTAAACAAGCCCTTGTAATAAAACAACAAATTGTAGTGGTATTTATGCCACGTACAAGCATGTAACAATAAGAACAAGACTTGTTCTTGAAAATGTTAGCCTTGATTATTTTTATTAGAAGTGATGGTCATTCACGATTAGGAACTTTGTAATGTGTGTTAGATATCGTGATAGAATAGTCAACGGGCTCGTGGATTGGGCTAAGCTAATTGGGCATTAGTTAAGATAAGCTAGCCTTGTCTAGTTCGTGTAACCCAAGCCCAATCCAAGTCCATCTCAAGGCCCATGGCCAAGCCTTAGGGCATCTTCTACTTGTACTATAAATACCCCTCAAGTATGTCATTTGAGGGGTGTGCTTGAGTGTGTGTGTGTGTGTTTTCCTTGAAGCAATATACAATATTATTGTTTTCATCTTTCTTCTCTCTACCTCTCTAAACATACACGAATTCATATTCAAGTCACCATATCTTATCTTAATTTCTCTTTCTTCAAATCTTCTTTGTAAATATTTTCAAAAAAACAAAATACAAAATTTGAAAAACCAACAAAAGCAAAATACAAAAATAGAAAATTTTCAAAAAATACAAAAACATTTGAAAATTTCAAAAATCCAAAAATATTCTTCTCACGACATGTCTCTTGTATAATCGATATTCTGTACGTTTCTAGAAATGTCATTCAATAATGATACGGGCATGTACAGATGCTTGAGCGAGAGTTCTTTAAATGTTTTCCAAAACATGTCGTTTCTCAAAATTTCTCAAAATAATGGCTTTCGTATTCTTCAGTACGAAACCCGGACTTCAACATAATGGCTTCTGAACACATCAGTTCAGGACCCGCGCTTCAAAGAAAGGAAAGTGCTTAACCAAAACAAAGTTGTTAAAGCATTATTCCTAAAAACAATGGCTTGCAGTTACTTCAGACTGTAACCCGATCTTTAAAGAAAGGAAAGTGCTACGCAAAATTGCTTTTCATAAATATCGAGCACTTATCCTAAAACATATGAAGATAATTTTTCTCTAAATATCTTCAAAAGATTTTTAAAATCTTCATCTTATGTACCATTGATTCGAAAGTTTTCAAAAGATTTTCAAAATCTCTCACATTTGGTACCAAGATAACTCCTCTAAACCCTTAAATGATTCTAAATTTTTCGTATGAAAATATGCTTTCTTTAAGGGGAGTATAAAACCAAAATTGTTCCAAAATTCATGCTAAATCGGTTTCTCTCCAAATGCTTTTTGAAAAACATATCTTTTAATCATTTTGTTTCAAAACATCATGGATATGCTATTTTGAGGGAGAAATGTGATTAAAATGTGATTAAAAGTTTAATGATCGTTTTTGAATCTCAAAAGAGCTCGACTCGATCGTAACCAATGAATTGACGAGAAATTAAAGTCGAAATGTACCATTTAGAAACTTTCTATGGACTTGACCAGACGGGTAATAATTTCAAGCTATTTCTCTAGTGATGTAAACATATCTCGAATCGGTCTTGTTCATTTAAAGTCGATCAATTCAAAAAGTGCGAACTCTACCCTCTCTGTGCAGATTTCAGTTAAAACAATATAAGCACATGTGAAGGGGGAGTGTTTCTGAAATACAAAACTCTCAAGGTGTTAAAAAAATCATGTTTTATAATCATAAACACCCTGAGAGATTTTCAAGAAAAATGGTTTTATGGCAACAATAGGACAGTCATGGAGTTATAAGGTGACTAAGTATAGGTAAATCCGTCCTATGATCCGCCAGAGCCGGAGGGATCTACCCAAGGACATCACAAATAGTTTAGAACTAGAAGTCCTTAGGTATGATTGAAAAAGGAGTAATGTGAGAAAGGAGAAAGAAGGGTTGAAGAATTAAAAGAAAAGAAATGAAAAGGGTGAAAAGAAATAGCCCTCCATAATCAACCTTAGGGCGTAAACCGGGTTCAATACATATGCTCTTGGTTGTCACTTAGATGACACCGGTATTGAAGACAAAACGTCATGGACCCATGGACGACCGCACTAAACCTTCTAGCCACTCAATTCCTCTCAAAAGGGACTTGTTTCATTCTCACTGGGAACCCTACATAATCTATTGACTTTCTCTTAGAGATCGTTGGTATTGAGAAGGAGACCCTCTCCTAGTCTCCGCTCAGAAAACCAAAATGCACTATTGAGTCTAGAGCCACGAGATTCATCAAAAGATCTCATAGGAACACATGACATGACATCGCTTGTTGTTCATCAATAAGGACACAAGTGATATATTCTAGAGTCCCACGAGATCTTAGCAATCTGCCGAACATTTATGAGAGGTTTCACAATTGTGATCCTCGGTGATTGAATGGAAACTCCCGCCGTGGTCAACATCAAGCGACCCGACAGCAGTCACTTCGGTAATTCTCCGTGGATTACGCTTAGTGTGTCTCAAACGGTCTACGATCGTGGGGTGATACTTGGTGTACCTCGACTCATCCGAATCAGATGTACTTTGGTATATCGCGTTATCTCACTTGTGGGACTCGGTTCAGAACGGCCTCGTGAGAATTAGAGACGTGTTTTCACACTATGTCGATAACACCTCGAAATTCAAACTTGTAAGTGCGGAATCCGCTTATTACTAACCTGTTTTATGATTTCTTCTTATGGAAGCTCCGGAGCGGATGGATCGTGCAGACTCGCCACATGCTCATACCAACAACACATGAAAAGTTCTCATCAAAATCAAAGGCAACAAAGTTAAAGATGATTCTTCGTCAATGTCAAAGAATCCTCAAAGTATAAAGACTAGAGAACTACATCATTGGTAACCAAAAGAAAAATAGGAGTGTGAGCATGGTGGAGAAAGACGTGGAGACACCTAACCGACGAAGTTGACAATGGCAGACAACCACATTAACTGATCACAAAGCATGAAGGAACAAAGAATTAAGACTATTTTATATCTACTCACAAAGTTCAAGCTCAAAAAGATTAAAGACCTATTCAAGTGGAGCATCTTTTGAATGACCACCCTTAGGGGAGATTGTTAGCCTTGATTATTTTATTAGAAGTGATGGTCATTCACGATTAGGAACTTTGTAATGTGTGTTAGATATCGTGATAGAATAGTCAACGGGCTCGTGGATTGGGCTAAGCTAATTGGGCATTAGTTAAGATAAGCTAGCCTTGTCTAGTTCGTGTAACCCAAGCCCAATCCAAGTCTATCTCAAGGCCCATGGCCAAGCCTTAGGGCATCTTCTACTTGTACTAAATACCCCTCAAGTATGTCATTTGAGGGGTGTGCTTGAGTGTGTGTGTGTGTGTGTTTTCCTTGAAGCAACATACAATATTATTGTTTTCATCTTTCTTCTCTCTACCTCTCTAAACATACACGAATTCATATTCAAGTCACCATATCTTATCTTAATCTTTCTCTTTATTTACGCATAACAGTTTGGGCTTAACGTGGTATTCTTGTGTTCATAACGTGGGTATTTGATAAGGTTGGTATATCTTTGGTCCTAACAGAAAATGACTTAAAAAAAATACTAAAAATAGAAAATAGTAGTAGTGATTCCTTCCATGCTTGCATAAGGTTATGGATGAAGGTGTTGATTAGTGATGGTATTGATGCGATCAAGGATGAGATTGAGTATGAAACGCATTTCTTCCCTAACTGCTATTGCGATTTCCCTAGTGGATTGGCAATGTTCACAATGTAAATGATGTGGGTAATGAGTGCGGAAGTTTTCCGGGTTGTTTTGATTTGAGTTATGCGGAAGATGTGGTGGAAAAATAGGAAAATATGGATCAACATCCGGAATGTTTGTAAATGGTGGTGGAAAAGAACCTAGACGTTCTTGTAATGTGATGGGAGCTAATGGTGGTGATGTTTCAAGATCTTGAAAAATAGTATTTGGAGATGTGGGGGTGTTGAAAAGACTATTTCTTTTTGTTTAGGTTGTTTGGATCTTGTTGGAGTCTTAAGGAGTTCCAAAAGAGTGACTTTAGGTGGTGATGAAGTTGGTGTACTTGTTAGTGATGAGGGAGGTGCTATAATGGAAGCATCTTGTGGTGAGTTGTTTGTTGAGGATGAACCATTTGAGGTTGGTTTTGCTAAGCAACAAGATAGGATACTAATCCGTTCGGATATCCTAGAGTTTGATTGTGGTATTTTGGATGGAGGTAGTATAAAGGTTTGGGTATCATGAAGATGATTATTTTTACTAGGTGATTCATCTAAAGGATTTGTGGATGACATGGTGTATTGTGTTTGTGAGGATGAGATGGATTATGCAAGCATTTTGGGAGTTCTATATATAGAAAAACAAAGCATTGTAATGAATGCTTGACCCAAAATGTGGATTAAAATCTAATGATTAGATATGAATTTAAGGCATGGGATCATGAGAACACAAGCATTAAAGAGCATACTCCAAAATAAAACAAATGTGGATTTGTCATCGAAAGTGAGAAAAATAGAAGGAAAAAACAACAACACATCTCACGGATCCCACAGATACTTCCTTGAGGGATCCGTCCAAAGATGAAGGTGGGATCCGTGGATCCGGTGATTCAGCAAGCACAAAATTTTCCTTTTGGAAACATTTTGCCTATTGTGTGCCTATATGCAAACTATTTAGAGTTGCGGTTATCTCGACCTCTAAAAGAGAAAAAAAATAAACTAGAAGTAAAAAAAAAACATCCTATTGAGATAACCCGAAAACACATATTTAGTACATAAGTATGTAATTGAGTGTTATCAATGCTCCTAATTCATTGTTGCTTAAATGAATGTACCCGAAAACACATATTAGTTATGTGTCCCCTTTAGCATTCAAAAGACATGAGATGCAATGAAAGCGGGTTTTTACTTTGTATTAATAATGAAAAAGCGATTTGTCCTAGACGTGAGAAATTGCTTTTGTGAAATTGATACGGGAAGGTATCATTCTTTAAGAAAACATTTTGAAAAGAGTTTTTCTTTGAAAATGTGTATGTGTTTGAAAAAAAAATAAAAAATAAGAAAGCTATAAGTCGAAAACTTATCTTGGGTTTTGAAAATTCCCGTATTGTTTGTGAGTTGTGCATGAAATAGAGATCCTAGACTCAGAAAGAAGAAGGCTAGTGTTTACATACCTTGTAGAGTCAAATAAGTTACGACGTTTGTTCCATTAGACCAAGACCAAGACGAAGTAGGTTGAATTGTTTCCGCTTCAACGGTTTGGTGAGGACGTCGGCTATGTTGTCTTCGGATGCTACCTTCTCAATAGAGATGTTCCCCTTTTGAACATTTTCTCTTAAGTGATGTCGAATCTCTATATGCTTTGTGCGAGAATGCAATACCGGATTCTTGCTTAAGTCGATGACACCTTTGTTGTCACATAGGATGGCTATGTCACTTAGATGAATGTCGTCGTCGACTAACGCTTGTTTCATCCATAGTGCTTGTTGGCATGCTTTGCCGGTGGAGACGTACTCGGCTTCGGTTGTTGATATAGCTAGTGCCGTTTGTTTCTTAGAAAACCAAGACGTTAAACAACAGCCCATGAAAGTACATACCCCGCTTGTACTTTTTCTATCAACGTAATCACCTGCATGGTCAGAATCTGCATATACAATTGTTTCTACTCCCGTGCCCTTAGGATACCATAATCCTAATTGTGTTGTACCCTTAATGTATCTAAATATCCTTTTTACGGCTTCTAGGTGTGATATTTTAGGGTCTTCTTGAAACCTAGCACATAAGCAAACACTAAACATGATATCCGGCCTACTTGCCGTGAGGTAGAGAAGACTATCTATCATGCCACGATATTTAGTATTATCTACGGATTCACCGTCTTCATCTTTTGTGAGTTTGGTGTCGGATAACATTGGTGTCCTAATCGGTTTTGACTCTTCTAGACCGAATTTCTTTAACATCTCGTTTATGTATTTAGATTGATTAAAGAAGATACCATCTTGTACTTGTTTAATTTGTAGACCAAGAAAGAAACTAAGTTCTCCCATCATACTCATCTCGAACTCGTCATGCATGATTTTAGAGAAATCATCACACATGTCTTGACAAGTGGATCCGAATATAATATCATCTACATATATTTGCACTATGATTATATGTGACTCTCTTTTCTTAGTAAAAAGTGTGTTGTCAACTAATCCCATGGTATAGTTGTGTTTAATTAAAAATGACTTGAGTCTATCATACCAAGCTTTTGGAGCTTGTTTAAGACCGTAAAGGGTTTTTTTAATTTATATACATGTTCGGGTTTTTCAAAATCGATGAAGCCCGGAGGTTGAGCTACGTATACTTCTTCATTAATGAAACCATTTAGAAAAGCGCTTTTGACATCCATTTGATAAAGCTTTAGATCATTAGCACAAGCATACGCAAGAAGTATTCTTATAGACTCTAATCTAGCCACGGGGGCATAGGTCTCATCAAAGTCTATTCCTTCTTGTTGGTTATACCCTTGGGCAACGAGTCTAGCCTTGTTCCTAGACACTACTCTGTTTGCATCTAATTTGTTTTTATAAACCCATTTGGTTCCTATTATGGTTTGATTACTAGGTGGAGGGACAAGCGTCCAAACATGATTAGACACGAAATGATTTAGTTCTTCTTGCATAGCCATTACCCAACTCTCATCTTTTATGGCTTCTTGTGTATTCCTAGGTTCTATGGTTGAAACGAAACAAAACAAGCTACTTTGATTTTGAACTTGAGACCTTAATGTTCGTTCGTTTAGCTTTCCTATGACTTTATCTACGGGGTGATCTTTGGACTCTTTAATGTTTATGATTTCATTATTTAAAGGTTCTTCTTCTTTATTTATCTTTTTCTTTATTACTATAGCATCACTTTCTATGATCTCGTCATCGACAAGAGGTGGAGAGGGTTTGGGTGGACTTTCATCAAATTTTTATTTAATGACTCTTCTACCTTCATTGTTTCTTTGTTTAATATGACGTAAGCTTTGCTATTTGGCGAATAACCTAGAAAGATACCTTCGGTTGATTTAGGATCAAATTTTGTAAGGTAATCTTTAGTGTTAAGAATAAAACATGTTAGGATTTAGTAAATCCAAGTATTAAAGAGTCAGTCACCTCAAGTATATGTAATCGTTAGTAAGCTCGTAGTCGTAGATTAATATAAGTTAAGTAGTATTTAGTTTAAGTAACACCGTGGAGGACGGACGGGTCTTTACCCACTGTATGCCTGATCCACAGCCCGATAGGTGGCGATTTATGTAAAGACTATAAATACTCTCTACCTTCCAAGGTAGAGAGTTGGAGCTCATAATAAGATTTTTCTTTCTCTCACTAAAGTTCCCAAACCTCTAACTTTCTCTCTAAAACTCTTGTGTACGCCTACTTTGCTTATGGTTTGATGTGTATGTGAAACCAATATGTTACAAATGGTATCAAAAGCCATGGTTAGATAATCTCTTACATATCTTTGGATTTCTAGTGGTTTTAGGTGGTTTTGAGTTTGAGAAAGTTTAGTGGTTTTGCATCATTTGGTTGATTTCTAGTGTTAAAGCTTGGATTTTGATTGTACTTTTGTGTTTAGGATCATCACAAGTGTTTAGGTTTTGATTTGGAAGGCTTGAATCATCGTGGTTGGGTTGTTTTTGGATTGAAAAGTGTGTTTTGGAAGTTTTCAAGTTAGCGACTTGGCTCTCGGTGTAATTTTCTTGGTAGCGACTTGCTTTGTAAATCAGAGCGAGTTGTAGTGTATTGTGGTAGCAATTTGGTCCTAGCGACTTGCCTTTAGAGACAAGTCGACAAAAAAATCTTGTTGGTGGATTCTCCACTACGGTAGCGATTTGGTAAGGTAGCGACTTGCTTTCAATTTTGATAGCGACTTGTTCTTAAGTTTCAGAACGACTTGGTGTTAGCGATTTGACGAAGATGTGAGTTGCTATTTAGCAATTTGATCTCGTAGCGACTTGGTGCATAGCGCTCTGTCAAAATTCATAGCAACTTGGTTCTTAGCGACTGATTCAAGGAATCTTAGCGACTTGGTTAACGCTTGTTTGTAATACGGTTTTCTCTTGATTTAGTAAAATCCCGGAAAGAATCTATTTCCGGTTTAATCATAGTGTTATAAAATCCGTGTAATCTTTAAACATGTCTACCATCGCACCTACAATCATCTCCACTGTTGCCAAGGATGTTCAAGCGGTGGTTCAGATACTCGCCCACCCATGCTTGCCATGTAACCGACTACGACTCTTGGGCTCAAAGAATCGACTATACTTGTCTTGGAAAGGAAAATGGGGTCAACATTCTCAAATCAATTGATGAAGGACCTTATCCGTTGAGACTACAAGAGACATAATTGATATCTGCTGCAGATGGAACTATGATTTTGGACTAGACAGCCAAAGACGTATGATGAGCTCGATGATAAGGAGAAAAGAGATTCGATGTCGATATCGGGGCTTCTAACATCGTACTTCAAGGTCTTCTAAAGGATATCTACAAGCTAATCAATCACAACACCAAAGCCAAGGCGGTGTGGGATAATGTCAAGATGCTTCATCGGTTCTCGAATTAACTATGGAAGACAGAGAATCAAAACTCTATGATGAGTTTGAACACTTCAAGATGAAACCAGATGAGAGCGTCTATGAGTATTACGTGAGATTCCACAAGCTTGTCAATGACATGAGGAATATCAGAATGACCATGCCAAACATTCATTTGAACTCTAAATTTGTAAACAACATGAATCCCGAATGGCACAAGTTTGTCACTTCTGTGAAGCTATGTTAGGAATTAGAAATTCCCGGTATTAAAGAGTCGGTCACCTCAAGTATATGTAATCGTTAGAAAGCTCGTAGTCGTAGTTATTTTAAGTTAAGTAGTATTTAGTTTAGTAACACCGTGGAGGACGGACGGTCTTTACCCACCTGTATGCCCGATCCACACCCGATGTGTGGCGATTTATGTAAGACTATAAATACTCTCTACCTTCCAAGGTAGAGTTGAGCTCATAATAATATCTTTCACTTTCTCTCACTAAGTTCCCTAAACCTCTAACTTTCTCTCTAGAATTCCACTTATTCGCCACATGGTTGTTATGGTTTGATGTGTATGTGAAAAGTTATATCTTACAATTGGTATCAAGAGCCATGGTTAGATCATATCTTGCACATCTTTGGATTTCTAGTGGTTTTAGGTGGTTTTGAGTTTGAAAAAGTTTAGTGGTTTTGCATCATTTGGTTGATTTCTTGTGTTAAAGTTTGAATTTTGTTAGTACTTTCATGTTTAGAATCATCACAAGTGTTTAGGTTTTCATTTGGTTAGCTTGAATCATCTTGGTTGGGTTGTTTTTGGATTGAAAAGTGATGTTTATAAGGTTTTTCTTGCTAGCGACTTAGCTCACGGTTTAGTTTTCTTCATAGCGACTTGCTTCACAAAATTGTAGCGAGTTCTGACTTTAAACCTAGCGAGTTAGATCTAGCGAGTTAAAGTACAAGTAGTGGACTCTCCACCACGAGTAGCGACAGTGGTAGCTACTTGGTGCAGAGCGAGTTGCTCTTTAGCGACTTGTATTTCTAGCGACTTGTGTAGTAATTCTCGCCAAAATTTTGCTAGCGACTTGAGGGGTAGCGAGTTACTACTTAGCGACTTGCTTTGTGTCTAGCGACTTGGGACTCTAGCGTCTTAGTTGGCTAGCGAATTAAGTGTTAGCGACTTAGTGCATTATTTTCTAGCGACTTAGTGCATTATCTTCTAGCGACTTAGTGCATTATCTTCTAGCGACTTAGTGTATTATCTTCAAGTGACTTGAGTGATTGTTTACGGTTTTCTCTTGATTTAGTAAAATCCAGTGAAAGAATCTATTTCCCGGTTTAATCATAGAGTTATAAAATCCCGTATAATCTGTTAACATGTCTACCAACGTCCCCACCGTCATCTCCATCGTTGCCGAGGATGTACAAGCAATGGCTCGAGATACTCGTCCACCCATGCTTGACAGAATCGACTACGATTCCCGGGCTCAACGAATCGATTGTATTGCCTTGGAAAGGAAAATGGTGTCAACATTCTCAAATCCATTGATGAAGGACCATATCGAGTTGAGACAACTAGAGACATACTTGATACTAATGAAGATGGTACTCTGCTTACGGAATGGACGGACCTAAGATGTATGATGAGCTTGATGATAAGGATAAAAGAGATTTGATGCGAGATATCGTGGCTTCAAACATTGTTCTTCAAGGTCTTCCTAAAGACATCTACAAGTCGATCAATCATAACATCAAGCAAAGGCGGTTTGGGATAATGTTAAGATGCTTCTCTCGGTCGAATTAACTATGGAAGACAGAGAATCCCAACTCTATGACGAATTTGAGCACTTCAAGATGAAACCGGATGAGAGTGTCTATGAGTACTATGTGAGATTTCATAAGTTAGTTAATGACATGAGGAACATCGAATGACTATGCCTAACATTCAATTTGAACTCAAAGTTTGTGAACAACATGAATCCCGAATGGCACAAGTTTGTCACAAATTGTGAAGCTCACTAAAGGATTGAAGAATACAAACTATGAGCAACTCTATGCCTTCCTCCTTCGAATGAGAGACATGCTATGTTTGAAAATTGATTCTCAATCGGTTCAAAACCAACCGAGGAGAGACAAGCTCGCCTAATGACTCAACAACTTTCTACTCAAACATCGGAATCACAACCAAAGCATCACAAGTCATACCCTTGGGTAATGGTAATCACAAACTCATCCCCGATCCTATGTTCAAACAAGTCGATGCCGATGCACACGTGGGTAACATCATTAATCAACTAGCTCTTCTCATTAGTCAAAACATGAATTCTCTCCCACAAACCAACAACAACCTCGAATCGCATCTAACCCACATAATCAAGCCATTGTTAAAGATGGAAGGATCGTGGTGCAACCGCTCAGAAAGAGGCAGTATGATCGGGGAAGAGGTGGAGCTGGGAGAGGTTATGTTGGCAACCGTAATCGAGGAAGAAATGGTAACCAAGGTCAAGCTAAGCCAATCAAATGCTATAAGCGTGGTGGTGAAGGACACATTGCAAGGAACCGCACATCTCCAAAGCGTCCACGTATCGCCGATTACTTTGAGATAAGATGTTCTTGGCACAAGCTCGGGACAATGGTGCTGCGTTGGATGAAGAGGAATTCTTTGTTTCTTGCCGAGGGCAATGCCAAGACCTATGATGCGAGATGTGGATGAGCAATTTATTCGGAGATAGGTCACAATCATCGAACGCCTTTCAAGTCGCCGATCGTGATGCATACGACTACGATGTAGATGATGGACCCATCGCACACACAATCTTTATGGCTAGCATCTCTCCAATGGTTTCTCCCAAGATCTCTTCTTCACCACAAGCTGGCCCATCCAAGGACAAACTCATCTCGAGGTATTAAAACTATACGATGATGTTGATGTGCAATGATGCATGACAAAGTACAATCAATGAAACTTTTGAATCAAATGTTGAAAATATGGATAATAACAATATTGTCCCATACGATCAATACGTGAAACAAAGTGAAAGTGAAGTTGTACCAAGTGATGCATCTTCGCGATCAACAATGACTATGTCTTTGATGAATACACCGCATGTTCTCCCGATGATTCCATAATTTCGAACTAAATGCCTATAAGGAACGTGTTGCTATTTATGAACAACGTGCAAAATTTGAGTTGACCACCGTGAGCGTGAAATGGATGTCCAAGTGAGTACAAGAATTAGAAAAGTAAATTTAGAAGAAGTATTGAAACAAGAATTAAATTCCTTGCAAGAAAAACTTTCTAAAACATTAAACAAAACAAGAACTTCAAGAAAATGTGAAAATGCTTAAGCAAGAATTTAATGCAAAGGAATCAAAACTCTTGAGAGATTTTTCTAATCGAAAACTTTGAAAACAAACTTGAAAACAAGTTGTACATACAAGGAAACACCATTCGATCGCTCACATGGTCACCAAACATCGAGTCTTAAGCGATAAGCATAGCATTCCCTTGTTGAGGAACCGAATCCGAGGTAATTAAAAGGCTAGAAATGCTCATAAGGTGCTTTATGATGGTGATGAAATCCTTAAGCCTAGGCGAGAAACCTAGTTGCGTTGAGTGCACCGAGGATGATAAGAAATCAAATGAAATCACTAGGAAAAGATGAATAAGAAACAAAATGATCCCAAATGAAAAGAGAAAACATAAATATCACTCCTCATGATTACAAGAAGGAAAACTGGATTTCCTTAAACAAGTTTAAGCCTCAGACATTGTTGACTCCGAACAAGTCTTCGGAAAAGGATTTAGATAAGCGTAAAGCGGAAAATATTGTTGAAACTAACCTCCCTTTGGAAAATGCCTAGAGCGACGTGTATCCTCCTAATACACCAATGCATCTTGTACCTAGAACAATTGCCACTAAAAGCAAGACATTAATTAGCCAATACGTGATATTTCAACTATTTGTTGACTTTGAGAAAACTTGCAAGAAAAGGATCACACCACATGTATAATCAAGGAGAAAGGGTTTTGAACAAATGAAAGAATGTTATTTGATCGAGGTCATGCCCTTCTTTAAACTTCTAAAAGATCACTTTGAGAGTCTTAAAAGGGATAGAAACCGATATTAAGGGAATGGAAAAGGAATTTGATGCAATGGTTGTTGAAGTTAGTGACTATGAGCGTGTAATCGAAATATAATGAGATTGAGAGAAAGAACTTGCATACATTAAATGAGAATCTTATTATCGAATGTGTTGCTCAAGATGTGTTTTCATCGCTTCAAATTGCTCTATTAATGCTTCCAAATTTCATGAATTATCTCGTGACCCGAAAGTCTCCCATGATCGTGTCATTGAGCTTGAAAAACTAATTCTAAACTAAATGAGAAAATTGAGCTGGATGATCACGACAATTTCGTTAAACATTTTTCTAAACTAGAAGTTGAGCATTTTAATTTACAACTAAAATATCAACATCTTAAAGAAAATGTCAAAACTTCAAATGTCAAGACATCTTGGATGCTCCGAGTTTGATGCGAGTTTTCAAATTAACAAACGTGATGAATGATTCAAGCTCGATGCAACACGATCGAAAGTTGAAAGCCCAAATCTCTCAATTAAAGGGTCAAACGAACAATATGACAGCTCCCAAATGCCTCCTCCTTTAGATTCTCGAACTCTCAAACGTTTCATCTTCAAAACCTAGTAAATGCTTTACAAAAGGAAAACGAAAGTTTTCTAGAGGAAAATGAAAAGGTTAAACGTCATTTCAATGAGTTGTTTGAATCAATTAAAGTCACTCGTAACAAAAACAACGAACAAATAGCTTCATTGCAAAAGGAAATTGAGAATCAAGAGTCGTAAAAGGAAAACGCCAATGATCTATGGGAGAATGTTGTATCAAAGGTTCACTCGGTAATAAATATGCTTTGTCGTGACATATGTCCCCCTCATCTAAGAAACAACAAACTAGTTGTTCAAACATACTTTTCATCTCTTAAGGATTGCTTAGAATGCTGCGTGAGATTGTTGAAGAGGATAAGCTAGAAACCTCATGATAGTGCAATTGGACATGCATGCTTATATGCCAAACGATCTCAAGAAATCTTAGAATGCTTGATCACAATATGCCCAAAGTCATTAGGTGAGAGAGTTAATCCTTTGATTCCATGCTCGATGCCTAAAGCCAAGTATGATATGCACTCGATTCCCAATGTGTTGAATGTGAACCGTAGTGTCCGTTAAGGGGTTCGATTCTAGATCCATCAATGCTAAGAAAGAGAACTCAAGTGTGCCTTCTAGGAGTACAAATCTCAAGTACCTCTAGTTTTAAGAATGTGAACCGTAGTGCACTGCATGTAGTTCAGATCCCAAAGACATCTAAACAGTGGTGCAAAGAGTAGTAAAACAAACTAATGTTCCCATTCCTCTACAGAGTAATCGGTGACATTAAAGGGAGCGGTCAAAGTCTCAAGACAATACAAGGAATGATAGGACCTCGCAAGCTAAGAATGTGCCTTCGAAAAGAGTATAAGAACAATCTAGGAACCTTAAGTTTGAATCGAATAAAACAAATCGTGTTGATTCTAGTATTAGCCATAGGCGCATCTTGTAATTAATTCAATTCGATACTATTTGCAAACCTTGTACCGATGTCCGCTTGAATTGCTTTCTAATCATGAATGTGGTGTTAATGTTACGCCTAATGATGTTAATTGTCCATTAATATTGTTAATACTAAAGTTCATGCTAAGAAGGCTAAAAGGCAAAACAAAAGAAAGTTAGAAAACGGTGGAAACCCCGGGAAGAACATTCAAGAAAATAGGCTTTTATTGGACACCGTTGGTTTTAAGACTAATCGATAATGCCCACTAGAAAATGGATGCCACTTGGTAGAACTATTCCTTAAGAAGTGATCACACCGTGAAGCAGGCTATCATCGACACTAGTACCGCATCTATTCACAACGATTCCATTGCCTCACTTTCGATATGAATGCTTCTATTTCGATGTGGGTGTTCCAAACATTGTTACTAACCAAATGGAACCCATTCTTGCATGGGATCCCAATTATCCGCTTATCCATTCTTGTCGTGTGCAACCGCAGATCGTTCAAATCGATTCGTGGTACCGGACTCAGTCGTTCCAAGCATATGATTTGGAGACCGGTCATGACTCATGAACTTCGTGAGCAAATTCATCGGAATGTTAGATTTGGTAATGATCACTTGGTGCTATTATGGGTTATGGAGATTATGTTGTTGGTGATAGTGTCATCTCTAAAGTGTATTATGTGGAAGGTTTAGGTCACAACTGCTCTCTGTTGGTCAATTCGTGATTTCGATCTAGAAGTAGCCTTGGAAAACATACCGCTTTGTTAGAGATCTTAATGGTAAGGAACTGCTGAAAGAAACTCGTGGCTCAAACCTTTACACCATCTCTATCGATGACATGATGAGAGCTCTCCAATCGCTTGTTATCTAAGGCTTCAAAACAAAGTCATGGTTATGGCATCGTCATCTCAATCACTTGAACTTGGCACCATCAACGATCTTTCCGTAAAGGACTTAGTTGTAGGTTTACCTAGACTAAAGTATGAAAAGATCATCTTTGTTCAAAGATGTCAATTGGGAAAAAGAAGAAGTATGCCCATAAACCCAAACCTACTAACTCATCACGAAGTTCTTCATATGATTCATATGGATTTATGTGGACCAATGAGGTGCGAATATCTTTGGGAAGAAATATGTGTTAGTTGTGGTTGATGATTACTCTAGATTCACCGGTCAAGTTCTTAGGACAAAGGATGAAACTCGATATCATCATCAAACTCATCAAACAGTGCAGGTTCGACTAAACAAAACCGCCGAATTATCGTAGCAGATAATGGAACCGAGTTTGTCAACAAACAACTTAGTGAATTCTATGAAAGCGTTGAATCGACCATCAAAGAAGTGTTCCACGAACCCCTCAATGTAACGGTGTAGTTGAAAGACTAAATCGTACTCTTGTTGAAGTTGCTAGAACAATGTCGATCTACTCAAAGGTTCCAATGTTTCCTTGGGTCAAGCAATTGCCACCGCATGCTACACACAAAATCGCTCCATGATTCACACTATTCATGGAAAACTCCATATGAACTTGTCCACAATGAAAACCTAATCTATCTTTCCTTCGTGTGTTTGGTGCATTGTGCTATCCAACTAATGAGGGTCAAGACTTGGGCAAACTTAGAGCTAAAGTCGACATTGGAGTATTTGTAGGATATGCATCAAACAAAAGGATACCGAATCTACAACAAAAGAACCCGAAATATCATTGAAACAATTCACGTTACGCTTGATGAGTCGACCGGTCAAATGGCTCTGGACACTCCACTCGGGACCCGCACTTCAAAACAGTCCCATTGGTTCATCCCTTGTTCCAAATTCCTCTCAAGAAACTCCATATGTACCTCCATCCAAGAGGATGTAAAGAAATTGTTTGATCCTATGTTTGATGAACTGTATGATTCAATTACTAATGAGGTGCTGATCCCTACAATAGAGGATGCTCATATTCCGTTGAATGAAGTCAATCCTTCGCCTCAATATCTTTAAGTCAAGAAGCACCTGCTGCCGATCCTTCGCCTCATCAACAAATCATCATTCTTCAAATGTACATCATGGAAATGTTTCGCATCAATGATGAAGTTAATCCCTTTGCTACTCCGAAGATGCTCCATTTGAAAACATATTTGCTACTCCCGAATCATCATCATAACCATCTTCTTCGGGAGACATCGACTCACCTACCTCGGCCTCAACAAGCGCCACATGAACACCTCGGAAAATGGACTCACGATCATCCATTAGACAACATCATTGGTAATCCCTCTCGTCTGTATCAACCCGAAACAACTTGCAACCGATGCCTTATGGTGTTTCTTCAACTCCGTACTATCTAAGATCGAACCAAAAGATGTTAAACCGCCATGAATGAAGATAGGCGGTTCAATGCCATGCAAGATGAAATTCATGAGTTTGATCGTCTTGATGTATGGGAGTTAGTACCGCTCCGATCGTGCTATGATTATAGCTCTAAATGGATCTTCAAAGTAAAACTTGATGAGCATGGTGATGTGTTGAAGAACAAGGCTCGATTAGTTGCTAAAGGATATCGTCAAGAGGAGGGTATAGACTTTGAAGAATCTTTTGCTCCAGTTGCTCGAATCGAGGCAATCGTAATCTTTCGGCTAATCTTGCTAGTAAGAACATGGTAGTTTATCGATGGATGTAAAGACGGCATTTCGAGCGGAGATCTTAAAGAAGTCGCTCACGCCGCCCAACTGAAGGATTTGTGAATCAAGAGCATCCTACTCACGTTTATCATTTGAAGAAGGCTCTTTACGGTTTAAAGCAAGCTCCAAGGGCATGGTATGATACATCACAAAGTTTCTTCTATCAACCGGATTCATCAAAGGAGCATTGATCCTACATTGTTCACCAGAAGTCAGCAAACATTTGATTCATGTTCAAATTTATGTTGATGATATTATTTTTGCCTCGATCGACCCAATGGAATGTGATCGTTTTCAAATGAAATGAGTTCAAAGTTTCAAATGTCAATGATGGGACAAATGTCATTTTCTTGGGATTACAAATTTCACAAAGTCCGGAGGCATTTTCATAAATCAATCTAAATATGCAACATAGATTTTAAAGAAATTTGGATTTGATTCATGTGACCGTTGACACCCCATGATTGACCAAACCAAATTAGATGAGGACCTCTCGTGGATCATGATTGACCAAACGAAATATCGGAGTATGATTGGATCCCGATGTATCTCACTCGCTAGTAGACCGGACATCTTGTTCATTGTTTGCATGTGTGCTAGATACCGTGCTAAGCCTACTAAAAAGCACCTTGAAGCGATTAAACGGGTCTTCGGTATCTCCAAGGAACCATCAATATGGGACTATGGTACCGAAGGACACCGGTATGTCACTAACGGCCTATGCGATGCCGATCATGCAAAGTTGTCAAGATACACGTCAAGTACGTCGGGGAGGCGCTCGCTTTTGGGTGATAAGCTTGTGAGTGGTCTTCAAAGAAGCAAATGAGTACTTCTATTTCCTCTACAGAGGTTGAATACATAGCCATGTCATCTTGTTGTGCTCAAATCTTATGGATGAGATCTCAATTATCGACTATGGCTTTGAATTCAACAAAATCCCTCTGTCATCGTGATAATAAAGTGCTATTGCTCTCTCATGCAACAACGCTCAACACTCAAGAGCAAAGCATATCGACATTCGACATCATTTCATCGAGGAACAAGTGGAAAAAGGTGTGGTGGAACTATACTTTGTGAGGTCCGAATATCGGTTAGCGACATCTTCACCAAAGCTCTTCCAAGAGAACGTTTTGAGTTTATTCTTCCACGACTTGGCTTGAAAAGCCTTCAACGAAACTCTCAAACGTCTTCGGAGGAAGACGAGGAGTAAAGGTCTATCTTCATCTATCTCTTGTATCTATCTATTCAAAAACAAAATACAAAATTATAAAACCTTCAAAATCAAATAGAAAAATATAAAACTTTCAAAATCCATAAAAATTTGAAAAATTGAAAAATCTTCAAAAATATTGTCATTTTGTCATGTTTCTCTCGATTCGATAATATCTACGGTCTTGATGTTGTCATTCAAAGAATGACACGGGACTTTAGATGTTGCTCGAATTTAAAAAAAAAAAAAAAAAATCAAAAATCAAAAATATTTTTGGGAGAAAGAGAAATGGTTTATTGTCATTTTCGTGCAATAACCGGTTTTTAAAAGAAAGAACGAGCCATGTTTTATCATGTTTTCAAAATTCCATGCTCGATTCTATAAACATTTATCTATTGAAAACCAAATGCTTTGAAAAATAACTCGGTGTCTATTTTTGATAATCATCGGGACTTATTTGTCAAAATCTCTATCTCTCAATCAACAACCAATGTCATTGGTTGAGGGGAGAATGATTTCAATTAAATTAAAAGTTATTTGGCATTAAAATTGTTTTCAAAAGATATAAATGCATGTTTTATCAATGGAGTTTAAAGTCTTAAAATCCGATCCTTATCGTTCAAACGCTTTCACAATCAAGTCACAATTCTCCTTAAAAGCTTTCAAAATCAATTTAAATCTATATGAGATCACAAATCTCAAATGTTTTGATAATTGTGATCGGGCGTAATGTGATTTAAATTGGATTTAAACCGATATTAAGGTAAATGGTTTCACATGAATGTACATGTTGTCCTTCCCACATGTGACAAACGATTTCAAATTTTCCATGCACATGTTGAGGGGAGCATCTATCTTAAACCTATGATTTGAAATGTGATCAACTTATCTCAATGTGCAAGGTCCTCTAGTATGTGCAAAACTCTTTTCAAATCTCGAGGCACATATTGAGGGGAGCAAATTCATGGAAACCTCATCCTTCCGGAAATGCTATACCCACGTGATTTGATGTGGGAAGTGGTGTTGATATCTTTAGAAAATGGTAATCAAAGAAGTTAATTCTTTCTCTTGCCTCCGTGTGCAAAACTTTCTCAAATACTTGATGCACATGTTGAGGGAGTTCTCGTTCTAAAATATCAAAAACAATTCAGTACAAAATGCTTTGATAATATATCACAAGTATCCGAATTGATTTTCAAATGGTTTTCAATTGGTTCCTATGGCGGATGAACTATACCAAATAGACCGACCAACTTTACTTTATGTACGGTGATATAAGGATGATAAGGTTAGGTATGTGTTCCCATGATCCGCCGAAGCGGAGGGATCTACCCAGGACAATCCACTAGTTAGTGTAGAAGTCCTTAGGTATGATGATAAAAGGAGAAAATGAGATATGGGAAGAGTGCGGACTAAGACCGAGCTAGTACCGAATAAACCCAACAAAGTTCTAGCTATGAAGTCTTGGTAAGCAATGAAGGGTTGAAGAATTAAAAAGAATTGAATGAGAAAAGGGTGAAAACAAATAGCCCTCCATTTACTCAACCTTAGGCGTAAACCGGGTTCAATTCATATGCTACCGATGGTAACATCGGTATTGAAGACAAGACGTCATGGACCCAAATGACGACCGCACTTCAACTTTCCAAACCACTCAAGTTCCTCTTAAAAGGGCTTGTTTCATTCTCACGTGGAACCGACATTATCTATCGACTTTCTCTTAAAGATTGTTGATATTGAAGAAGGAGACCCTCTCCTAGTCTCGGCATAGGATCCAAATATGCACAAATTGAGTCTAGAGCCACGAGATCATCAATAAATCTCATTAGGACACTTTCAATGAAGACTCTCTGTTTCATACAATGTGGAAGAGAGATTATATCTTGAGTCCCACGCATTATCCTTGTGGTATTGCCGAACATCCGAGTGATGTGTATACATATTCACAATGAAGATGGAAAGCCTTCGAGCCAACATCAAACAAGCTCTCGGTAGGTGGCATGTGAGATCTATTTTATAGATTAACCATGTGACAACCGAATGAAACAATGGGGCGATTCAATCTCTTGAATCAATCTCGTTCGAGTTATGGATTGACGGATACCTTTGAAAAACCGGTCATTGTGCTTAACAACTCTTTTCTTTAGCACATCGACCGTGTACTCATTTTCAAACCAAAAGGTATTTTTATGATTGATAATTGATTTTCAATAAAACCTTCGTTGTATTGCAAAAACAATTTCTATTGAGCAATACACGATTGTTTTTTTTCAAATCTTTTTCCATCAATCGGTGGACTTAAAATTATTTGGTTCACTCACTCCGTGTTGTCTTCTTTGAGATGTTCGGTTTGAGAACAGCTAGAACATTGCGAAACCTTGTCAAGGAGATTCTTAGGAATCCTACCGATCACAGGTACTTGTCTCGATCAACGGGAACCATGGGCCGTGTACCTCAATTCAACGAAAGTGATCAAAGACACTCGCGCGATTTATTGCTAACTGTTGTATGCGGTACACCCGACGTTTGTGGTGATCGAACAAGCGATCAATCCATAGCCGCATGCTCACTTAACACATTCATCTCCAAAGAAATCATGATTAGTGCATCAATGACTCGATATTTTCACCCCAAGCTTCGCTTTCTGCCGCCAATATCATGATTCAACAAATGCTTCCGCTACTCGATGAGAAGATATCATGATCCGTAATGTGAGCATGTCGGTCCTAAAGTCACAACACCACAAAGGATGTCTTAGAGATTTTGATAGTGATGATCTCAAATGATGGCTCAAAATTATTATCACGTGGATCAAGAAAGACCTCCACTTGGAATATCCAAACATGCAATGTGAAGAATCAATGACTACGAGCTTAGGTGCAAAGGACTACATCAAGAATGCAAGATCAATTGTCAATGTATTATCTAGTTGTATTCAATGTAATTTTGGTACATGATTGAGGTGACCTCCTTGGGAGATTGTTAGGAATTAGAAATTCCGGTATTAAAGAGTCGGTCACCTCAAGTATATGCAATCGTTAGAAAGCTCGTAGTCGTAGTTATTTTAATTTAAGTAGTATTTAGTTTAGTAACACCGTGGAGGACAGACGGGTCTTTACCCATCTGTATGCCCGATCCACACCCGATGTGTGGCGATTTATGTAAGACTATAAATACTCTCTACCTTCCAAGGTAGAGAGTTGGAGCTCATAATAATATCTTTCACTTTCTCTCACTAAGTTCCCTAAACCTCTAACTTTCTCTTTCTAGAATTCCACTTATTCGCCACATGGTTGTTATGGTTTGATGTGTATGTGAAAAGTTATATCTTACAAGCTAACCAAAGAATTAAAGAATACAAACTATGAGCAACTCTATGCATTCCTTCTTCAGAATGAGAGACATGCTATGTTTGAAAAAAGGATTCTTAATGAGTTCAAAATCAACCAGGGAGAGACAAGCTCATCGAATGATTCAACTGCCTTCTACTCAAACATAGGAATTACAACCAAAGCCTCACAAGTCATACCCATGGGTAATGGTAATCACAAACTCATTCCCGACCCAATGTTCAAACAAGTCGATGTCGATGCACACGTGGAAACTTCATTAATCAAGCGGCTCTCATGATCGGTCAAAACATGAACTCTCTCACATACCAACAACAACCTCGTAACAACATCTAATCTACACAATCGAAGCCACCGCCGAGACGGAAAGGTTATGGTACAACCTGCTCAAAAAGACAGTATGAACAAGGAAGAGGTGGAGTTGGTAGAGGTTTTGCCGCAAATCGAATAGGGAAGGAATGGAAATCAAGGACAAGTAAAGCCGATCAAGTGTTACAACCGTGGTGGTGAGAGACATATTGCAAGAAAGCGCGACATCACCAAAACGCCCTCGAACGCCGAGTACTTGAGGATAAGATGTTGCTAGTGCAAGCTCGGGACAATGGAGCGACTTTGGATGAAGAGGAGTTCTTGTTTCTTCTTTGAAGGAATACCAAGACATATGATGTTGATGTTGATGAATGACCAATTCATGAGATTGGTCATAATCATCGAATACCTTTCAAGTAGGCGATTGTGATGCATTAGACTCGATGTAGATGATGAACCCATCGCTCAAACAATCTTCATGGCTAGCATCTCACCTATGGTTTCTCCAAAAGTTTCATCACCACAAGCTGGTCCATCCAAAGACAAAATCATTTATGAGGTACTTAAATTATACGATGAAGTTGATGAGCAAAGATACATGATGAAGTACAATCAACTGTAATTATTGAGTCGATATTGAAAATATGGGCAATGTCGATGTTGTCCCATATGATCAATATGTGAAACAAATTGAAAGTGAGATTGTACCATGTGATGTATCTTATGCACAATCAATGATGACGTGCTTTTGACGAATACATCGCATGTACCCCGATGAGTCTGTTATCTCGAACTTAATGCTTATAAAGAACGTGTTGCTATTTATGAACAACGAGCTAAGTTTGAGTTAACTAATCGTGAGCGGAGATGGATGACCAAATGCGTACAACTATTAGACAAAGTAAGTTTAGAGAAGAAGTATTAAAACAAGAGTTAAACTCCTTACAAGAAAAGCTTTCTAAAGCGCTAAGCAAAACAAGAACTTCAAGAAAATGTTAAAATGCTTAAGCAAGAATTCTATGCTAAGGAATCAAAACTTTTGAATGATTTTCTAATCTAAAACCTTGAAAAACTTGCTTGAAAATAAGTTGTACGTACAAGGAAATACCATTCAAATCGCTCACTTAATCACTAAGCACGAGTTTTAAGTGATAAGCATAGTACTCCCTTGTTGAGGAACCAAATCCAGAGGTCATTAAAAGGCTAAAAGTGCTCATAAGGTAATCTATGATGGTAATGAAATCCTTAAGCCTAGACAGAAACCTAGTTGCGTTGAGTGCACTGAGGAAGATAGAAAATTAGATGATGCATATAGGGAGAAAATGAATAAGAAGCTAGATGATCCTGAATGTAAAAAGAATAACATAATGATCAAACCCCATGATTACAAGAAGGAAAACTAGATCTCCTTAAACAAATTTAAGTCTCAAACGTTGTTAACACTTGAACAAGTATTCTGGAAAAGGGACTTAGATAAGCAAAAAGATGAAAATCTTGTTGAAACAAACCCTCTCCCTAGGAAAATGCTCGCAATGATCGTGTATCCTCCAAATACACCAATGCATTTAGTTCCTAGAACTATTGCCACTAAAAGCAAGACCTTAATCATCAATATGTTATTTTTCAACTATTTGTCGATTTTGAGAAAACTTGTAAGAAAAGGATCACACCCACTGGGATTACCAAGGGAAAGGGGTTTGAGCAAACAAAAGAATGCTATCTAACCGAGGTCATGCCTTTCTTTAAACAACTAAAAGATCAATTTGAGAGTCTTAAAAGGGATAGATTCGATATTAAAGGAATGGAAAAGGAATTTGATGCAATGATAGTTGAGGTTAGTGACTATGAGCGAGCACTAAAATATAATGAGATTGAGATGAAGAACTTGCATACATTGAATGAGACTCTTATTTCGAATGTATTACTCAAGATGTGTTTTACATCGCTACGAATTGTTCCATTAATGCTTCTCGGTTTCATGAATTATCTGTTGCTCGAAAGTCTCCCATGATCGTGTCATTGAGCTTGAAAAACTAACTCTAAACCGCATGATAAAGTTGAACAGGATGATCATGATAACTCGGTAAAACAGTTTTCTAAATTAGAAGTTGAGCATCTTGCCTTGCAATTAAAATATCAACATCCGAAAGAAAATGTTAAAACCTCAAATATCAAGACATCTTTGGATGTTCCGAATTTGATGCGCTTTTGAAATTAGCAAACGTGATGAATGATTCGAGCTCATTGTATCACGATCGAAGTTGAAAGCCCAAATCTCACAATTAAAGGGTGAAATGAACAATGTGTCCGGCTCCCAAATGCCTCCTCCTTTAGATTCTCGAATTCTCAAAATTTTCATCTACAAAACTTGGTCAATGCTTTACAAAAGGAAAATGAGAGTTTTCTCGAAGAAAATAAAAAGGTTAAATGTCATTTCAATGAGTTATTTGAGTCAATAAAAGTCACTCGTAATAAAAATAATGATCAAATAGCTTCGTTGTAAAAGGAAATAGAGAATCAAGAGTCGTAAAAGGAAAATGCCAATGACCAATGGGAGAATGGTCCATCAAAGGTGCATGGTTGTAATAAATATGCTTTGTCTGTAAATTATGTTCCTCCTCACCTTAGGAATAACAAACTTTCCATTCAAACATATTTCTCATACCTTAAGGATAGTCTAGAATGTCTCCGTGAGGTTGTAGAAGAGGATAAGTTAGAGAAACCACTTGATAATGCAATTGGCCATGGATGCTTATATGCCAAACGATCTCAAGAACTTCTAGAATGCTTAATTACAATATGCCCTAAATCCCTAGGTGAGCAAGTCAACCCCTTGATACCCTGTTCTATGCCTAATGCCAAGTATACAAATCATTCAATGCCCAATGTTATGAATGTAAACTTTAGTAGGCCTTCAATTAGTTCGGATCCCAACACCTCCGGTGTTAATAAAGTGAACCTCAATGTGCCTTGAATAGTTCACATCCCAAAGACATCAAAGCAGAAAGGAAAAAGTAGCAAAACCAACTAATGTTCCTGTTCCTCTACAGAGTAATCGGTGACATTAAAGCGAGCGGTCAAAGTCTCAAGGCAATACAAGGAATGATAGGGCCTCGCAAGCTAAGAATGTGCATTGGAAGAAAGTAGAAGATCACCGTAGGGAGAATTTGAATAAAACGAATCGTGTTGATTCTAGTATTAGCCATAGGCGATCGTAATTAATTCAATTCTAATACTATTTGCAAACCATGTAATGATGTCTCGCATGAATTCATTACTAATCATGAATGTGGTGTGAATGCTTTGTCTAATGCGGTCAAATCCCCGCTAATATTGTTAATGAAAAAATCATTCTAAGAAGGCTAAAAGGCAAAGGCGAAAGAAAGTTAGAAAACGTGGAAACCCACAGGAAGAACATTTAGTAAGATAGGTTATCAATGGATACCATTGGCCATAAGGTTAATCGACAATGCCCACTAGAAAATGGATGCCTCACGGTAGAACTATTCCTTAAGAAGTGAACATACTTTGAATAGGGCAAACACGGACACTAGTATCGCATCTATTCATAATGATTCCATTGCTTCTATTTCGATATGGATGTTTCTATTTCGATGTGGGTGTTCCAATCATCATTACTAACCAAATGGAACCCATTCTTGCATGGGGATCCCAATTATCTAGTTATCCATTCTTGTCCGTGTTCAACCGCAGATCGTTCAAATCGCTTTGTGGTACCGGACTCAGTTGTTCCAAGCATATGATTTGGAGACCGGTCGCGCTCATGAACTTCGTGAGTAAATTCATTGGGACGATTAGATTCGGGAACCACCATTTTGGAGCTATTATGGGTTATGGAGATTATGTGGTTGGTAAAAGTGTGATTTCGGTATATTATGTGGAAGGTCTTGGTCACAATCTGTTCTCTGTTGGTCAATTCGTGATTCCGATCTAGAAGTGGCTTTTAGAAAACATTCTTGTTTCGTTAGAGAACTTGATGGTGTGGAATTATTAAGAGGTACTGAGGTTCAAACCTATACACCATCTCTATAGACGACATGATGAAGTCCTCTCCAAATGCTTGTTGTCAAAGGCTTCTAAAACAAAGTCTTGGTTATGGCATCGTCGCCTCAATCACTTGAACTTTGGTATCATAAACAACCTTTCCGAAAGGATCTTGTCGAGGTTTACCAGTTAAAATATGAAAAGATCATCTTTGCTCGACTTGCCAATTGGGAAAAAGCACGAAATATGCCCACAAACCAAAACCCACAAACTCAGAATGGAAGTTCTTCATACCCTTCATATGGATGCGTGCGGACCAATGAGAGTGCAAACGATAAATGAGAAGAAATACATTCTAGTAGTTGTTGATGACTACTCGATTTACTTGGGTAAAGTTTTGAGGACAAAGGATGAAACCCGGATGTCATCATCAAACTAATCAAATAGCTTCGTGTTCAACTCAACAATACAATCGTAATTATTCGAGCAGACAATGGCACGAGTTTGTTAACAAAGACTTAATTCGCTTTTATGAAAGTGTTGGAATCGGTCATCAAAGAAGTGTTCCACAAACTCCTCAACGAACGGTGTAGTTGAAAGACTAAATCGAACTCTTGTAGAAGCCGCAAGAAAAATGCTTAGTTATTCAAAGGTTCCAATGTTTCTATGGGTCAAGCCATTGCCACCGCTTGCTACACCAAAAATCGTTCCCTTATTCACACCTCTCATGGAAAACTCCATATGAACTTATTCATAAACGAAAACCTGATCTCTCCTACCTTCGTGTGTTTGGTGCCTTGTGTTATCCAACGAATGATGGTCAAGACTTAGGAAAATTAAGAGCAAAGGCAGATATTGGAGTTTTTGTTGGTTATGCACCAAACAAGAAGGGTTACAAAATCTACAACAAAAGAACCCGAAATATCATGGAAACAATTCACGTTACGTTCGATGAGCTGACCGGTCATATGGCTCATGGACAATCCAGTTCTGGACCCGCACTTCAAAACAGTCCCATTGGTTCATCCTTGTACCAAATTCCTCTCAAAGAACTACATATGTACCTCTAATCAAGATGATTTGAAGAAATTGTTTGATCCGATGTTTGATGAACACTATGAGCCAAGTGCTAATGAAATGTCAATTCCCACAACAGGGCTGCTCATATCCTCGTGAATGAAGTCAACCTTGGTCTCAATATCACTAAGTCAAGAAGCGCTGCTGGCGATCACTGTCTCATCAACAAATCATCAATCTTCAAATGTACATCATGAAACTGCTTCGCTTCAATGATGAAGTTAATCCCTTTGCTACTCCTCAAGATGCTCCATTTGAAAACATATTTGCTCCTAAATCATCATCGAACCATCTTCTTCAGAGACATCGACTCGCTACTTGATCCCTCAACAATGACCACATGAACACCTCGGAAAATGGACTCACGATCATCCATTAGACAACATCATTGAAATCCTCTCGTCCAAGATCCACACGGAAACAATCGGCAACCGATGCCTTATGGTTCTTCTTCAACTCCGTACTCTCTAAGATGGAACCAAAAGATGTTAAAACCGCCATGAATGAAGACAATGGTTCAATGCTATGCAAGAAGAAATTCATGAGTTTGATCGACTTGATGTATGGGAATTAGTACCGCTCCAGTTGTGCTATGATCATTGCTCTAAAATGGATCTTCAAAGTGAAACTTGATGAGCATGGTGATGTGTTAAAGAACAAGGCTCGATTGGTTGCAAAAGGATACCGTCAAGAGGAGGGTATTGACTTTGAAGAATCATTTGCTCCTGTTGCTCGTGATCGAGGCAATCGTAATCTTCTTGGCTAATGCCGCAAGTAAGAACATGGTAGTCTATCGATGGATGTAAAGACGGCGTTTCTTAACGGAGATCTTAAAGAAGTCGCTCACGCCGCCCAACTGAAGGCTTTGTGAATCCGAGCATCCTACTCACGCTTATCGTTTGAAGAAGGCTCAGACGGTATAAAGCAAGCTCCAAGGGCATGGTATGATACACTATCAAAGTTTCTTCTATCTCTGGATTCAAAGAAAGGAGCGATTGATCCTACATTGTTCACCGTAAAGTCAGGAAAACATTTAATTCATGTTCAAATTTATGTTGATGATATCATCTTTGCCTCGACTGACCCCAATGAGTGTGACCGTTTTCAAAAGAAATGGGTTCTAAATTTCAAATGTTAATGATGGGACAAATGTCATTTTTCTTGGGATTACAAATTTCACAAAGTCCCAGAGGCATTTTTATAAATCAATCTAAATATGCAAATGAGATTTTAAAGAAATTTGGACTTGATTCTAGTGACCCTGTTGACACTCCCATGATTGAACGTACTAAACTAGATGAGGACCACTTAGGGATCATGGTAGACCAAACAAAATATCGTAGTATGATTGGATCCCTGATGTACCTCACGACTAGTAGACCAGACATCTTGTTCATTTGTTTGCATGTGTGCTAGATACCGTGCTAAGTCTACTAAAAGCACCTTGAAGCGGTTAAACGGGTCTTCGTTATCTCCAAGGAACCTTCAATATGGGACTTTGGTACCAAGGACACCGGTATGTCACTAACGACCTATGCAGATGCCGATCATGCGGGATGTCAAGATACTCGTCAAGCAAATGCGGAGGTGCTCGGTTTTGGGTGATAAGCTTGTGAGTGGTCTTCAAAGAAGCAAATGAGTACTTCTATTTCCTCTACAGAGGTGAGTACATAGCCATGTCATCTTGTTGTGCTCAAATCCTATGGATGAGATCCCAATTATCGACTATGGCTTTGAATTCAACAAAATCCTCTCATCTTTGTGATAATAAAAGTGCTATTGCTCTCATGCAACAACGTACAACACTCAAGAGCAAAGCACATCGACATTCGACATCATTTCATCAAGGAACAAGTTGAAAACAGTGTGGTGGAACTTTACTTTGTGAGGACCGAATACCGGTTAGCGACATCTTCACCAAAGCTCTTCCTACGTAACGTTTGAGTTTATACTTCCACGACTTGGTCTTAAGAGCCTACAACCGTAAACACTCAAACGTCTTCAAGAGGAAGAAGAGGAGTAAAAGTTTTCTTCATCTATCTCATGTATATATCTATTCAAAAGCAAAATACAAAATTACAAAACCTTCAAAAGCAAATAGAAAATATAAAACTTTCAAAAAAAAAAAAAAAAACAAACTTGAAAAATGTCGAAAAATATTGTCTTTGTGTCATGTTTTTTTTTTCTATTTGAAAATATCTACGATCTTTGTGATGTCATTCAAAGAATGACACGGGACTTTAGATGTTGTTCGAATTTTCAAAAAAAAAAAAAAATTGGGAGAAAGAGAAAAAATTGGTTTATTGTCATTCCAGGCAGTAACCCGCTTTTCAAAGAAAGAACAGAGTCATGCTTTATCTTGGTTGTCAAATTTAATGCTCTGATTCTTTAAACAAATCCTAACTATCTAATGAAAACTAATTGCTTTGAAAAATAACTCGGACTCTATTTTTTGGAAATCATCTGGACTTAAAGTGTGTCAAAATATCTATCTCTCAATCAACAACTTAGGTCATTGATTGAGGGGGAGAATGATTTCAATTAAATTAAAAAGTTATGTGTCATTCAATTGTTTTCAAAAGATATTCATGCATGTTTAATCAATGGAGTCCAAAGTCTCAAAATCTGATCCTTATCAGTTAAAACGCTTTCATAATCAATTCACAATTATCCTTAAAATCTTTTAAAATCAATTTAAATCTACAGAGATCACAAATCTCAAATGATTTGATAATTGTGATCGGGGGAGAATTTATGATTTAAATTGGATTTAAGCTGATAATTCGATAAATGGGTTGATAAGTGTTTAGCAAGTTTTCCTCCCCGCATGTGACAAACGATTTCAAATTTTCCATGCACATGTTGAGGGGAGCATCTATCTTAAACCACAAAGATCCAAACGTGATCAAATTGTTTCAATGTGCAAGATGTTCCCTCTTGTATGTGCAAAACTCTTTCAAACCTCAAGGCACATATTGAGGGGAGCAAGCTTATGAAAACCTCATCCTCCCTTATATGCTTTATCTACTTGTTTTGATCGGGAAGTGATGTTGATATCTTTTAGAAAATGGTAATCAAAGAAGCTAAATTCTTTCTCTTGCCTCCGTGTGCAAAACGATTTCACTTGATGCACATGTTGAGGGGAGCTCTTGTTCTAAAAATATAAAAAAACAATTCGGTACAAAATGCTTTGATAATATATCATAAGTATCCGGATTGATTTTCAAATGGTTTTCAATTGGTTCCAATGGCGATGAACAATACCAAATAGACCGACCAACTTTACTTTATGTATGGTGATATAAGGATGATAAGGTTAGGTATTTGTTCCCATGATCCGCCAGAACCGGAGGGATCTACCCAGGGACAATCCACTAGATAGTGTAGAGTCCTTAGGTATGATGAAAAAAGGAGAAAAGTGAGATATGGGAAGAGTGCGGACTGAGACAGAGCTAGTAATGGAATAAACCCAACAAGGTTCTAGTTATGAAGTCTCGGTAAGCACTGAAGGGGTTGAAGAATGAAAAAGAATTGAATGTGAAAAGGGTGAAAAGAAATAGCCCTCCAGTTATTCAACCTTAGGGCCGAAACCGGGTTCAATACATATGCTACTGGTGGTTACTTAGGTAACACTGGTATTGAAGTCAAGATGTCATGGACCCAGTGACGCACTGCACTGAACTTCCCAAACTACTCAAGTTCCTCTTAAAAGGGCTTGTTTCATTCTCACGGGGAACCTACATAATCTATCGACTTTCTCTAAGAGATTGTTGATATTGAAGTAGAGACCTCTCCCTAGTCTCCGAGACAGATCCAAATATGCACAATTGAGTCTAGAGCCACGAGATCATCAATAAATCTCTTTAGGACACTTTCAATGAAGACTCTCTGCATTTCACACAATGTGGAAAGAGATATTATATCTTATGAGTCCCACGCATTATCCTTGTGGTATTGCCGAACATCCGAGTGATATGTAAAATATTCACAATGAAGATGGAAAGCCTTCGAGCCAACATCAAACAAGCTCCTCGGTAGGTGACATGTGAGATCTTTTCAAAAGATCGACCATGTGACAACTGAACAGAAACAATGGGGCAATTCAATCTTTTGAATCAATACTGGTTCAGGTTATGGATTGACGGATACCTTTGAAAAATCGGTCATTGTGCTTAAAAACTCTTTGTCGACTGTGTACTTATATTTCAAAATAAAAGGTGTTTATGATTGATAATTGATTTTTATCAAAACCTTCGTTGTATTGCAAAAACAATTTCTATTGAGTAGTACACGATTGTTTTTTCAAAACTCTTCTTATCAATCGGTGAATCTCAATTCGCTGGTTCACTCACTCCGTGTTGTCTTCTTTGAGACGTTACGGTTTGAGAACGGCTAGAGCATTGCGAAACCCCATCAAGGAAATTCTTGAATTATACCGATCACAGGCGATTTTGCCGATCAACGGGAACCGTGGGTTGTGTATCTAAATTCAACAAAAGTGATCAAAGACACTCTTGTGTGCTTTATTGCTAACTGCTTTATGCAGAACACCCTACGTTTGCGGTGATCGAATGGAGTGGTCAATCCATAGCCGCATGCTCACACGACACATTCATTTCCAAAGAAATCATGATTAGTGCATCAATGACTCGATATTATCACTCCATGCTTCGCTACTGCCGCCAATATCATGAATCAACGAAGCTTCCGCTACTCGATAAGAAGATATCATGATCCAAAATGTGAGTATGTCGGTCCAAAAGTCACAACTTCACATTATACCAACACCACAATGGATGAGTCGAGATTGATGTTTCTTGATGATCTCAAACGGCTCAAAACTCATTATCACGTGGATCAAGAAAAGACCTCCACTTGGATTAACCAAACATGCAATGAGAAGAATCAATGACTACAAGCTTCGGATCAAAGTACTACACCAAGAATGCAAGAACAATTTTAATGTAATATCTATTTGTATTCAATGTAATTTTGTATATGTTTGAGGTGACCTCCTTGGGGAGATTGTTAGGATTTAGTAAATCCAAGTATTAAAGAGTCATCACCTCAAGTATATGTAATCGTTAGTAAGCTCGTAGTCGTAGATTAATATAAGTTAAGTAGTATATAGTTTAAGTAACACCGTGGAGGACAGACAGTCTTTACCCACTGTATGCCCGATCCACACCCGATAGGTGGCGATTTATGTAAAGACTATAAATACTCTCTACCTTCCAAGGTAGAGAGTTGGAGCTCATAATAAGATTTTTCTTTCTCTCACTAAAGTTCCCAAACCTCTAACTTTCTCTCTCTAAAAACTCTTGTGTACGCCTACTTTGCTTATGGTTTGATGTGTATGTGAAATCCAATATGTTACAAAACATTTGCTTCCAAAGACTCTAAGGTGATTTAACGTAGGTTTTTTGCCTCGGAGTAACTCATATGGAGTTTACCTAAGATTGGTCTTATTAAGACTCGATTGAGTATGTACGTTGAAGTATCAACGGCATTACACCAAAACTTTTGAGGTATGGATTGTTCATTAAGCATTGTTTGACTCATTTCTTGTAGGGTTCTATTCTTTCTTTCTACTACCCCATTCAATTGTGGAGTGCGTGTGTCACACCCCCAATTTACCTATTTTGCAGCGGAATGGAATACCTGGGGATTGACTGTCATAGCATCACAATCAGTTATTTTGAACGACCTAAAGTGTCGTTTAGAAAATACATCGCTTGATTTAATAAAATAATCGAGTTACAACATGGGTCCCAAAAGTTTACAAAGTTTGCGGAAATATAAATATATTACAAGTCCAAACGATGGTTTTGAAAGAAAGTGCCATAATGTACAATGATGTAAGTCGACGCGACTCAAAAGGTTCCTTAACCATGCCATGATGAGTATGTCTTAGTTACCTGAAAATACATTGCTAAAACGGTCAACAATAATGTTGGTGAGAAATCATAGGTTTAGGTAAATGTTTTATACGACTACGCAAGTATAGATCGTGCATGACAATCATGTCACGTAAAAATGTTACAAGCATGACAATTATGTCACGTAAAATGTTACAATTGCTTAAGCGCATGATACGAAGCTCCGACCGATGTATGCCCCAACAGTGTCTTGCCAAACAACTCTAATAATGTTTATGAATGAAATGCATCCAGATGACTAGTTGGGATTCACCAACCCGGATGGAGGTGTCACCTCGATAGATCTATCCACTCACACACGCTTCTAGAAAATTAACGGCTCATGCATTAAAGTGGGGACTTTTAATCGGCAACGTTGTAACTCAAGCAATGTAAATGAATTTAACATACTTGGTATTGTAATAAAAATGTTGTGCAATGTATTCTCCCCGTAGGTTTGAAATAATGTAAAACTTGTAAACGGGCTATGAAAACTCACTTGATAAACTGGTATGATGACAAGAGTGAGTACACCGAGGTATAATGTGATGCTTTAATCTGGACCTATTACCAATGATATGATATGTAATGAGTTGCAATGTAATGTTATGCATGCATTTCGTATGTTATTTATACCATTTGCGAGTTTTGAAAATAATACTTATCGTCGAAAAATACTCTTTTGACGTCTTGATCATTCTTAAATCACTTTATAAGTATTTACGCCAAAATTTCATCCTACAATGGTTTCGTAATGATTTATGGTGAAATTTTCACTTTTCGTCGTAAAATAAAGTCGTCGGAAATTTCTTGAAAGTGACAAAAATGGCTTTGAAAGACTAGTCGTAAAATGGTGTACGTCGAACGTTAGGAAACGAACTCAACGGTTTTGGAAAGTTTGTATGAAAATCTAAAAGTTTCAGTTCATGAGTTTTCGACATAAAGGTGTAGAACATAAAGATAATAAGGGTTAAAGATGGTGATTTTGTCTAATTGTTGTGTAAAAAGTGAGTTTCGGCCAAGTTTAAGCATCCGTAAATAATTTATTAAAACTCCGCTATACAAACGGTTGGTCGTTTTGAAAAATATGCTTGGTGATCTTGATTTTACTAGAAGACATTTCGCTTCAAAAGTTCTACATCATAGTTAAAACAGCCGTCAACATGGTCATTTTAGTTACCGTAACACTTATCTCGTAAAAATAATATAGTTTTCTAAAAATAATAGTTACGGCAAGTTTATGAAAACGTGCATATCTTAGTCGTTTCAAACCGCTTTCACGTATTATATGTCCTTAGCTTCGTATCAAAGTATACTAATATATTTTTGATAAGTCGAAATAATTTGTAAAGCTTAAGGCTCGTTTTTGACTCGAATAAAGTAAAAATAAGTTGCTGAAATTTTCTGAAAAATATATTTCGTCGTTAAACTTTAAAAATTCATAACTTCTTCGTTATAACTCCGTTTTAATCCGTTCAAGCGGCCACGGATTCGTTTTAAAGTATATTTTCTAAATATCAAGGCCAAAATTTCGTGCCTACTGTCGGATTTTCCAGAAAAACAAAACAAGGACAGAACACTTTTTATACTTATCGAAAATAGTTTTTCTCTTACTAAACCTATTCCAATCCCTTCAAATCAACTCCAAAGCTAATCTAATCCTACCATACACCTTCTTAGGGTGTCATGGGTTCCTAGACATCATCAAGACTAACATATACCAAGGGGATAATTATAGGATGACTTTATATATATATATAACACTAAAAATCATGTAAAAATGGTATAAACAACACAAGTCTTGCATGTTTGCTCCAAAAATGAAGAGATAAATATAAAATGAAGATGAAATATGTAAAATGATAGAAATATGCTTACAAATATTATGATGAGGTGCAAAGAACCAAGGTTAGCCTAAACACTCTAGGTTTTTATTTCAAAACCTTAATAAGAGTGTGATTCTAGATTGTTTTAAGCTTGAACTTGAAAAATTTTGTGATTTCTTGCAACTCTTATGGCATGACCGGTTTTAGAGAGCAAGGAAAAAGAGAAATATCTTTGATAGTGTGTGAAAATTATTGAGGTGAAGTGAATAAATGGATGAAATTAAGATAGTGTATATATCTATACAATTGAAAATTTTGTACCACTCTTAAATGCATCCCCCCCTTCATGACCGGATTTTTGGGGGATTTGTCTCTCAAAATATCTTTTTTTTTTTCTTTAAATTGTATTATGTAAAAAATGTGTTGAAAAGTGTAAGTGAAATGTAGTTTAAATGTAACTTGTAAGGTTTAATATACATTAATGTATTTAAGGAAATTTTAGGTAAAAGTAATTTTTAATAGATCAAAATAAAGTATAATGAGATCATAAAAATTGTAAAAATACATTCCTTGTGAAATTTGAGTGATAAAATAATTATCGAGTAGTTTTTAAGAAAAGTGTCGTAATAATATAACTTTAACGATTTATATACAAAATAAATTTAAAACACTAAGTAAACTCAAAATATTATTTTTATAAACTAAATGTAAGTATAAAAATATGTCGGGATAGTTTTTGGAAGTAACGGATTAAATATTCAAAATAATAACTCACGCGATAACGTTTATTTAATATAAAATTTACGCGTTGAAGGTGAAATGCAATGTCATGAATGAACTAATATGATGCAAATGATGTTAATGAAATGTAGTGAACTTAGTCCATATGAAATGTTCGTGATGATATGATCAGAATTCGCCGCTAAACCATAAAGGTTACGTAATTTGGAACACATAAACCTAGTTTACGATAAATGTTGAAATAGTGAAGCATAAATTGTTTCGAAATGACACGAATTGCGAGTTGTCACATTCGCCCATCAAAAGGAATTCAGTCCCGAATTCGGTTCGTGTTAGTCTATCGAATTTTTGAGTTTGTGATGAATAACGAGGAGAGAAAACATGGAGAAGTGTCGTTACGGTTGTCGATGATTGAGAGCGTACAAAACATCATAGTACAGAAAATATCGGATGAATCTCTTATAAGTAACACTTTGAATTGGAACATGTGAAAATTTTGCTTGCACTAAGATTTATAAATAACCGCTCCCAACATAACGTGATCCCTCTTGAATTAGACATAGTTAGCTAGGCTATGCATAATTAAGGAACGATGATGTGACGTTCGGTTTAGTTGTTATAACTCTCAATGTTTACAAGGATTTAAACCGTGTCGTTAAAATGGTCGATGAAGTAAAAAGAAGTAAAATTCTCGTAAGTAATAACAAATCGGAAAGAAAATAAAGTACGATAGATGAAAATATTTTACAACGAGTGGTTTAGCAAAAGTAGTACATCTTAGGTTATAAAGATTCGAATACGATGGAAAACATAAACTTAGTACAACATGGTACATAAAGAAAAACAAGACTGTTAGTTTCCGAACTTCTTCAGTCTTCCGCGTCATTGAAATCCTTTTGAGCTTCTCCTCCTTCTAACATGTATGCTTTCTCAAGAGCACCTTCAACTTGTTGATCTTGGTTTTGGGGACATTGGCTCCGATAGTGTCCTTGCTCCCCACATTCAAACATGTCATTATAGTTTTACCTCTACAATCCTCGGCGAGGTGTCCTAATTTTTGCATGGCGGCACTTGGCGGTGGCAAAGACCGAGTGATGAAACTTACATCTAGTACATAGTGGGTGTGTTCCAAGATATCCTTTTCCTTTGCGAGTCCTTAGCAAGGTGTCCCACTTTTTGACAGATAAAGCATATACCACATGGACCATCATGATGTAGCGTGCATTGATGACATCGTGGTAAGTTTCCAGTATAAGTTCTTTCCTTTGTTGGTGCAACAACATAAACCCTGGCGGCTTCTTGTCTTCTATTCTGTTGTTGGTGATGGTTAGTGTTACGGCTTTGGTTGTTGTTGTTATAACCTCCCTGGTCATTTTCCCATTTTCTTTTGTTGTTGTTGTTTTGGTTATTGTGGTAGTTGGTGCGGTTGTTGATATTGTTGTTACGGTTGGTGTTGGTGATATTGCCTCTCTTTACTACTTGTGCCATGAGTACTTGAGTAATACGGGTAGATTCTTCAATTGTTTGTGGATCGAAAGGAGTTACATCTCCTTGGATACTTTGTGGAAATCCTCCAATGAAATTCTCCAATAGTTTCTCATTGTCCAAAACCATAGTCGGGCAAAGAACGACCAACTCTTGAAATCTTTGATGTAAGCAAGTCTAGCGGTTTCAAAGTTAGTTGTGGCCTCGAATAGCAATGACTATTGTTGCTCGTTCTTTCCTTAGTGCCTCGGCTATACAATCATCTACATACTTTTGGATAGCACTAGTGTCATTTCGTGCAAGCTTTCTTGATTGCCATAACTCTTCAAAATAAAAGGAAAATGAGACGTAGTCAAATCCTATGTTAAGAATAAGCGCCTAAAGAGAAGTGATGAAGGTGATAAGTTTGAGGTTTTTTTTTTTTTTTTTTTTTTTTTTCAAAATAATCGACGGGTTCCGAAAAGATGGGTTATGAGGTGTTGTAAGTGCTTCAAAAGTATGATGGTTTAGTGACTTAGTGTGTGAATAAAGTGTAACTCGACATGTTAGTGGTGAAACAAAGGAGTGAGAGTGACTTCGCCCTATTTAAAGGTTTATCTCGGCGTTCGACGTTATCGGTGATGAGTCAATTGATGTAAAAATTGTGATAGGGAATGACAAGGAATTCTCCATGTTAGAGTATGAGGAAATGATAATGGGATGGGTATTTAAGAGGATTCATGTGACAATCGATGTGAAATGAAAGTAAATAACTCGAAAAATGTACGTATAAATCGCATGCAAAGTGAACATGCACTTATGATGAAATGATGAGATGCTATGATAATGTAGTTATAGTCTAGGGTCAATGATGCAACCTAGTTCTCTATAATCAAGCTCGATGCCAATCTGTCACACCCCAATTTACATTTTGCAAATGAATGGAATTCACGGGATTGATGTCATAGCATCACAATCACAGTTATTTTGAACGACCTAAAGTGTCGTTTAGAAAATACATCGTTTGATTTAATAAAATAATCGAGTTACAACATGGGTCCCAAAAGTTTACAAAGTTTATGGAAATATAAATATATTACAAGTCCAAACGATGGTTTTGAAAGAAAGTGCCATAATGTACAATGATGTAAGTCGACGCCATGCGACTCAAAAGGTTCCTTAACCATGCCATGATGAGTATGTCTTAGTTACACGAAAATACATTGCTAAACGGTCAACAATAATGTTGGTGAGAAATCATAGGTTTAGGTAAATGTTTTATACGACTACGCAAGTATAGATCGAGCATGACAATCATGTCACGTAAAAATGTTACAGTGCATGACAATTATGTCAAGTAAAATGTTACAATTGCTTAAGCGCATGATACCAAGCTCTGACCGATGTATGCCCCAACAGAGTGTCTTGCCAAACAACTCTAATAATGTTTATGAATGAAATGCATCCGTATGACTAGTTGGGATTCACCAACCCGGATGGAGGTGTCACCTCGATAGATCTATCCACCACACACGCTTCTAGAAAATTAACGGCTCATGCATTAAAGTGGGGACTTTTAATCGGCAACGTTGTAACTCAAGCAATGTAAATGAATTTAACATACTTGGTATCGTAATAAAATGTTGTGCAATGTATTCTCCCGTAGGTTTGAAATAATGTAAAACTTGTAAAACGGGCTATGAAAACTCACTTGATAAACCGGTATGATGACAAGAGTGAGTACACCGAGGTATAATGTGATGCTTTAATCTGGACCTATTACCAATGATATGATATGTAATGAGTGCAATGTAATGTTATGCATGCATTTCCGTATGTTATTTATACCATTTGCGAGTTTTGAAAATAATACTTATCGTCGAAAAATACTCTTTTGACGTCTTGATCATTCTTAAATCACTTTATAAGTATTTACGCCAAAATGTCATCCTACAATGGTTTCGTAATGATTTATGGTGAAATTTTCACTTTTCGTCATAAAATAAAGTCGTCGGAAATTTCTTGAAAGTGACAAAAATGACTTTGAAAGACTAGTCGTAAAATGGTGTACGTCGAATGTTAGGAAACGAACTCAACGGTTTTGGAAAGTTTGTATCAAAATCTAAAAGTTTCAGTTCATGAGTTTTCAACATAAAGGTCTCGAACATAAAGATAATAAGGGTTAAAGATGGTGATTTTGTCTAATTGTTGTGTAAAAAGTGAGTTTCGGCCAAGTTTAAGCATCCGTAAATAATTTATTAAAACTCCGCTATACAAACGGTTGGTCGTTTTGAAAAATATGCTTGGTGATCTTGATTTTGCTAGAAGACATTTCGTTTCAAAAGTTTTACATCATAGTTAAAACAGCCGTCAACATGGTCATTTTAGTTACCGTAACACTTATCTCGTAAAAATAATATAGTTTTTCTAAAAATAATAGTTACGGCAAGTTTATGAAAACGTGCATATCTTAGTCGTTTCAAATCCGTTTTCACGTATTATATGTCCTTAGCTTTGTATCAAAGTATACTAATATATTTTTGATAAGTTGAAATAATTTGTAAAGCTTAAGGCTCGCTTTTGACTCGAATAAAGTAAAAATAAGTTGCTGAAATTTTCTCGAAAATATATTTCGTCGTTAAACTTTAAAATTCATAACTTCTTCGTTATAACTCCGTTTTAATCCGTTCAAGCGCCACGGATTCGCTTTTAAAGTATATTTTCTAAATATCAAGGCCAAAATTTCGTGCCTACTGTCGGATTTTCCAGAAAAACAAAACAAGGACAGAACACTTTTTATACTTATCGAAAATAGTTTTTCTCGTACTAAACCTATTCCAATCCCTTCAAATCAACTCCAAAGCTAATCTAATCCTACCATACACCTTCTTAGGGTGTCATGGGTTCCTAGAAATCATCAAGACTAACATATACCAAGGGGATAATTATAGGATGACTTTATATATATATATAACACTAAAAATCATGTAAAAATGGTATAAACAACACAAGTCTTGCATGTTTGCTCCAAAAATGAAGAGATAAATATAAAATGAAGATGAAATATGTAAAATGATAGAAATATGCTTACAAATATTATGATGAGGTGCAAAGAACCAAGGTTAGCCTAAACACTCTAGGTTTTTATTTCAAAACCTTAATAAGAGTGTGATTCTAGATTGTTTTAAGCTTGAACTTGAAAATTTTTGTGATTTCTTGCAACTCTTATGGCATGACCGGTTTTAGAGAGCAAGGAAAAAGAGAGAAATATCTTTGATAGTGTGTGAAAATTATTGAGGTGAAGTGAATAAATGGATGAAATTAAGATAGTGTATATATCTATACAATTGAAAATTTTGTACCACTCTTAAATGCATCCCCCCCTTCATGACCGGATTTTGGGGATTTGTCTCTCAAATATTTTTTTTTTTTTTTTTTCTTTAAATTGTATTATGTATAAAATGTGTTGAAAAGTGTAAGTGAAATGTAGTTTAAATGTAACTTGTAAGGTTTAATATACATTAATGTATTTAAGGAAATTTTAGGTAAAAGTAATTTTAATAGATCAAAATAAAGTATAATGAGATCATAAAATTGTAAAATACATTCCTTGTGAAATTTGAGTGATAAAATAATTATCGAGTAGTTTTAAGAAAAGTGTCGTAATAATATAACTTTAACGATTTATATACAAAATAAATTTAAAACACTAAGTAAACTCAAAATATTATTTTTATAAACTAAATGTAAGTATAAAAATATGTCGGGATAGTTTTTGGAAGTAACGGATTAAATATTCAAAATAATAACTCACGCGATAACGTTTATTTAATATAAAATTTACGCGTTGAAGGTGAAATGCAATGTCATGAATGAACTAATATGATGCAAATGATGTTAATGAAATGTAGACTGAACTTAGTCCATATGAAATGTTCGTGATGATATGATCAGGAATTCGCCGCTAAACCATAAAGGTTACGCGAATTTGGAACACGCAAACCTAGTTTACGATAAATGTTGAAATAGTGAAGCATAAATTGTTTCGAGAAATGACCTGGAATTGCGAGTTGTCACAGCGTGGAGCCGAGAAGTTGTGAGTAATACCATTAGCGTCACAAAAGGCTCCAAATTGCACTTCATTATTGAATTCCCTACCATGATCCATCCTAATGGACACTATAGGACTTCCTAGTTGTCTTTGGATCTTTTTGCTTAATATTTCAAAATAATTAAAGGTTTCCGTTTTGTTCTTTAAAATTTTTGTCCATGTATACCTAGAGTAGTCATCCACTATGACCAAAGGGTAGTAGTTGCCTCCATAACTTTGGATAGCGGATGGACCAAATAAATCCATATGTAGTAATTCTAGACACCTAGTTGTTGACACCATGTTTTTATCTTTATGACTAGAATGAGCTTGTTTTCCTACATTACAAGCATCACAAAAGTGATGTTCATATTTTAACTTTGGTAGATCTCTTACTAGATCTTTGGATGATAGCGCTTGAAGAAGTCGCATATTGGCATGACCCAATCTTCGATGCCATAAGGTTGAAGTATCATCCATAGAGGTAAGACAAAGTTTGTATTTAGGTTCATTACCAATTTTAATGACATAGACTCCATGTTTCCTAATTCCTCTTCCTATGGTTATGCCATTTTTAGTATCTTACTACGGTTTTGGTAAAAGTACATTGCACTTTTATCACATATTTGTCCTATACTTAAGAGGTTAAAGTTTAGGTTTTATATCGTGACACATCGTTAATGGTTAGAGATTTGTTAGAAATCGTACTTTACCGATGATTCTACTTTGCTATTTCCAAACACCACATTACCTCCATTTACGGATTCATATATGGAGAATAGATCCTATTGCGGTCATGTGCCTCGTGCACTCGCTATCCTTGACCCATTCATCGGGGTCTAGATCGACCTTTAAGCACACCTAAAACAATAATAAACTCAAAGTTTGGTCCCCATTTGTTCATGGGTCCATTAGTGTTAAACATTCCATTCATGTTAGACATGTATGGATAAGATGAGTATGCATTCCATGGAGCAAAGTTTTGAAAAGGAAAACCGTTTTGCATATTTGGGTTCCATCCCATTTGATGGTTACTTCTTGGATAAACTTTATTAGGTCTCCTAAATGAATTAGGTTTTGAAAAAGATGGAGCTTTGTTTCTTGCAAAAGTAGGATTATATTTTGGAGGTGGTTGTCTAGTGGTGACGTGAGTTGGTTTCTTCCTATTAATGATAACAAAATCAGTTCTAGATGAAGATGCTACGTTATTACTACTGTTTGCTACAGCAGATCCACGGATCCATGTCTGTACACTAGTTGGTTCCCTTTTTAGGGGATCCGTGGGATCCGCCACAACGGTGGCTGGTTTTTCTAGCGCCTTGACAAATTTTGTTTCTTTACTTTCACTAGTTGATGGATCAAGTTGTTGAATACCTAATCCTTTTAGGTTGTTACCGGTTTTAACACTATCTAGTATTGTATCTAAGGTGTTCGTACTCATTCTAGCAATTTTAGAATCTAGATGATCAACTAGTGTTTGAAGTTGAACGCAAAGTTCACATTCACCACTTGCTATTTTACCCTTTTCTAAACGTGTTAGTTTTGCTTTTAATTCTATGACTTCTTTATCTAGACGTTGGTTTTGACTTTTTAAAAGCTTATTTTTGTTAATTAGTTTTAAGCTAATGTTGCATAGTTTGTCATATTCATTATGCAAAGAGTCGTCATCAAGTGATGAACTACTATAGTATTCGTGACATACCTCGTCATTTGCCATGAGACAAATTTCTTCGTCCTCCTCGTCGCTCATTCCCCACGTGCCGCTCACGAACGCTTTTCGATCATCCCGTTTGGGACACTTACTAATAAAGTGGTTTGGGTCCCCACATTTAAAGCAAGTACGATCATCCTTTGGCTTCTCGTCCTCTTTGTTTTTCCGAAAGCCTTTCTTATCATCATATGGTTGTTTGACGTATCTTCCCTTTCTTCTAAAGAACTTTTTAAAGTCCCTTACCGCCATAGCATACTCCTCGTCGTCACTACTCGAAGAGGAGTTCTCTTCATCGCTTGAAGCCTTTTTGGCTTTAAGGGCAAGAGATTTGTGTTTCTCTTTTACCTTTGAGGCTTCGGAGTCTTTGGCAAGGTCAAGCTCGTAGACTTTTAGGTTGCCTATGAGTTCGTCGAGGGTGAGGATTGTCAAATATTTTGACTCTTCGATCGCCGTCACCTTGGTTCTCCACTTCGATGGAAGTGCCCTTAGATATCTCCTAACATGGTTACGGCTAGAAAAAGATTCATCAAGTGCTTGTAAAGATGTAATAATAGTATTAAAGTTAGCAAAAGAATGATCTATAGTTTCCTCATCCGATATTGAAAATTGTTCATATTGTTGAACAAATAAATCAATTTTATTATTCTTAACTTCTTGGTTGCCTTGATGAGTTACAACTAAAGAAGTCCAAATTTCTTTAGAGGTTTTAAGCATAGAAATTCTTTCAATTCCTTTTTCGGTAAAGCGTTATATAAAACCATTTTGCTTCACTATTTTTAGAAAGCTTTTCTTCATTTCATCATTTAGTTTATCATGAGGTATGTTAACTAAATTCCTTTATCGTCTTTTGAGGTAGCCTCAAAATCGCCTTCAACAATAATGTACCAAAGATCAATATCTTTAGATTTCACATATGTTTGAATCTATTTTCCAATATATAAAACCATTAGTTTCAAGTAGTGGTGGTCGTTGCATAGATTGCCCTTCCTTATAATTTTCAGAACCCATAGTGATCGAAAAGTTTTTAAAATACAATTTTACTTTAAAACTTTTATTAACTTAGCTCTTGATGCCAATTGTGGAAAACTAGAAAGGGGGGGTTGAATAGTTTTGCCGATTTTACGTTAGTTTCAAAAACTGTAGATTCGTTAATATGTGAGATCTTATGGATGTAGAGAAAGTATAGATCTAATGATGAAGCAAGTAAATAAAGTAAAGCGAAGGGAAAGAAAAGACACAACCGATGTATAGTGGTTGGACTACAAGGACACCTTTCTTGTACTACTCCACTCCCCGAGTCACCTACTCGAGAGTTTAAGCACTATGTCAACAAACTCCTTCACTTGGCGGAGAAGCCTTCACAACGTTGCTTACACTTTTTCCGGTACAAAGCTAGATACCGAGTCTGTAACACGGTGGACCAAACCAACACGACTATTACACAACAAATATGTGAAATATCAAATACAAGATCTTCGCTACAGAAATCTTGCGGAGTGACATATCAATCAAGGACCCCTTGCTTGGATGAGTTGTAGAATGCTCGTGATCTCGCCTTAGAGAAGGACCTATATGAGGATCACAATAGAAAGAATGAAGAACAACTCTCTAGATCAAGTGATCTATATGTTAGAAGAGAATGATAGTGTTTGAGAGATTTAGTAAGAAGAAGGGGTGAGTTAAAATGAAGAAATGGCTCTCTATTTATAGGCAAAAATCTTCACTGTTCCCCGGATCCCACGGATCCCTTCCACTTGGGATCCGTCTAGTGTAATCCTAGGGATCCGTGGAATGCTCCTCTTTGCCCATGGGTTTTTTGGTTATGGGTCATGGGTTGGTCCATGGGTTTTCTTTAGATTCAATGTATCTAAGTATACATTGTATTTAGCCAACTTGGGTATGGGTTAAGATTCATGAGTTATGGTTTTTACCCATCCTAATAAACTATTACAACAAATGCTTAATTACTACATTTTTGTATTTAAATAGCTATATGTAAATGCTTTACAAAAATAACATGTATCCTTAAAATTGTACTTAAGATAACATTATATTTGTTATCAACAAAACACAAAGAGATCGCAAAATATTAATAAACGTTTTTACGGTTTATTTGTATTAACAATATTTACACTTTTAGTCCTCCAAGTTTCAAAGTTTACATTTTCGACACCAAACCTCTTATTTACCTTTAAAACAAGTTTTCCATATTTGCAAAATCTACCCTAGACTTCCCATGCATACGTTACACGTGTGTATTTTACCCTTAAACTTTCCAAAGTTTACACTTTCTACCTGATAACTAAAACTTTTGCAAATTAGGTCCAAAATTATGATTCGACTATGTTTAACTTGTTAAACCATGTGTTCTTGGGTTCTTATGATTTAGAGGCTCGTTAGAACGCATTCATGAGTTTAACATATAAATTACTTAGGTTTAAATAAATGTTAACGTGTGTTATAAATATTATAACGAGAAAATGAAATGAGATTGAGTCGGAAAGAACTTACAACACCAAAGAGGTGGCGAAGACTCAAAGTAGTGAATGTAACCAAGCTTGTTATCCCTCGTTCCTTTATACCCGTAGTCAAATTACCAAGACCCTTAGACCTTTTCATTTTACCCATGACCCGACTTCCACAGTGGATGTTTTAGTTTGAGAGAAGTGTTTGAGTGAGTTATTTTGTGAGTGTTTTGAAGCTTAGCTTAGTGTTTTGATGTTACATTATATAGGGGAAACAAGCATGGGTCTAACTACATTTTATTCATGTCTCATACTAGTTCCAAGATGAAATGAAAATAATGTGTTTGGTCTTTAAGCATGCTCGATTACAGCTGGGATTTAGGGCATGATTTGGCTTAGTCTTGTCAAGTTTTGCATGAAGGATATAGAGACTAATGGGTAATAAGGTCAAAAGCAAGTCAATGTGTTTAGGCTTAATTTTTAATGGGTTAGGGTGGCTTAGTTCTTGTTTTGTATCCTTTGTTTCACACACACACGCAACACTATATCTTGACCAAGGTTTGTGTTGTTGTTTTTTGGTTGTGCTCGTTACCCTCACAGAACCAAGGAAACATAGTGCAAAATTTTACTAGTGCCAAATTTGTGATACAACATTAATAAGGGTGCACTGGGCTTAAGGGGGTAAACGGGTGGGCTAGGCCCAAGGTAAGAAAGGGTTGGGTTACTTGTACATGCGATCCCAAGGATGAGAATAAAGGGAGTTGGGTCGGGTTGGGCTAGAGTCCCGGTAAGTTATAAAATAAATAAATAAAAGTTTATTATATATATTTTATATAATTTATATATATAAAATAAAGAAATATAATTATCAAGGTCGAGGTAAATTCGATCGGGTCACAACAGTGTATTTTTGAGCTTTTAATTCACTATTTACTATGCACATGCCAAGTGATATACGAAATCGATATCAAGAAAACTTTATATTTCCAAGATCCGTGCTTTATTCATGATTAGATAGTTAATGACATTTGAAATTTTCCAGGAGCTTACAGTACCTACGCCTTAAGAGAACCGCGTCCCGCGGTTTAACTCGCAGAGGTTGTCATTGTCACAATTCTCAATTTCCGGTCATTTCTCATATTCCATATTCATCATTTGCATCACGTTAGTTCATTCACGACATTGCATTTCACCTTAAACGCGTAAATTTTATATTAAATAAACGTTATCGCGTGAGTTATTATTTTGAATATTTAATCCGTTACTTCTAAAAATGATCCCGATATATTTTTATACTTATATTTAGTTTATAAAAACTATATTTTGAGTTTACCTAGTGTTCTAAATTTATTTTGTACATAAATCGTTAAAGTTATATTATTACGACGTTTTTCTTAAAAACTACGAAAATTTTATATCACTCAAATTTCACAAGGAATGTATTTTTACAATTTTATAATATCATTATACTCTATTTTGATCTATTAAAATTTTACTTGTACCTAAAAGTACCATTTACTCTACAAGTTATTAATATTAACATATTTCCTATACTTTCTTACACATATTTGACAAACTATTTACAAGTTTAAAAAAAAAAAATAGATTTTTACCAAATCCCTCCCCCTTGGCCGACCAAGGGGAGGGTGGTAATTAATATAGCATGGTCTTTGATTGTTTATATTTACACATTTACTTAAAGTCTCACTTGTATACTTTCTCATTCATGTATCTCATTTTACAAGTTAGTAAAACATTTCCTCTCTCTTGTTCTTCTCCATTAAAAACCGGCCATCAAGAGGTTTTCACAAGGGATCATCAATTTTTCAAGCTCAAGTGTTTTTACAATCTAGATAATACTCTTAATAAGGTTTTGAAATAAAACCTAGAGTGTTTAGGCTAACCTTGTTCTTTGCACCTCATCATAATAGCTTGTAAGCATGTTTCTATCATTTTCATCTTTTCTTATCATTACATATGTATTTTATCATTTTCATAGCAAACATGCAAGACTTATGTTGATTTATACCATTTTACATGATTTTTAGAGTTATATATATATAAAGGTCATCCTATAATTATCCCCTTGGTATATGTTGGTCTTGATGATGTGTAGGAACCCATGACACCCTAAGAAGGTGTATGGTAGGATTAGATTAGCTTTGGAGTTGATTTGAAGGGATTAGAATAGGTTTAGTACGATAAAAACTATTTTCGATAAGTATAAAAAGTGTTCTGTCCTTGTTTTGATTTTCTGGAAAATCCGACAGTAGGCACGAAATTTTGGCCTTGATATTTAGAAAATATACTTTAAAACGAATCCGTGGCCGCTTGAACGGATTAAAACGGAGTTATAACGAAGAAGTTATGGATTTTACAAGTTTGACGATGATATATATATTTTTCAGAAAATTCAGCAACCTATTTTTGGTTTATTCGAGTCAAAAACGAGTCCTAAGCTTTACAAATTATTTCGACTTGTCAAAAATATATTAGTATACTTTGATACGAAGCTAAGGACATATTATACGTAGAAAACGGATTTGAAACGACTAAGATATGCACGTTTTTACAAACTTGCCGTAACTATTATTTTTAGAAAAACTATATTATTTTTACGAGACAAGTGTTACGGTAACTAAAACGACCATGTTGAGGGCTGTTTTTAACGTGGATGTGGAACTTTTTGGAACGAAATGTCTTCTAATAAAATCAAGATCACCAAGCATATTTTTCAAAACAACCAACCGTTTGTATAGCGGAGTTTTAATAAATTAATTACGGATGCTTAAACTTTGCCGAAACTCACTTTTTACACAACAATTAGACAAAATCACCATCTTTAACCCTTATTATCTTTATGTTCGAGACCTTTATGTCGAAAACTCCTGAACTGAAACTTTTAGATTTTGATACAAACTTTCTAAAACTGTCGAGTTCGTTTCCTAACGATCGACGCACACCATTTTACGACTAGTTTTTCGAAGCCATTTTTGTCAATTTCAAGAAATTTCCGACGACATTGTTTTACGACGAAAAGTGATAATTTCACTATAAATCATTACGAAACCATTGTAGGATGACATTTTGACGTAAACACTTGTAAAGTAATTTAAGAATGGTCAAGACGTCAAAAGAGTATTTTTTCGACGATAAGTATTATTTTCAAAACTCGCAAATGGTATAAATAACATACGAAATGCATGCATAACATAACATCATAACTCATTACATATCATAACATTCATTCTAGGTCGCGGATAGTTTCCGAGTCTCACTTTCGTGCACTTCATTTTGTTAGCATATCCATCATACCGGTGAGTTCATACCCCACTTTTACTCGTTTAAATTCTTACAAACTATTTGGGGAGATACATGCTTAAATACTTGTTTCACTCTTGCGAATACTCAAACCATTTATACAATTGTGTTACAATATACTTCTTATACACTTTGGACATTATGTGTGGTTTATTGCGATATGTGCCTTAATGTGCTAAACTAGTTTTCAATTATGCATCAACATACAAACTTTAGCAATGGTTAACTCCTGCGGAGCCATGGAGAGGTATTGATAGTACTATCGGTCGACGCCCCACCCTTGGGTCCTTGATGACGTGACCTGGGGTGAATATAATCTGTTATTCAATGAAACATAACAAACAATTTAGACTTGTCAAGAGGTTCAGTTGGCTGTGATTCTTTGCATTAAGTACATGTATATATCGTATGCACCTATGTCCTACTTTCAAACAAGATTGACAATTCTATATTTTGGCAATGGGTTGTAAACACACAGGTTGCAAGTTTTGTATGGGCGGAACTTGGAACTGAGTGGATTTACAATTCCTTTGCTGCATAAACAATTTTTGAAAGGCTTTACATTTCATCACAAACTTATGAACTCACCAACCATTGTGTTGACACTTTTTAGCATGTTTATCTCAGGTCTTAAGGTGATAGCACTTCATGGAGCTTTTGGGTCGCATGGCATACATTGGAGTCTTGTGCTTTTAACGATTACCATTCGACATGTTTTGTAAACTTTTTATGTATTATCAAACCTTGTGATTTCTTGTGGTGTAAACATTAACTTATTTATCGAATGGTAAACTTTTCAAAACGTCTCATTATAGAGGTCGTTTTCTGTATCCATACTTTGTGCTATGACGTCATACCCCAATGACACTGTCGTTCCGCTGCGATATTTTGGGGGTGTGACAGTCATAGGTGATTCGGTGAACATGTGAGGATATTTGGTACGCATTAGATCCTCGCGCTCCCTGGTGTACTCAGCAACTCTTTTCTTATGATTCCATCGAACTTCGACATTAGAAATGCGACTTTTCTTTAGCCTCTTGACATTCCTGTCCATGATCTCAACAGGTTTGATAACGCTACACGCGTCGTTCGGGGTCAAGGAAACTTCCTTTTCTTCGAGCAAGTTTTATAACACCCTAGGCAGTGAACCTAATCGTTGTAGTGTAGTAATTAGGGTAAGCCACGGGTATTGATATCGTTCTCTAGGGGAATAGGAATGCTAGTAAGGAGTTACTACGCTAAGGTTAAGGTTGAGGAAGATTATTTTTGTATTTTTATATTTTATGAAATGGAAAGGTACGAATCTCGGGTATTGGATTGGGGGGTTTTGGTATTTCTACCGATTACTCTACTATTATCTAATTATCTAAACTAAGGTTGTGGAGTCTATGTCTAATTAATGTGTGCTCGTATGATAGTTTAAAGATGTGTTTACTTAGGTTGTACTACTCCTTAATTATCTCCTATTAATGGTTGAATTGTCACGTCCTTATTCTTAGTTGCGTTGTGTGTCTAAAGTTGTAGGGTATGCGTTTCTCCCTAACTCTTTGAACTTACCAAAGGGTCTCGTCTACAAACCCACTAGGGATGATAAACTCTTACTCTAAGGCACTCTTTGGATGGTTTAGCTTACAACTACTCAGGTAATTATATTCTAAGGTTCACAAAGATGAATCAAGCATTAAGTACACAACAAATGACCTATCGCATTACTAGATCATTAATCAACTAAGATAAAAAACAACCAATCAATATTCAATAATTAAGTTTCATACTTCCTAAGCAAACACACAAATAAATTAGCCGGACATGGAGAACATGCAAGCATACACACAAATAATCAAAGACATAATTGAATTAATGAAGTAAATACTTATCTTGATGTAAGATAGGGTTTAAAACCCTAAAATCTTGTACAAGACACCTTAGGTTCGGTTTTAGGTTTTCACCCAAAAGACTCTCCACAAAAGACCGAAAATTAGGATTCTATATATAAGATTACATATGCGACGGCGTCACCTTATGTTTCGTGACGCCGTCGTGTCTCCGTCATTAGGGTTTCGTCTTGGCCACGTTAACCTTGCGACGGCGTCACCTTATGTCCATGACGCCGTCCTCTTTAGCTTCGGCGTCGTCGGATTGCATCTAGGCCGCCCGAGTAGCGACGGCCTACTCTTTTATAACGGGCGTCGTCACTTGAAAATACTGAGTTTGGGTTACGAACCGTCACAAAAATCCTCGGACGGCGTCGCATTAGCTTTTGACGCCGTCGCCTTCTAATTTCAAAGAGCTGTGAGTGTCTCGATTTTGACTTTGGCCATTTTCTTCATATATTCGCGCCTTTTCGTCCAAATAAGTGCCATTCCAGCATTTTGCCTTCAAGAGACCTAAAAAGTGAAAAGGAACGATATTAAGCAATAACGGATACAAAAGTGATCAAATAAGGACTTAAACGACCCCTCAAAATGGTACCTTTTAAAACCTTATCAAGGTTCTTCTACGAAGCTAAGTTTATCATTGAGCTGAATTTCCTTTAAAGGAACAACAAGGGTTTCATCGGATAGGCATTTCTTAAGGTTAGACACGTGAAAGGTATCATGTACCCGACAGAGTGTTTCCTCTTTTGCGAAATCTGACCATTCCTTTCCAAGGAGATACCTTTAGCATAACTCTGTCTCATACTTGGAATTCCATGGGTTTTCTCCTAACATCATCATAGCTCTTTTGTCTATCTCTTGTTGCTTGTAGACGTTGCTTGATTTGCATTATCTTCTCAGTTGTTTCTTGAACAATTTCAGGGCCAGTAAGTTGTAGCTCTCCAACTTCTTCCCATCAAACAGGTGATCGACATTTACGTCCATAGAGCGCTTCGAATGGAGCTGCCTTGATGCTGGCGTGGTAGCTATTGTTGTAAGAAAACTCTACCAACGGTAAGTGTCTGTCCCAACCTTTTCCAAAATCGATCACGCATGCTCTAAGCATGTCTTCCAAGGTTTGGATTGTCCTTTCACTTTGTCCGTTGGTTTAAGGGTGGTAGGCGGTACTCATATTCAATTGGGTGCCCATAGGTTGTTAGAGTGTTTGCTAGAATCTCGAGGTGAATAGGCTATCACGATCAGATATGATAGAAATCGGTACCCCCTGGCGAGAAACAATCTCCTTCAGATACAACTGAGCAAGTGTATTCATCTCGTCGGTTTCCTTGATAGTCAAGAAGTGAGCTGATTTGGTGAGATGGTTGACAATGACCCATATGGTGTCAAAACCATTTGAAGTTTTCGGAAGTTTAGTGATGAAGTCGATGGTGATCCTTTCCCATTTCCGAACGGGAATTTCTGGTTGAGTTAACAATTCGGATGGTTTCTGATGTTTTGCCTTGACTCTAGAGCATGTTAGACATTTTCCAGCATACTCCGCGATATCGGCCTTCATGTTTGGCCACCAATACAGAATTTTAAGATCTTGGTACATCTTGTTAGGACCAGGATGTATGGAGTACTTAGATTTACGAGATTCATGCATGATGAGTTCACAGATACCTCCATAAAGTGGAATCCCACTTCTAATCTTGAAACACAACGTTCCATCAGATTTCTTCACAAATCCATTTTCATTCTCCGGCATGCCATAAATTTTCTCGTTTGGCCTGTTTGCTTCTTTAAGTGCTTCGATCTGAGCTTCAATAATTTTTGATGGAATGGGTGAATTGATTACCATTCCCAAGGATCTCACTCTAAGCTGTTTAGGGCGATCTTTCCTACTCAAGGCGTCTGCCACGACATTCGCCTTTCCAGGATGGTAGCGGATCTCACAGTCATAGTCACCAAGCAATTCTAGCCATCGGCGTTGATGCATGTTTAGTTCCTTTTGATCCAAGATGTGTTGAAGGCTTTTATGATCAGTGTACACTATGCATTTGGTTCCATACAAATAGTGTCTCCATAACTTAAGAGCAAATACAACTGCTCCTAGTTCTAGATTGTAAGTGGTATAATATTTCTCATGAGTCTTGAGTTGACGGGATGCATAAGCAATTACTTTATAACAACGACCATGCCCAAGTGTGAAGCGTCACAGTATAACACAAAGTCTCCTACTCCTTCGAGTAAAGCCAAAATTGGAGCTTCGCAAAGCTTTTGCTTTAGGAGTTGGAAAGATGACTCTTGATCGGTTCCCCACTTTTTTCTTTTTCTGGGTTAGTTCCGTCAATGGTTTGGCTATCTTCGAGAAACCTTCTATAAATCTCCGGTATTAACCGGCGATACCTAAAAATTGTCGAATCTCGATGGGGTTGGTTGGAGCAGTCCAGTTCTTAATAGATTCAATCTTAGCTGGGTCCACATGAATTCCTTGACTGTCAATCATGTGACTAAGAAAGTCTACTGTCTGGATCCAGAAATCGCATTTAGAAAATTTAGCGTACAATTCTTCATCTTTGAGTAATCCCAAGATAGTTCTCAGATGTTCCGCATGTTCTTCCTTATCACGAGAGTAGATGAGAATATAGATCCAAGACCATGCCATTGCTGCCAAGCGCCTCCCAAATCAACAATCAAAGCCATTTATATCAATGATAGTAAACCGAGAAAACATGCTAAAAAGTCAAATAAAAGTGAAGTAGATCCAAGACCATGAGTTCATAGGTTTAAATCAAAATTTATATCAATTAATCGAGAAAACATTTGGACCAAGTCAAGGTGAGTTCATAGGTTTAAATTAAAATACGAAGCATTTGGACCAAACAGTAAATTCACTTATTACGCAAACTAAGTCATAACATACAAGCAACCATCACACTCCAATCACGAACAAAAACCAAGATGTTATACGTCATGGCAAATTTTGCAACCATAAATCCAGGTGCCACCCTGGCAAGTTGGGCAAACAAGTCTAGGCGGGCGGGTCAACCACGATAGATCTACCTACAACATTAATAAATGACCTAATAGTTGGCAAGTTAAAGAGAGGCTAAACCTTAGCCTAGACTACGTAATAAGCGCAATCAAAATACAATTTCATAATCAGTCCAATCAAAGCATGTGCATGTTTTCTCACCCCAAGATTTAATAAAGCAAAATACGAATAAAAGTGGGGCTATGAAACTCACCTTAGTCCAGCAAATGCACAAGAATCAACAAGAACAAGAAGAGTATCGACTATCAGGAAACAACAACTACTGAATCGACACTACCTAATAACATAGACTCGGCTTAGATTATATTTCCATTCAATAGTTCCCAATCCTAACTATATTCCAGTTTTATTTCCAAAACTCTTTCTCATATCGTTTTCTAGTGTTTGGTATCCGTGCGTGCGTTGTGTCGACTCAACAAGATTTATGTGAACACACGCTTCTCAAGAACTCAACAAAGATAAATCACAACAATCTATGTGTCAAGTTGGTAGTTTAATAAGTCACTTAAATAGATTGTTAAAACTTATCGAATTCGTCAACTCGATAAACTTAACAATGTATTTGCCTTACTTATTATTCCAAAACTATACCACGTCCTAAGGCGTGTAGGATACGTTGTCATTACTAAACTCTTCCGACATAACTAACGAGGTCTTATGTGACAACTCGCAATTTCAGGTCATTTCTCAAAACAATTCACGTTTCACCATTTCAACATTTACCGTAAACTGGGTTTACGAGTTTCAAATTCGCGTAACCTTAAGGGTTTAGCGGCAAATTCATGATCATATCATCACGTACATTTCATATGGACTAAGTTTAGTCTACATTTCATTAACATCATTTGCATCACGTTAGTTCATTCTTGACATTGCATTTCACCTTTAACGCGTAAATTTTATATTAAATAAACGTTATCGCGTGAGTTATTATTTTGAACATTTAATCCGTTACTTTCAAAAATGATCCCGACATATTTTTAAACTTACATTTAGTTATATAAACTATATTTTGAGTTTTTCTAGTGTTTTAAATTTATTTGGTACATAAATCGTTAAAGTTATATTATTACGACGTTTTCTTAAAAATTTCTCGATAATTTTTTATATCACTCAAATTTCACAAGGAATGTATTTTTACAATTTTTATTATCTCATTACATTCTATTTTGATTTATTAAACATCTCTTTTACCTAAAAGTTTCCATTTACCATTACTTATACAATTTCCTACAATTATAACATTTACATACACTTTTGTCAAATTTTACACAAAGTATATACAAGATATGAGAAAAAAAAAATATAATATCTACATCCCTCCCCCCTTGGCCGACCAAGGGGGAGGGTTAGTAATAAATGTGATATGGTCTTTGATTGCTTATAACTTTACTCTACATATAAGTCTTATACTTTATTCAATCATACATGTATCTCATTATTATCAAGTGTTAGTAGAAAAGTTTCTCTCATTCTTTCTCTCTATCAAAACCGGTTCATCAAGAGTCTCCAAGGGATCACAAAATTTTTTCTCAAGATTCAAGTAATAACAATCTAGATAACATTCTTTATAAGGTTTTGAAATAAAAACCAAGAGTGTTTAGGTTTAACCTTGTTCTTTGCACCTCATCATATTAACTAGTAAGCATGTTTCTTTCATTTTTCATGTTTCCTTATCATCTCATATTTATCTTTTCATTTTTGGAGCAAGCATGCAAGACTTGTGTTGTTTATACCATTTTTCCATTGATTTTTAGATATATATGTATATATGGTCATCCTATAATTATCCCCTTTGTATATGTTGGTCTTGATGATGATTAGGAACCCATGACACCCTAAGAAGGTGTATGGTAGGATTAGATTAGCTTTGGAGTTGATTTGAAGGGATTAGAATAGGTTTTGTCCGAGAAAAACTATTTTCGATACGTATAATATATGTTCTGTCCTTGTTTTGGTTTTCTGGAAAATCCGACAGTAGGCACGAAATTTTGGCCTTGATATTTAGAAAATATACTTTAAAACGAATCCGTGGCCGCTTGAACGGATTAAAACGGAGTTATAACGAAGAAGTTATGGATTTTACAAGTTTGGCGACGAAATATATTATTTTCTGAAATTTCAGCATACTATTGTTACTCTATTCGGGTCAAAAACGAGTCCTAAGCTTCACAAATTATTTCGACTTATCAAAAATATATTAGTATACTTTGATACGAAGCTAAGGACGATTATCGAGAAAACGGATTTGAAACGACGAAGATATGCACGTTTTCATAAAATTGCCGTAACTATTATTTTCTAAAAACTATATTATTTTTACGATACAAGTGTTACGTTAATAAACGACCATGTTAGCGGCTGTTTTTAACCATGATGTGGAACTTTTTGGAACGAATTGTCTTCTAATAAAATTAAGATCACCGAGCATGTTTTTCAAAACAATCAACCGTTTGTATAGCGGAGTTGTAATAAATTATTTACGGATGTTTAAACTTGGCCGAAACTCACTTTTTACATAACAATTAGCCAAAATCACTATCTTTAACCCTTATTATCTTTATGATCGAGACCTTTATGCCGAATACTCCTGAACTGAAACTTCTAGATTTCGATACAAACTTTCCAAAACCGTCGAGTTCGTTTCCTAATGATCGACGCACACCATTTTACGACTAGTTTTCCAAAGCCATTTTTGTCACTTTCATGAAAAATTCCGACGACATTGTTTTACGACGAAAAGTGAAAATTTCACCATAAATCATTACGAAACCATTGTAGGATTACATTTTGACGTAAATACTTGTAAAGTGATTTTTGATTGGTTAAGACGTCAAAAGAAGTATTTTTCGACGATAAGTATTATTTTCAAAACTCGCAAATGGTATAAATAACATCTGAAATGCATGCATATCATAACATCATAACTCATTACGTATCATATCATTCATAATAGGTCATTTTCTAGATTCACGCTACATTTGGTGTATCCACTTTTGCCATCGCATTATTGTCCAAGTGAGTCATAGCCCCACTTTTTCTCGCTTTAATTATTTATGAAACTCTTTGGGGAGATGCATGCTCAATAATGTTTATTACATTCATGACTATTTGCAAATTATATGTTTATCCGAATCGAATGTTTAGTCATGAAAAGTATGATATTACCATACGTAGTATTTCCATAGTATATTCATTGGATGATGGTCTTGGTATATTCATTGGATGATGGTCTTGGTATATTCATTGGTGATGGTCTTGGTATATTCATTGGACTGATGGTCTTGGTATATTCATTGGACTGATGGTCTTGGTACATTCATTGAACTGATGGTCTTGGTATAATCATTGCACTAATGGTCATGGAATAATTTGAAACCGTACGAATTATGTGTTATATTAAGTAACTGTGGATACATTAAGTTAGGCACTATTTTGTGAATTCATTTGACGATTTGGTCTTGAACATAAACTATATTACACTTTGGCAATGGGTTGTGAATACACAGGTTGCAAGTTTTGTATGGGCGGAACTTGGGCGAGTGGATTTACAATGCCTTTCTTTGCATAAACGATTTTTGAAAGGCTTTACATTTCAACTCAAACTCTATGAACTCACTCAAGCTTTGTGTTGACACTTTTTAGCATGTTTTATCTCAGGTATCTAAGGCATTCACTTCATGGCATGCATTTGGACATCATGGAGTCGTGGTGACGACTCGTCTCACTTGAGTTTTACGTACTTTAAACATCGTTTGAATTGTAACAAACTTATTTTCCGTGCATAGTAACTTTCATTTGGGACCTATCTTTGTAACTCTGATTGTTTTATTAAATCAAACGATGTATTTTCCAAACGACACTTTAGGTCGTTCAATATAACTCGTGATTGTGATGCTATGACAATCAATCCCTGTGAATTCCATTCCATTGCAAAAGCAGTAATTTGGGGTGTGATGATTGGCATCGAGCTTGATTATAGAGAACTAGGTTGCATCATTGACCCTAGACTATAACTACATCATCATAGCATCTCATCATTTCATCATAAGTGCATGTTCACTTTTATGCGATTTATCGTACATTTTTCGAGTTATTTACTTTCATTTCATATCGATTGTCACATGGATGCCTTTAAATGCCCATTCCATTATTTTTCTTCATACTCCAATGTCGAGAATGCCTTGTTATTCCCCATCAGAATTTCAACATCAATTGACTCATCACCGATAACGTCGAATACTGAGATAAACCTTTAAGTACGGCAAAGTCACTCTCACTCCTTTGTTGCACCACTAACATGTCGAGTTACACGCTATTCACACTAAGTCACTAAACCATCATACATTTGAAGCACTTACGACATCTCATAACCCATTTCTTAGGAAACCGTCGATTATTTTGAAAGATAACCTCAAACTTATCATTCTTATCACATTTCTTTGGAGCGTTTATTATTAACATCGGATTTTGCTACGTCTCACATTTCCTCTTGTTTTGAAGAAGATATGGCATCAAGAAAGCCACGGTGAAATGACACAAGCGGCTATTCAAAAGTTGGTAAGGGATAGTGTAGCGAGGCATTAAGGATTGAAAGGAAGCGGTGGCCGCTGCTGCTGCCGAGGTCATGCCGCCTTGAAGCCGCTTAGGCTTCTTCTTCAGCTGCGAGGAAATGCAGGAGGTCCGAGTTAAGAGTCGTTCTTATAAGGATTTCAAAGTGGAGATCCCACCAAGTTTAAAGGATCAAGGAGCCACTGCCATGGTGCGATGGTTCGAGAAATTGAGTCCGTGTTTTGTTGTGCAATTGCCGGATGATAGCAAGGTCAAGTTTGCTACAAGTACACTACTCGATGGAGCATTGTCGTGGAGGAACTCATATGCTCAACCGATGGGAATGGAGAATGCTTTCAAGCTTACTTGGGAGCAATTCAAGGGTTTAGTAACAAAGAAGTTTTGTCCTCGTACGGAAGTGAAAAGTTGGAGACCGAATTCTATGAGTTGGTAACTATTGGGATGCGACATTGATACTTATATTGAAGGTTTCAAGAATTGGCGTGTTATGCCCATCTATGGTTTCGGATAATGAGAAGCTCTGGAGGCTTTCATTGAAGGACTTCCGAAATTATTCAAGGTGACGTGACTTCCTTTGATCCATAAACGATTGAGGAAGCTATTCGATTGTCTCAAAAGCTTATGGCACAAGTAGTAAAAAGGGACAACATCACCAACACCAACCGTAACCACAATACCAACAACCGCGCCAACTACAACAATAACCACGACAACAATAACAATAATCACACCATCAACAACAACACCAACAACCAAACTAACCACAATAAAAGGAAATGGGAAAACGACCGAGGAGGTTATAACAACAACCACCAAAACCGTAACATTAACCATCATCAACAACGAATAGAGGGCAAGAAAGCGCAATGGTTTATATTCTTCGCACCAATAGAAGGCGAGAGGTTATCTTTGGAACCTACCCACTATGTAATCGATGTAAGTATCATCACACGGGTCTTTGTAATGTTAAGTGCTACAAGTGTCAACAATCGGGACACCTTGCCAGAATTGTAGAGGCAAGGCCATGGTTACATGTTACAGATGCGGGAGCAAGGACACTATCAAGTCAATGTCCTCAAAACCAAGGTCAACAAGTCGAAGGTGCTCATGGAATGTATACATGTTAGGAGGAGGAGGAGCTCGTCAAGGTATCAACAACGGAAGACCGAAGAAGTTCGAAACTAACAGTCTTAATTTTCCTATGTATTATGTCGTACTAAGTTTAAGTCTTCCATCGTATCCGAAACTTTATAACTTAAAGATGTACTACTTTTGCTAAACCACTCGTTGTAAAATATTCTCATCTATCGTACTTATTTTCTTTCCGATTTGTTATTACTTACGAGAATTTTTCTTCTTTTTACTTCATCGACCATTTTAACGACACGGTTTAAATCCTTGTAAGCATCGAGAGTTATAACAACTAAACCGAACGTCACGTCATCGTTCCTTAATTATACATAGCCTAGCTAACTATGTCTAATTCTGGAGGGATCACGTTATGTTGGGAGCGGTTATTTATAAATCTTAGTGCAAGCAAAATTTTCACATGTTCCAATTCAAAGTGTTACTTATAAGAGATTCATCCGATATTTTCTTTACTATGATGTTTTATACACTCTCAATCATCGATAACCGTAACGACACTTCTCCATGTTTTCTTTCCTCGTTATTCATCATGAACTCAAAAATTCGATAGACCAACACGAACTGAATTCAGGGACTGAATTCCTTTTTGGATGGGCGAATGTGACAACTCGCAATTTCAGGTCATTTCTCAAAACAATTCATGTTTCACCATTTCAACATTTACCGTAAACTGGGTTTACGAGTTTCAAATTCGCGTAACCTTAAGGGTTTAGCGGCAAATTCATGATCATATCATCACGTACATTTCATATGGACTAAGTTTAGTCTACATTTCATTAACATCATTTGCATCACGTTAGTTCATTCATGACATTGCATTTCACCTTTAACGCGTAAATTTTATATTAAATAAACGTTATCGCGTGAGTTATTATTTTGAACATTTAATCCGTTACTTTCAAAAATGATCCCGACATATTTTTAAACTTACATTTAGTTATATAAACTATATTTTGAGTTTTTCTAGTGTTTTAAATTTATTTGGTACATAAATCGTTAAAGTTATATTATTCGACGTTTTCTTAAAAATTTCGATAATTTTTATATCACTCAAATTTCACAAGGAATGTATTTTACAATTTTATTATCTCATTACATTCTATTTTGATTTATTAAACATCTCTTTTACCTAAAAGTTTCCATTTACCATTACTTATACAATTTCCTACAATTATAACATTTACTTACACTTTTGTCAAATTTTACACAAAGTATATACAAGATATGAGAAAAAAAAAATAATATCTATATCCCTCCCCCCTTGGCCGACCAAGGGGGAGGGTTAGTAATAAATGTGATATGGTCTTTGATTGCTTATAACTTTACTCTACATATAAGTCTTATACTTTATTCAATCATACATGTATCTCATTATTATCAAGTGTTAGTAAAAAGGTTTCTCTCATTCTTTCTCTCTATCAAAACCGGTTCATCAAGAGTCTCCAAGGGATCACAAAATTTTTTCTCAAGATTCAAGTAATAACAATCTAGATAACATTCTTTATAAGGTTTTGAAATAAAAACCAAGAGTGTTTAGGTTTAACCTTGTTCTTTGCACCTCATCATATTAAGTAGTAAGCATGTTTCTTTCATTTTTCATGTTTCCTTATCATCTCATATTTATCTTTTCATTTTTGGAGCAAGCATGCAAGACTTGTGTTGTTTATACCATTTTTCCATTGATTTTTAGATATATATGTATATATGGTCATCCTATAATTATCCCCTTTGTATATGTTGGTCTTGATGATGATTAGGAACCCATGACACCCTAAGAAGGTGTATGGTAGGATTAGATTAGCTTTGGAGTTGATTTGAAGGGATTAGAATAGGTTTTGTCCGAGAAAAACTATTTTCGATACGTATAATATATGTTCTGTCCTTGTTTTGGTTTTCGGAAAATCCGACAAGAGGCACGAAATTTTGGCCTTGATATTTAGAAAATATACTTTAAAACGAATCCGTGGCCGCTTGAACGGATTAAAACGGAGTTATAACGAAGAAGTTATGGATTTTACAAGTTTGGCGACGAAATATATTATTTTCTGAAATTTCAGCATACTATTGTTACTCTATTCGGGTCAAAAACGAGTCCTAAGCTTCACAAATTATTTCGACTTATCAAAAATATATTAGTATACTTTGATACGAAGCTAAGGACGTATTATACGTAGAAAACGGATTTGAAACGACGAAGATATGCACGTTTTCATAAAATTGCCGTAACTATTATTTTCTGAAAAACTATATTATTTTTACGATACAAGTGTTACGTTAGCTGAAACGACCATGTTAGCGGCTGTTTTTAACCATGATGTGGAACTTTTTGGAACGAATTGTCTTCTAATAAAATTAAGATCACCGAGCATATTTTTCAAAACAATCAACCGTTTGTATAGCGGAGTTGTAATAAATTATTTACGGATGTTTAAACTTGGCCGAAACTCACTTTTTACATAACAATTAGCCAAAATCACTATCTTTAACCCTTATTATCTTTATAATCGAGACCTTTATGCCGAAAACTCCTGAACTGAAACTTCTAGATTTCGATACAAACTTTCCATAACCGTCGAGTTCGTTTCCTAACGATCGACGCACACCATTTTACGACTAGTTTTCCAAAGCCATTTTTGTCACTTTCATGAAAAATTCCGACGACATTGTTTTACGACGAAAAGTGAAAATTTCACCATAAATCATTACGAAACCATTGTAGGATGACATTTTGACGTAAATACTTGTAAAGTGATTTTTGATTGGTTAAGACGTCAAAAGAAGTATTTTTCGACGATAAGTATTATTTTCAAAACTCGCAAATGGTATAAATAACATACGAAATGCATGCATATCATAACATCATAACTCATTACGTATCATATCATTCATAATAGGTCATTTTCGAGATTCACGCTACATTTCAGTGTATCCACTTTTGCCATCGCATTATTGTCCAAGTGAGTCATAGCCCCACTTTTTCTCGTTTTAATTATTTATGAAACTCTTTGGGGGAGATGCATGCTCAATAATGTTTATTACATTCATGACTATTTGCAAATTATATGTTTATCCGAACTGAATGTTTAGTCATGCAAAGTAACAATATTACCATACGTAGTATTTCCATAGTATATTCATTGGACCGATGGTCTTGGTATATTCATTGGATGATGGTCTTGGTATATTCATTGGACCGATGGTCTTGGTAGATTCATTGGGTGATGGTCTTGGTATATTCATTGGATCGATGGTCTTGGTACATTCATTGAACTGATGGTCTTGGTATAATCATTGCACTAATGGTAATGGAATAATTTGAAACCGTACGAATTATGTGTTATATTAAGTAACTGTGGATACATTAAGTTAGGCACTATTTTGTGAATTTAGTTGACGATTTGGTCTTGAACATAAACTATATTACACTTTGGCAATGGGTTGTGAATACACAGGTTGCAAGTTTTGTATGGGCGGAACTTGGAACTGAGTGGATTTACAATGCCTTTGCTGCATAAACGATTTTTGAAAGGCTTTACATTTCAACTCAAACTCTATGAACTCACTCAACCTTTGTGTTGACACTTTTTAGCATGTTTTATCTCAGGTATCTAAGGCATTCACTTCATGGCATGCATTTGGACATCATGGAGTCGTGGTGACGACTCGTCTCACTTGAGTTTTACGTACTTTAAACATCGTTTGAATTGTAACAAACTTATTTTCCGTGCATAGTAACTTTCATTTGGGACCTATCTTTGTAACTCTGATTGTTTTATTAAATCAAACGATGTATTTTCCAAACGACACTTTAGGTCGTTCAATATAACTGTGATTGTGATGCTATGACAGTCAATCCCCAGGAATTCCGTTCCGCTGCAAAACAGGTAATTTGGGGGTGTGACATCTTACTTGACTCGTCAACCAAATAAGTTCGTTAGTTAGGTAAGTTAAGTTTATTAATGTCACATATGCGTGACAAGCAATCAAATTGCATTCAATTAGTATTTATGGCACTTCTAGTTTTGCGTGCCCTCAAAACATTTAGTAACCCATTTATTACACTTCTCTTTTTCCTTTATTATTTGTTTAAGAGGAAATTATAACAAGTAAATGTACTTGTTATTTATTATATGAAAACTTTATTATTACTTATCGTTCACGTAATAAGTTATCGTTATATTCTATCGGAGTTACCATTTGTTTCGAGTCACAAGTCCGAGTCATTACCTCTTGACTTATTATGTTATATCAAGTCCGATAATAAATTATAGTCCATGTCACGGCCTTGTCGGAGTCAATGATGACTAAAAAGTCAACGTGACACCGACTTGGCGAAAAGTTCACAAGTATATCATCAAGTCATAAAATAAGAGTCAAGTCCCATATCCAACAACTTCAACTCTCGTGGTCATCTACAACTCACGTCTAACCTATCCTCCGTCACTAATAATCGTCACATAACCGATTCCCATTTTCATTTTTACCAATACCACAAGAATAGTTAGCCGTGACCATTCGGTCTCGGCTTTTCCTATCTCTCGGCCAACAGTTACAACAACAAAAAAATTATACCAACAATCCAACAACCTCCAAAATGTTTTGCCGAGACCATACGGGTCTAAGCCTTGTTTTCCCCTCGCCTACGCAACACCAAACGACGCCATCGAGGGCTTTCCCACTCGACAACAACAACAACATCACTATTTCAATTTCAAAACCACCAATCAAACATATGGTACCAAGGGTTTCATCCGAACTTGAACAAAACTAAACAATAATAACAACAATAATAAGACTAACATCAAGAATATGAACAAGGCCACACCGAGAGATTGAGCTATCGGCTGCCGACTCGATACGCACACCACACACGCAGGACCACGGATACCAACAAGGTTTAATCACATTTTAATTATTAAAAACTCATTTCCCATGTTTTCTAGCCAAACTCGAAGACTCGGTTGACACGAGTTTCAAGAAAACCAAGCCACGAAGAACGTGACTCGTCCCTACCTTTTCTCCTTTGTTTACAACTAAGGTGGTGGTGCTACGGTGGTAAAGAGGTGGCGCGTGGGTAAAAGAAACGGGTGTGGGGGTGGGTTTCAGGCGTGTGATGTAGGAGATCAGAAAGAGGAGATGAAGAGGGTTGTTTTGGTGTGGGTGGTGAGGTGAGATGACCGGTGGTGAAGCGGTGGTGGGTGGTTGAAGTCGGCGATGGATAGGGTATCAAGAGAGAGAGAGAGAGAGAGAGAAAGTTGGTGGTGAGGGTGATGATTATGTTTGTGTGTGTGTTTATGTGGGTTTTATCCACATGGACCATTTATTGTATTTACTAAAAAATATATCAAAACAATATATTGGGGGGGGGGGTTATAAACCCAAGGACCATTCACGTAATTTTTTAAAGTTTCCCGATTCCGACATTCCAGAGCTCGTATTTTCCACATAAAAAGTCTAACGTGTTTTCTTAAGTGCGCCATGATTCTTAGTTATGACTTTCCAATAAAATTGATCATAAATATGTCTATGGGAACTAGACGAGTACTATTTCTCAAGTTTTCTCGAAATATTAGGTTTTGCTTAGTGCCGAGGTCTAGTAGTGCCTAATTTAAAGTCACACACATGGTTCAACAACGAGATATTCCACAAAATATTGAAAGATCATTTCCAAATGTTTAACTTGCTAAAATTTAAAGTAGTGTGGTATTAAAATAGTTTTTGAAATTTACTAGTTGTCCCAGTTACCCCACCTAAGAAGAAATCCGTCCCGGGTTTCCCTTCGAATTACTCACAGAGGTAGGAAAGAGATGAGGATACTTTCTCTTGAATTCATCTTTACATTCCCACGTGAACTCAGGACCTCTTCAGGAATTCCATCGGACTCTAACAATAGGAATACGACTTTGCCTAAGCCGTTTGACTTCACGGTCCATAATCTCAACAGGTTCCTCGATAAAGTTCAAATGCTCGTCAATCTGGATATCTTCCAGAGGAATGACAGTTGCCTCGTCTGCGAGACACTTCTTCAAATTGCACACGTGGAAAACGTTGTGAACATTGCTAAGTTCTGGCGGTAGCTCGAGTCTATAAGCCACTGGGCCAATTCTAGCAAGGGTTTTGAATGGACCAATATAATGAGGATTAAGCTTTCCACGCTTACCGACACCTTTCCATGGCGAGACTTTCAGTATAACCTTGTCTCCCACTTGGAATTCAAGAGGTTTCCTCCGCTTATCGGCATAGATTTTCTAACAATCGCGAGCAGCTTGCATTCTGCTCTTGATCTAAACGATTTTCTCAGTAGTCTCATGAATAAGTTCAGGACAGTAAGTTTTGAATCCCCAACTTCTGCCTAACGGATTGGTGATCGGCATTTACGACCATAGAGTGCCTCATATAGTGCAGCCTTAATGCTAGCATCATAACTGTTATTGTAAGAAAATTCCACCAATGGGAGGTGTCTAGCCCAACCTTTGCCGAAATCGATGGCACATGCACGTAGCATGTCTTCCAACGTTTGAATGGTTCTTTCACTTTGGCCATCTGTCTGGGGATGGTATGCAGTACTTATATCCAGATCTGTACCCAGGGCCCTTTGAAGTGATTGCCAGAAATTTGAAGTGAAACGACTATCACGATTAGAGATTATAGATTATAGAAATCGGCACCCCATGACATGCAATGATCTCTTTCACATGCTGAAGAGAAAGAGTATCCATACTATCCGTTTCTTTGATCGGCAAGAAATGAGCTGATTTAGTGAGACGATCAACGATAACCCAGATAGCGTCATAACCGCTAGAAGTTTTTGGAAGCTTAGTGATGAAATCCATGGTTGAATAAGTAGACCAGAGGGTCTTTGATGCTTGGCTTTCACCTTGGCACAGGTTAAGCATTTGCTAACATAACTAGCGATATCTGCCTTCATATTTGGCCACCAGTACAACTTCTTCAAGTCGTAGTACATCTTATCGGAACGAGGATGAATATAATACTTTGACTTATGCGATTTGATACGCTTACAACGCGCGTTCGGGGTCAAAGGAAACTTCCTTTTCTTCGAGCAAGTTTTTCAACCACCTAGGCAGTGAACCTAATCGTTTTAGTATAGTATTAGGGTAACTCTTAGGATTGATATTGTTCTCTAGGGGAATAGGAATGCTAGTGAGAAATTACTACGCTAAGGTTGGGGTTGAGGAAGATTATTTTTTTTTTTTTTAATATCTTTTAGAAAATTGAAAGGTACGATCTCGAGGTATTGGATTTGGGGGGTGGTACTTCTACCAATTACTCTACTTATCTAATTATCTAATCTAAGGGGTAGTCTATGTCTATTGATATGTGCTCGTATGATGATTAAAAATGTGTCTACCTAGATACTATTACTCCCTAGTTGTCTTTTATTGATGGTTGAATTGTCACGTCCTTATTCTTAATGTGTTGTGTCTTCTAAGGTTGTAGGGTATGCTTTTCTCCCTAACTCTTTGAGAATACCTTAAGGTTATTGCCTACAAAATCTCTAGGATTCATAAACTAACTCTAAGGTTATCTTTGGATTTTTAGCCTACAATTACTCTAGGCGATTATAAACTAATGTTCACAAAGATTACTCAAGTATTAAAAACACAACGATGGCCTATTGCAATCCTAAGCCAATTAAAATTAAGATAAGAGACAACCAATCAATATTCAATAACTAGGTTTCATAGATCTAAGCAAACACACAAGTAAATTAGCCGGACATGGTAAACATGCAAGCATACACACATACAATCGAATACATAATGAAATAAATGAAGTAAATAACTTATCTTGATATAAAATAGGGTATGAGAACCCTAGGATACTGCCCAAGACAAACAAAAATCGTTTTAGGTTTTTACTCCACAAATCTACCTCCCTCAAAGTCTGAAAATCGAATTCTATATATAGAGTTACAACTGCGACGACGTCACCTTTTAATTGTGACGCCGTCGGATCGCCGCCATTAGGGTTTCGTCTTGACCAAGTAAACTTTGGGACGGTGTCACGTTGTGGTTGTGATGCCGTCAGCTTCAACTTCTGACACCTTCTGAATCAGGATCTGGGCCGTCTGAGGGAAAAGGTCTTCGTGACGCCCTACTCTTCAAAGCTCGCCGTCGGTACAAAATAACAATTTCATACGAGTAGTCGCATTTATAGGGACGACGTCACCCTTTGTTCGTGACACCGTCGGGTGCACTTTCAGCAGCTTGAGTGTCTTGATCTTGACTTTAGCCATTTTCTTAACATATTCACGCCTGTTCGTCCAAATAAGCATCATTCCAGTATTTTGCCTTCAAGAGACCTAAAAAGTGAAAAGGAACAAAATTAAGCTGTAACGGATATAAAAGTGGTCGATTAAGGGCTTAAATGACCCCTCAAAAGTGCACCTTTTAAATCCTTATGTAACACCCCAACCCGACAAGGGTAAAGATATCACAATACGGTTTCATATCAGAACTTTAAATAATATACAATAGCGGAAGCCTTTACAAAACTTACAAAAGAAAACATAAATAACTTAATAATCAAAATAAATCTAAGATCCCTATATTCAAATCCTGCTCTCAGTTCTACTCTCAACCCAGATCAGCCATCCCACAAGCTCATCTTGAATGCCTAATACCTGCCGCAGGAAAAGAAATGCGGCTGAGCTTACAAAGCCCAGTGAACAGATATAACAAAACGAATACTAACCAAAAGCAATACGAAATGAAATAAAGAAACGAATAACGAAGTCACGTGAATGAGGATAATGAATCATCGAGGATTCTCGGAAACACGATAGATACGTAAATCCGGAAGAACAAACAACAAATAAGAACAAACACATAGCATATTGATGACACAAATCAAGCACATCATAATCAACAGGCAATTAATGAATCGGGCAATTTAAGTACATATAAGTCAAACGAAATACCGAAAGCTAGTAGAAACAACTACTAGAAGTAAACATGTCCTTTACACAAGTAAATTAATCTACATTTAACACACTTATCCAATATCGTAGCAGTGGAACAATAGCGATCAAACGTGGCGATCACACATACAAATAGAACACAGAGGAAACTATAACTAAATAAGCAAAAGACATAGCATAGCAATTAGCAAGTTATCAAGTCAGATATCATAAGTTAAACCATTTCCCAGATAAAACTTTAGTATAGACAGAATTTAAACATGGCAGATCAAACATAAGCATATACAAACACCAACGAATAATCAAAGTTCACGAATAATCTGAACAATTATACATAATGAACTTACAGAACCATCAATTATACACTAGCATAATCATCATACAGATCAACGATTTCACATAATGGTAAACTAACATATAATCAGATGACAACATGCGAATCACATTTAAGAATATTAATCATATCCTAGCATGGCAAACAGTAGTCACATAAACATGTCAAAGCATAAACACATTCAATAAACATATAATAATTCAGTATGTAAATGGAAACATTGACAAATACGGAATCATAAATGTAATATCTAACACGTAAATAATGAGATACAAATTTAGTTATCTACCACGAGCCCGTAACATATCATATCAAAAGTAACTTTCTTATTCGGAGGGTGACCTCGAATACCTTATATAATATGAGGAGACCTCAATAACAAATGGAGTAGCTAGCTCCCATAATTTGTGAAGACGCGTATTGCACACCGACATCATTCACCGACAAATCATATCAAATAACATATCGATCTAGGATGCATCCATACGCCCAACAGACGAGATAGTGGCCATACTCTCAATAAACATATAACGGAAAGGGACGTGGCGAACATCACTCTATCGCCCTAGAGTCATGTCGAGGTGCATCATCGACACGGACATGGAACCCCATGACTAGTGAAATATTGGCTCGGGTGTCAAACTAACTTAGGTCAAACAGATTGTCATAAATGACATAGATCATAATTCATCATAAAGGTCAAACAGAATTACAAATCAAAGTTTTGATATCATAAGTTCAAATAAGATGTTTCATGGTTCAATAAACAGAGATTTCAGATAGGCAACGGATCAAACAAATCAGAAAGGGTTCATATCAAATGTTCAGAAATCAAAGGTTCATATCACACCACATATCATACGCTCATAATCGAGGTTCATAATCGATGTTCATAATCGAAGTTCATAATCGAAATTCATACTCAAACATAGCAAGGTTCAACAAGCGAAGTTCGAGATAAACAGAGATTCACATAAATGAAGGGAATCATAGCAATGGCATAGGGAATCCTAATAAGCATAAGGAAATGACAAGACAAGGAGATCATGAGAAAACCTTTACTAAAAAGGTCAGAATATCTGTACCTTAACGCAAATGAGGGAAAAGCAATGAATGAACGAACACGAAGATACGACGCCACGTCTTCTTCAATGAATCTACACGGATTACAATTCCTATAATACTTATTAGCTCCTTTTATAAGCTTCTTATGCCTTTGTAAGTGTGTTACTTATTGATATCATGTTTTATCTTTCATTTTCTTAAACTCATATTTGGACCAGACTTTAACGATTTTTATAAAATACTTATTTAGCTCAAATGAAATCAAGCAAAATCCCGATGGTTCCACATGAGTTAAAAGAGTCTCCAAAATTGGTGGGTTCTATATCTATGCCAAATGGCCTATGGAAAATCACAAGTCCGCACTGACCGTAAAGTAATCGAAAATACACCTTAAAAGTTTACACCTATTGGACCTGTTTAGACACCTTGGAAAAATTTCCAAAACTCCCAGAATTTCATTTATATCCTAGATGTCAATACTGTAAAAGGAGAGCTCCCAATTCCTTATGGTTTGAAAATGAAAAATCAAACAACCCAACCAAATATCAGACCCGTTTTCTCAGCTTTGACACTTGATCTTGTAAAATTCAAAAATACGACTTAGACAACTCCAAATTCGACCAAACCACTTGGAAAACTTAACTAAGACATAAAATAAACTTTTCCCACAAAACCCAGATTATTGCACTTATAAAATTGGATCTATAACACACACAAATTCGACATATGATGCTGTCGAGTTTTAGGGTTTATTAAAAACCAATATAAGCACATGTTTAACCTACCCAAACGCACCCATGACCCATGTAAGCCACACAACCTGTTTTAACCTCATAATAACATGTTTATAAATCCATAATTCAGTCCTATAAAACAATACACACCCGCTACACTAGTTAGCGATCCAACACGCACACAACTCTTCACATAAAATCATAAACACCCATGATTATAACGACTTAGGGTTTCTACCTTTGTGATTACGTATTAATGGCTATCATAACTGATTTTTAGGGCTTGATTTATTCATGTGGCTCGATTCATAACTCCCATATATTACGTTTGCATGTAAATATAAGTGAGACGAATGGAAACGTTGTTATACCTTTGCGAGCTCGGATCAACGCACCAACACCAAGGATGTAGCAGCGATCGGAAAAAGAAAAGATAAGGAAAACAAAACCCTTGTGTCGAGACATTGAAAACTAGGGTTTCAATTTTTGAGGTTGTGTGTGTATATATACATGTACCGATCGGTCCAAATGGGTGGGCTTTTGGTGTGTGGATCGGCTTGCAAAAGAAAAGAACAAGGCCCGACTTGGCCTAAAGGGGGTCGGATCACAAACCAAACCGAGCCCATAGCTCATGTGTATACTCACTTGCAACGAAACAAACGAGGCCCATGTTTATGTTGGTATTCGCTTAAAAGGAAACGGCCCAAAATAACTTATATGTGTGACTTTTAATTTTATTTTCGTCGTACCAATGTCGATTACTTAATATGCTCGTTAGGTTTTAAACATTCATAATTTAGATCTTTTAATTTCTTTAAATGAACGTTAATATATTTTACGTATTTTATAATCTTGATTTTAAAGGGTAATTTAGTCTTTAGTATTCGTTTTGAATTTTAGGGTTTTACAACTCTTCCCTCCTAAAAAGAAAATTTCGTCCTCGAAATTGAACAAGACGGAACAGAACAACAGACAAATCGGATTTCAGAGTCTCGAGGAAAATAAAGCAAACACGGAACTCATCTTAGAACAAACGGATTTCTTATCAGGATATTCAAACTCATACTTCTCAGAAGTCAAATCAATAGTCAAATACTTATAACAGATAATTATATACTTATCAAGTAATGGCAGATAACAGATGAGACGCAGAAAACCAAACGATAGATTCTAACTTATTCAGGTATCTAATGATGAAAACAACATATGCATAGATGTAATCTAATCCTAACGGTCTTACTAATCGCGAAGATACGTGGAGACATACAAACTTAGGGCACATAGCAATCTATAGGTTCACACGGATCATAACGATTTGATTCCATGCGTATAAAACTTATATATAACAGCTTGTCAATGAGAATCTCGCAAAGAGGTACAAAATTTCAATCGAACATGAGGAGCGACAAATAACAGATACAAGTCAAAGTCCATTCACGTATCAACCATGTGCATTTCCCAGACGTCATATGATTTCAATAAGTTCAAATTATATGATCTCGGTATTATCACGTTGATCGGGCTTCATAATACTTGCATCACATAACAAGTCCTCATTATCATCATATTACATCTCGGTCATGGCAAACCACATAACTAATATCGAACAAAATAGATAACATATAGATAACAAGTAACATACCAAAACAGACCGGTACCCATTCATGCAAAGATATAACACATCGACAACTTACCATATTACCAAACAAACGAAGCCACCAACTTGCATAAACGGCTCCTCATGATTCATTATCGACGATCCAGAAAGAAAAGTCGAGATATACCGAATGCTAAACGATAAAACTTCACGACTCGAACCGAGTTCGAACGAATCAAAGAAAAGTCTGATCGTAATCACTTAGCGTAATATCAAACCGTCACAAAACGCATGACAAACGAATAGGAGTAACATAAGTCGCGCCCAAATCATATGAAGTAAATGAACCTTCTCACCACCGGTTGAATCTTGTCTCCGTCTTTTGCGTCTTTGGTTGGTCCGTCCGACTTCCTTCAAGAAGATCCCGATGCCTCCAAAGAAGACGGCGGTCGGTGTGGCTTCTACTTCACGAATCACTCCACTCGTGGACCTGCAAAGCAATGCAGGGTCGGAACCATCACCTTCGGCTCCACGGGTAGTCTCCATCTAACGGTCGACAAATGGATGTGCGAAGACAAAATAACAAAATTCGATGCGAAAATAGGAAGGCCAGATCAGTAAAGGCAAACGAATGTAAAAGTCAAATCTGAACGACAATCAAACGAATCGAAGAAGAAAAGAACAGACGGAAGCCTAATGTCTACCCAGTCCTCACAGGTCATAGCCTAAGCTCTAAGGGTCCTAAAACCTGTCTCTGATACCATAAATTGTAACACCCCAACCCGACAAGGGTAAAGATATCACAATACGGTTTCATATCAGAACTTTAAATAATATACAATAGCGGAAGCCTTTACAAAACTTACAAAAGAAAACATAAATAACTTAATAATCAAAATAAATCTAAGATCCCTATATTCAAATCCCGCTCTCGGCTCTACTCTCAACCCGGATCACCCATCCCACAAGCTCATCTTGAATGCCTAATACCGCCGCAGAAAAGAAATGCGGTGAGCTTACAAAGCCCGGTGAATGATATAACAAAATGAAAACTAACCAAAAGCAATACGAAATGAAATAAAGAAACGAATAACGAAGTCACAGCTGAATGAGGATAATGAATCGAGAATTCGGAAACACGCATAATACGTAAATCCGGAAGAACAAACAACAAATAAGAACAAACACATAGCATATTGATGACACAAACCAAGCACATCATAATCAACAGGAAATTAATGAATCGGTCAATTTAAGTACATATAAGTCAAACGAAATACCGAAAGCTAGCGAAACAACTACTAGAAGTAAACATGTCCTTTACACAAGTCAATTAATCTACATTTAACACACTTATCCAATATCGTAGCAATGAACAATAGCGATCAAACGTGGCGGTACACACACACAAATAGAAAACACAAGAGGAAACTATAACTAAATAAGCAAAGACATAGCATAGCAATTAGCAAGTTATCAAGTCAGATATCATAAGTTAAACCATTTCCCAGATCAAACTTTAGTATAGACAGAATTTAAACATGGCAGATCAAACATAAGCAGATACAAACACCAACGAATAATCAAAGTTCACGAATTATCTGAACAATTATACATAATGAACTTACAGAACCATCAATTATACACTAGCATAATCATCATACAGATCAATGAATTCACATAATGGTAAACTAACATATAATCAGATGACAACATGCGAATCACATTTAAGAATATTAATCATATCCTAGCATGGCAAACAGTAGTCACATAAACATGTCAAAGCATAAACACATTCAATAAACATATAATAATTCAGTATGTAAATGGAAACATTGACAAATACGGAATCATAAAGCGTAATATCTAACACGAAATAATGAGATCTGATTTAGTTATCTACCACGAGCCCAAGACATATCATATCGAGTAACTTTCTTATTCGGAGGGTGACCTCGGAATACCTTATATAATATGAGGGAGACCTCAATAACAAATGGAGTAGCTAGCTCCCGAATTTGTGAAGACGCCAGACGTATTGCATACCGACATCATTCACCGACAAATCATATCAAATAACGGATCGATCTAGGATGCATCCATACGCCCAACAAACGAGATAGTGGCCATACTATCAATAAACATATAACGGAAAGGGACGTGGCGTAACATCACTCTCGCCCTAGAGTCATGTCGAGGTGCATCACGACACGGACATGGAACCCCATGACTAGTGAAATATTGGCTCGGGTGTCAAACTAACTTAGGTCAAACAGATTGTCATAAATGACACGGATCATAATTCATCATAAAGGTCAAACAGATTTACAAATCAAAGTTTTCATATCATAAGTTCAAATCGATGTTTCATGGTTCAATAAAGAGATTTCGGATAAGCAACGGATCAAACAAATCGTAAAGGGTTCATATCAAATGTTCGTAAATCAAAGGTTCATATCACGATCACATATCATACGCTCATAATCGAGGTTCATAATCGATGTTCATAATCGAAGTTCATAATCGAAATTCATACTCAAACATAGCAAGGTTCAACAAATGAAGTTCGAGACAAACAGAGATTCACATAAATGTAAGGAATCATAGCAATGGCATAGGAATCCTAATAAGCATAAGGAAATGACAAGACAAGGAGATCATGAGAAAACCTTTACTAAAAGGTCAGAATATCTGTACCTTAACGCAAATGAGGGAAAAGCAATGAATGAACGAACACGAAGATACGACGCCACGTCTTCTTCAATGAATCTACATGGATTACGATTCTTATAATACTTATTAGCTCCTTTTATAAGCTTCTTATGCCTTTGTAAGTGTGTTACTTATTGATATCATGTTTTATCTTTCATTTTCTTAAACTCATATTTGGACCAGACTTTAACGATTTTTATAAAATACTTACTTAGCTCAAATGAAATCAAGCAAAATCCCAGTGGTTCCCACATGAGTTAAAAGAGTCTCCAAAAATTGGTGGGTTCTATATCTATGCCAAATGGCCTATGGAAAATCACAAGTCCAGACCTGTCCAGAAAGTAATCAGAAAATACACCTTAAAAGTTTACACCTATTGGACCTGTTTAGACACCTTGGAAAAATTTCCAAAACTCCCAGAATTTCATTTATATCCTAGATGTCAATCCTGTAAAAGGAGAGCTCGCAATTCCTTATGGTTTGAAAATGAAAAATCAAACAACCCAACCAATTTCAGACCCGTTTTCTCAGCTTTGACACTTGATCTTGTAAAATTCAAAAATACGACTTAGACAACTCCAAATTCGACCAAACCACTTGGAAAACTTAACTAAGACATAAAATAAACTTTTCCCACAAAAACCCAGATTATTGCACTTATAAAATTGGATCTATAACACACACAAACTCGACATATGATGCTGTCCAGTTTTAGGGTTTATTAAAAACCAATATAAGCACATGTTTAACCTACCCAAACGCACCCATGACCCATGTAAGCCACACAACCTGTTTTAACCTCATAATAACATGTTTATAAATCCATAATTCAGTCCTATAAAACAATACACACCCGCTACACTAGTTAGCGATCCAACACGCACACAACTCTTCACATAAAATCATAAACACCCATGATTATAACGACTTAGGGTTTCAACCTTTGTGATTACATATTAATGGCTATCATAACTGATTTTTAGGGCTTGATTTATTCATGTGGCTCGATTCATAACACCCATATATTACGTTTGCATGTAAATATAAGTGAGACGAATGGAAACGTTGTTATACCTTTGCGAGCTCGGATCAACGCACCAACACCAAGGATGTAGCAGCGATCGAAAAGGAAAGAGAAGGAAAACAAAACCCTTGTGTCGAGACATTGAAAACTAGGGTTTCAATTTTTGAGGTTGGTGTGTGTATATATACATGTACCGATCGGTCCAAATGGGTGGGCTTTTGGTGTGTGGATCGGCTTGCAAAAAGAAAAAGAACAAGGCCCGACTTGGCCTGGGGGGGGGGTCGGATCACAAACCAAACCGGAGCCCATAGCTCATGTGTATACTCGGCTTGCAACAAAACAAACGAGGCCCATGTTTATGTTGGTATTCGGCTTAAAAGGAAACGGCCTAAAATAACTTATATGTGTGACTTTTAATTTTTTTTTCTGTCGTACCAATGTCGATTACTTAATATGCTCGTTAGGTTTTAAACATTCATAATTTAGATCTTTTAATTTCTTTAAATGAACGTTAATATATTTTACGTATTTTATAATCTTGATTTTAAAGGGTAATTTAGTCTTTAGTATTCGTTTTGAATTTTAGGGTTTTACACCTTATCACGATTCATGCATAATCAACTCACGAATACCTCCATAACGTGGAATCCAACTCCTTTCCTTATAGCATAGAGTTCAATCAGAACGTTTCACGAGGCCATTTTCACTCTCCAACATACCGTAGAGATTTTCATAAGGTCGGTTATCTTCCTTGACTGCTTCGGCTTGAGCCGCAAGAATTTGGGCAGGTAACGGAGAATTGATAGTCATTCCTAATGCTCTGACTCTAAGCGATTGTGCTCTCTCCTTCTGGATAAGAGCATCAGCAATTACATTTGCCTTACCAAGATGATAGCGTATTTCACAGTCGTAATCGCTCAGCAGTTCCAACTAGCGACGCTGTCTCATGTTTAGCTCCTTCTGGCCTAGAATATGCTGAAGACTCTTATGATCCGTGTACACGGTACACTTCGTGCCATAAAGGTAATGCCTCCAAATTCGAAATGCAAACACGATAGCTCCCAACTCCAAATCATGGGTCATGTAGTACTTCTCATGGGTTTTGAGTTGTCGAGAGGCATAGGCGATCACCTTTTCCCTCTGCATCTACATAGCTCCTAAACCCTTATGTGAGGCATCACAGTACACCACAAAATATTGGCTTCCCTCAGGCAGAGCCAATATAGGTGCACGATGTGCTACGTGTGTACAAGTTTTAAATTTATAAAAGACGATTTACCAAATTTACAAATAACACATACGAGCAAGTGCACTTGTCCATTATAGGGAGATTTTGAAGGTAAGTCGAGATCGTTCGCAAGGATTTGAGTGAATCTGATGAACAAGTCTAAATCAACTAAGGCAATCCAAAAGCATATAACAACGAAAATAGATATAATGAAATTCAGATGATTAAAAACTACACTTGCTTAAACTAGTTTCTTATCCTTGATTAATATGATTGTGTTAACCTCTTAACATGTTGGTTACGATAATTAGTTGGTGTACTAATCTATTGTTCTTACAAGTTAAACCTTCGTCAAGATTTTAGTTCATAAAAACAAGCATTAAGTTTAACCAATAAATTTAAGATCAATTTAAGTTTCATAAGTTAATTCTCACAAACTTAAACACAAAAACATCCATTTGCTTTATCAAATTTGCTTAAGAAATGGTCAATACAAAACGTAACCGATTATAGACAAAAGGTTACAATTGATTGTCAACAACTAATCTTACGACCTTTTAGATGTTTCCAATCAATCCAACTTGATAATCAAAAAGCGTTCTTATTACAACCACACCTTAGTTCCTTTGTTTAATCAAGAATAATGGGTAAAAACAATCATCCATAGACAAAATGATTATAACTAGTTGAATAACAATAAGTTCTTTAAAACCTCTACGATTACTATCAACTAGTCAAACTTGATTAACAAATGTCACTATGAAACTTTAGCACAATTGGATCTTAGAATCAACTTGAAATTGAATTAAAACATGTTAACACAATCACAAACTAATTACAAGATAATCAACATCATTTAAGCAAGTGTATAAAGAAACTAGCCACTCATAGCAAACATAAACATAAACATAAACTCAGAACTTTGAATATTAAAAAACATGATTAAGAGTCTTACAATGCTTGGAATAAGATTACAAATGGTGAAGTAATGATTCCCCAAGTATTGGGGTAGACTCCTTGGGGTTTTGGCCTCCAAATGTGGTACTTCTGGAACTCCAAACTTTCCTGGACTTCTAAGGATGAATTAGAGAGCTAAGATCTTTGTTTGATGAGTAGAGAGAGTTATATTGAAGTGTGTGTCTTATATGCTCACAAGAGGTCTCTATTTATACTAGTTCCAAGGCCTAGGGTATTAATTGCTGAACTTGGCCTTCAAGGAGTTAGGAAGGGACTAGAATACACCAAGGGAAGGATCTAGAATCGTTTGGATAGAAAGGGGAAACTTAATGATGAAGATTTGGCAGAAACATGCCTTCCAACCGGATCGGTCGCATGACCAACCGATCCGTTGGTCTTCTACTAGTGTTCCAACCGCATCGGTTGCGGGTGGCAACCGATCGGTTGGTCCAGCTTTATGGGCATCTTTTGACCCTCCTCTAACCGATCCAGTTGCGGTTGCAACCGATTCGGCTGGTCTTCCTGAGTGACGGAAAATCGACCTTTACTTTATTCTGACTTTGTAGAGCTTGGTTCTTCAATCATCTTGGTCTTCTATGGTACTTGAAATACTGATTTGTGCTTGACATGCTTCACTGAAACGGGAATCTTCCATTTGTTGAACATTCTTTTAATTTTCCTTCCGTTTCCCTGCACTTGGTTATAGACACTAGACAAACATCTTTTGATGCGATTAAGCACTGAAATCATACAAATATAACCAAATAATATATACAAAAGCACACATAACGCTACTGAAAACATGTACAATCTGAGCTTTATCAAATTCCCCTACACTTAAACTTTGCTTGCCCTCAAGCAAATCTAGGAAAAACATCACTGTTACAAAATCATGATTACGAAAAATATGATGCAAATCTACCAAGTACAAGTACGAGAGAAGATTGATCAATTACGCTTTTAAGGGTGAAACTTTCAAGATGTTTGACAATATCCAATGATTTTCTTGCATGATTAACATTTCAAAACACCTCACGAAAAAGGAACGAAATATAAATCACTCAATCACTCAAGTTTTAGTGGAGTAACAAGGGAAATCACACTCATTGCTCAGTCATGATTAGATTATTACCATAAGCTTGTACAAAGAAACAAAACTCCACCGACGTGATGTGAGCACCAAGCAAAAACATCTAAAGAGGACTTTTATTCGGGTTATAATGTTAAGGCTAAGGGCTAAGGGTATGGATAAGGCATGTGAATGTTAATGAAATTGGTGATAATATAAAAATAGAATCAAGTCTAATACCCGTGTTGCTAGCTACCAAACAATCCTCAAACCAATAAATGATTATAGCTTCATTTTCTTTTCTTCGGATTTCCACAACTCTTCGCTTTGATTTGCCATGAAAATTTTTCTTCGAACATAGCACATTGGCTAATACATTCATATTTTAATCATTTTTTTTAAACATAAACTCATCCTTGAAATGGCTCACACAACTAACAAGGTGCGGTTACTCATAATCATTTGAACAATCTTCTCAATCTAGGTGACTAGCAACCAACCATTTAGACATTGACAAGGGTTAGGCTAAGGTTTAAAGTGTAAAATCTTTTTGTATTTTATGGATTTATCAAAAACGAAAAGGATGGCTCAGAGGGTGTAACTAGGGGTATCTAGCGCTAAAGATGAGTGCTACAAATGGGTCCATGTAGGTGGTTAACTAACCGATGTGGTTAGCTAATATAGCATAATATGAAAAATGGAAGGCTATTTGGGTTAAATCCTAAGGTGCCTCTTTCTCACACGAATTTACTTATATCGCACAAATGCGATCTCACTGCGGTCTTGTAATGATTTACAAGCACAAGTTCTAGAATAAATAAAATCACCGGCACACTCATAGCAAAAGATTCAAGCATAAAAGATGTATGCTTTATATAGAACAGGCTCAAATCCTCACAATTAGTGGTAAGGGCTATAATTTGTGCTAGCAAATGTTATCGATCCCAGAATGGATTGCAATATTAATTGGCACACATCTCAAAGTTTCAAATATTACCAGTTTTACCAGTGGTTTGATCCAGTTATTCTAATATATTATCCTAAAAGCGTGAAAATAACTAGATCACAAGGGCAAACAAAATTTTTAAATTTAAGCTTAAAAACTCTAATTTTCCTATTCACCCCCCACACTTAAGTTAAACATTATCCTCAATGTGAAAAACAAACTTCAAAGTATAGAAATAGGGAAAATAGAGATAAAACCAGATATTCCAATAAGTTTGTCAGCTTATTTTTCTTTATCCAAGCATCCACTGGAGTAATCAGACAAGAAGAGTTTTATTAAGATGTGGCACCCCCCACACTTAAGTTCAACCAAAGGTTTAAACTTTGGGGCATGACCACATAAAATCAAATCTAAAACACACGGGTTGCCTCCCGAGAAGCGCTTGTTTTATTAACGAGTCATCAGCCTGACTCGAATCTTCCCAAATTTACTTGGCCACAGATGCAGCCTTGAACATTTTGAAAAGTTAGGGAAATACATGAATTCTTCACCAGTAGCATAAATATCGCTCCAGAGGAACTCAGCAGATGGTTTCCAAGGAAAATTTTGTGGGATTCTTCATGGAAAAGGTGCTACGAAGGTGATGGTTTCGAATTCATTTTCAGGTGAAACTGTATCAATTGAAATTTCATTCATTTGCTCCTTATCATAGTATAGTTTGATTCGGTGCCCATTAACGATGAAACTTCCACCCTGTTTGTCATAAAGTTCGACATAACTGGATGGATATCCATGTTTAACGATATATGGTCCAAACCATCTTGGTTGTAATTTAGGGTCTTTGAATTTGAATTTCATGTTGAAAAGCAGAACTTTATCTCCGGCTTTGAATTCTTTTTGAATTCTCAGCTTTTTGTTGTGATAAGCGTGTGTTCTGGCCTTATACAGTTTGGAATTTTCATAAGCTCAGAGTCTTAATTCATCGAGTTCGTGCAATTGCAAAAATATCTTCTCTCCAGCTATTTTGAGATCGGTGTTACAGTTTCTAAGAGCCCAATAAGCATGATGTTCAACTTCGAATGGCAAATGACAAGTTTTTCTATACAGGAGTCTGTAAGGAGTTATGTCGATAGGAGATTTGTAAGCCGTACGAAATGCCCACAGAGCATCGTCAAGTTTCTTCGACCACACTGAAGGATTGTCCTTCACTGTTTTTTCGAGTATTCGTTTAAGAGCTCTGTTGGTGTTTTCAACTTGGCCTTTGTTTTGTGGGTGATAAGTCGTCGCGAATCGATGATGAACCCCATATCTTTTCATGGTTTCTCCATTTGTCGGTTCTGAAATGGGTTCCTCGATCGCTTATCAAGGCTTTGGGGATTCCATAACGAGCGAAAAGGTTTTTGAGAAAATTAACAACGACGCGAGCATTGTTTGTTGGTAAAGCTTCAGCTTCTGCCCATTTGGACACATAATCTATAGCAACGAGAATGTATTCGTATTTGTGGGATTTAGGAAATGGTCCCATGAAATCAATTCCCCAAATATCAAATATTTCACACACTTGAATGCTTGTCAATGGCATTTCGTCTCTGCGTGAAAGGTTGGTGGTTCTTTGGTAAGCATCACAGTTCTGAACAAGTGTATGTGCTTCTTTGAATATTGTTGGCCAATAGAATCCAGCATCAAAAACTTTTTTAGCTGTGGTGGAAGGACCATAATGTCCCCTAGTTGGGCCATGATGACATTTGTCAAGAATCTTGCGGGTTTCGGAACCAGAAACACATCTTCGGATCATTCCGTCAGGGCACATTTTGAAAAGATATGGTTCTTCCCAAAAGTAGTATTTAAGTTCTGAAAAGAATTTTCTCCTTTGAGCGTGAGTTAAACCTTTTCTGAGAATTCCTCCAGCGAGATAGTTTGCAAAGTCAGGAAACCAAGGATCGTCATTTCCATCAACGGTCATGAGGGTTTCATCAGGGAAGTAATCATCGATTTCTTCTTCCTTTAACTCCTCAAGATCTGGATTTTCAAGACGTGATAAATGATCAGCGGCTAGATTCTCTGCTCCTTTCTTATCTTTGATTTCGATGTCAAATTCTTGGAGTAGCAGAATCCATCAGTTAAGACGCGGTTTAGCATCTTGTTTGGTGAACAGATATTTGAGTGCCGAGTGATCGGTGAACACGACTATTTTTAGAGTACGAGGTAGGATCGAAATTTGTCGAACGCAAAAACTACGGCCAGTAACTCCCTTTCTGTGACTGTATAATTTTGCTGAGCACTATTCAGTGTCTAACTAGCAAAATATATGGGCCGAAAGTGTTTTCCTTCTCGTTGGCCTAAGACGGCTCCGACAGCAAAATCGCTGGCATCGCACATAAGCTCGAAGGGTAGTGACCAATTAGGTGAAACCATGATCGGAGCACTAGTCAGTTGAGATTTCAATGTTTTGAAGGCTTTTATGCAATCAGCATTGAAGTCAGAGACATAATCTTCCTCAAGAAGTTTTGTCATCGGACGAGATATTTTTGAAAAATCTTTGATAAAGCGGCGGTAGAAACCGGCATGTCCTAGAAAACTTCTAATGGCTTTGACGTTAGTTGGTGATGGAAGTTTCGTGATAACGTCGATTTTTGCTTTATCTACTTCCATGCCTGCACTGGAGATTTTGTGGCCAAGCACAATTCCTTCGGTCACCATGAAGTGACATATTTCCCATTTAAGGACAAGGTGTGCAGCTTCGCATCTTTCGAGCATTTTATCAAGATTGGAGAGACAAGCTTCAAATGAGTTCCTGAAGACTGAAAAGTCATCCATGAAAACTTCCATGGAGGTTTCGAGCATGTCTTGGAAAATGGCTATCATACACCTCTGAAAAGTCGCAAGTGCATTACAAAGACCAAAAGGCATACGCCGATATACGTAGGTTCCAAAAGGACAAGTGAAAGTGGTCTTTTCTTGGTCATTAGGATCGATTGGAATTTGAAAGTATCTTGAAAATCCATCGAGGAAACAAAAGAATTTATTTCCTGCTAGTCTTTCAAGCATTTGATCCATGAACGAGAGTGGAAAATGATCTTTTCTGGTGGCTTTATTTAATTTCTGATAGTCAATATAAACGCGCCAACCAGTGACAGTTCTAGTAGGAACTAGTTCATTCCGTTCATTAGTCACAACCATCATTCCTCCTTTCTTGGGAACACAGTGAACGGAACTCACCCAAGGACTATCCTCGATTGGGTAAATCATACCAGCATCGAGAAGTTTTATGATTTCCTTTTTGACAAATTCTTTCATGTTGGGATTGAGTCGACGTTCACGTTCCACAACAGGTTTAATCCTATCTTCGAAATTGATCTTGTGTTTGCAGAAATTGGGAATAATTCACGGATGTCGATGTTTTCAAGCGAAAGCTTGTTTATGATTTTGAGGACATAAACTAAACTTTCTTTCTCATAGGCCTCGAGTAATGAAGATATGACTCTTGGAAGAAGTGAGTTTTCCTCCGGTAAGCATATTCAAGATGATCGGGAGAGGTTTGAGCACGAGATCATTGGTGGTTCTTCGAGAGAAGATTTTATTCTCATCTCGTCATCAAAAGTTATTTCTTCAAAATTATCTTCCTCCATTTCTTCCTCCTCCGTGTTATCTCCTTCGAACTCTACTTTCATGAAATCAACAAACTCTTTGTCAAAGTTTGTTTCATTGATTTTTTCCAGAAGTAGTCATGAATGGATCAGATTCGTTAACTAATGCATCCAATTCTTCGTCAGTGACTTCATCGATAACATCGATGTTGAAACAAGTGTCATCATTGGAACGTGGATAGCGCATTGCCTTATCGATTATAAAGGTGATTCGATCTTCTCCAACTCCAAGGTTGAGTTCTTTTCCTTTCACTTTGATGATTCCATCAGCGGTATTTAGGAAAGGTCTTCCTAAGATGAGTGGGACTTTTCTATCTTCTTCCATTTCTAAGATTACAAAGTCCACGGGAAAAATGAATTTACCAACTTGAATAAGCATATTCTCGGCTATACCAATAGGATATTGATAAGAATGATTTGCTAATCGAATGCTCATTTTTGTTGGTTTAAGGCTGTTGTTGCATAATTTGGAATACAGCGAATAAGGCATCAAATTGATACTTGCGCCAAGGTCGGCTAAAGCATCGCATTGAATATTATTCCGAAAGTACATGGAATAAGAAAGATCCCGGGATCTACGAGTTTTGGTGGGATTTTGTTTTGAACGATGGTCGAGCATTCTTCGTTAAGGAAAGTAGCTGATATTTGCTCTAGCTTGCTTTTGTTATTAAGAAGTTCTTTCAAGAATTTCCCGTAATTGGGCATTCCGGCTAAGACATCAATGAGAGGAACATTGAGTCTAACCTCTTTGATTATTTCAACGAACTTCTTATAACGTTCTTCCATTTTTTCTTTCTTAAGGCGTTGAGGATATGGAATTTTTGGTGTGTACGCCTTGATAGATGGGATGGTTTTCTTTTTGGTGGTTTGAGTTGTGTTGGTTTCATCAGCTTCATCCTCACTATCTTGGGTGATAGGAGTATTAGAATTTGGTGGTGGTTCGTACGAGAGACCACTTCTTGTGAAGACAGCATTGATATGCTCATTTCTTGTTTGTGGTGGACGGTACGTTTTATCATTTGATGGTTTTGGGTTGGATTGGGTGTTACTTGGTAAAGAACCAGATGGTCGAGAGGAATGTTGGTCGAAAATCGCTAAATTTATTTTCAAGATCTTGGATAGATGCTTGATGATTTTTCTGTCCCTGCTCAACTTTGGCTTTGAGATTGAAAAATTGATTTTTGATGAAATCATTCGCAGATTTTTGAGCAGCCACCTTTTTTTGAATTTGGATTCTTCCATCTTTTTGTCGGAGTTTTTTGGGGGCGGATTGTCAGTTCGAGGTTGAGAATCACTGTTGTCATCCCTTGGTCGGTGGTCTTGCCAATTTCCAGAATTTGGACCGTAATAATTACTACCATATCCTCCTCCACGATATCCTCCTTGGACATAATTCGCTTATCCTTCGTTAGGTCCACCCATGGGCTTATCGTCGCACTCAGACGATGGGTGATTTCCTCCACAATTGTTGCATCCGTCTCGCATTTCCTTCATTTCTTCTTTGATATCTTTGTATTGTGAGTCGATTTTTGAGGTTAAGGCTTCCATTTTCTCCATGAGGTTTGAGGTATCGGTGTTTTCGACAAAAGCAACGGTTTTTCGAAGAGGTTTGGTTTTTGAATCTTTAGACCAATAGAGTTTGAGAAGTACTCGATCTTCGAGTAATTGGTGTGCATCGTTAGGAGTCTTATAGAGAAAAATTCCTCTGGCATCAAGGATGCCTTGAGAGATTTCATCTAGTCCATGGTAAAAGATTTGGATAATGGTTCCTTTGGATAATCCATGTCTATGACAACTCTGGCAAATCTTTCATCCGAAGCCAAGCTTCGACAAGTGATTCGTTGGGATTTTGTGTGAAAGCACAATTTCTCCCATTAATCTATCAAACATGGCGGGTAGAAAGAATCGGCTTACAAAGGCTTGCCTCATCTCCTCCCAAGTGTTGATAATTCACGGGTCAATTCATTGTACCATACTTTAGCATCTCCGTGAGTGATGATGGAAAAGTTTGAGTTTGATGGAATTGACATTGGTGTCGCCATAACGGAACATGCCGCAAATTTCGATGAATTCGGCAATGTGCTTATGCGGATCGGCCCGCGGACGGCCATCGAATTGACGGTCTTTGATCATGGAAAGATGATGACCCTTCACGGTAAAGTTGTCACCAATGTTGACAGCGGCAATAGCACTCCCAGGGGTTGGTGCTACGACTCGGTTGGTTCCCCACATGGGTTGATCCTCCGTCATGGGAAAAGGTAAATTGGTGAAAGGGTTGTAAACGACTTTGGCTTCTACAAGGTTATCAAATGGTGGGTTTGGTACTCTAGGTACACAATTTTCTAAGGGTATGAAAGGTGTTCTTCTTCTTCTTTGAATCAAACGTTCGGGGTTGGTAAGAGGTGAGATTGGTTCTATTCCCGCTGCACGAGTGTAAAACCGTAAAAATCGTAAACGTGTAAAAAGACTATTATGCCCTCAGATTTAATATTTATTGAATACGTAAAATATGCTCAATACTTCGAGCTCATTTGAATTCGGTTCTAACCTAACTCGTACGTAACTAACTTATGAAAGATAATAATAACCGACTTACACTTATGTCTACAAAATAAATTAAATCACACATTATATAAGTTGCTTGGACTATTGGCATGTACACATTACAAAGGAACATTTAACCAAACAAAATTAACATCATTGTAACTAAGGTAAACTAATTTGCATTATCTCCCCATAATTTAACCCAAATATACGCCCCACTTTTCTTTTTTATTTGGTCATATGAAACGTCCATATCCCTTCCATAATCTCCTCATAATTCCCATTTAATCCTAGAATATCTCCTCATTGGTAATTGCATACCATCATTCAAAAATAAATTACACAAACAATAAAACCCTACCTTCTCTAAGTAAAAGTGACGGCAGAAAAAGGATTCCCTCCTCCTCCATTTTCAGTCGAACAAAGAAGGGTCCAAGAAAGGTTCGTAGGCTTCGCATAGGGCTGATTCGTGGGTATTGTGATTCAAGGAGTCGCTTGGTTTTGTCGTTGGTTAATGATGTTGCTACTTTCGTGGGTTGGAAAGCACAAGAGGGTTCTTGGAGGCTGTTTCCGGTGGTGTTTATTTCGAACCATCCTCCATCATTTTGGCCGCATTTCCTTCTTATATTCACGCTTCAAGGGTAACACCACTTCGATCTCGTTTAACTTCCTTTGATTGCTATTTTCTGTCCTTCAATGTATCGCCTAGAACACATGCTTAAATCAAATATGTACGTCACATGAAATCATAAGATTAGCATACGTAAAACTTGTTTTGTCCTCTTTTTGATTGTCTCTTAATTATTCTATGAACCGACCCATGCTTATCTTATCTTGGTCGAACCTCTAGCATGTTAAAAGAAAGTGTCACATGAAAAAAAAAAAAGAGAGGATGCATAAGCTGCGTGAAATACATGTAAGGTGATATATAAACAAGGCTTGAGTGTGTATATAGCATGATAATATGGTATGTGGATGTCATGTGCATGTAAACTGTATATAACGTATGAGTGTACATGGATTTTTGAATCTTATAAAGTCTGGTTTTGTTGTTATTCCATGTGAAGTCATGCAACCTAGTGTGGTGTTAATCATATATAATGCATCCGTATATGAAATTCAAGTATCAGTGAGCTTTGTGTCTCGTGTGCATGGGAGACTTGGGTTAAGCCGTATTCGTTTCGTTCCGCCTTTAGTAATCTAAAATGAGTTTGTATATATGTGTATTCGGGTGTTCATGCATGTAAGTCGAGAGTGTATATGATTGTTATGTCGAGTTGGGATTTGGTCTGAGCTCCGAAAACGTTTTAGTCCGAAAAAAATTTTAAATGGTTTCTAAACTATGCGAAAAACCTAAGTAGCCATAAATGGAATTATTTTACATTTCAAACCCTCATCTTTGATAAAGGTCATAAATAAACCCTCAACTTTGGAAACTATCATAATAAACCTTAAACTACTATATTGGTCATTATTAACCTCTTTAGTCTATTTAATTGTCATTTGTAACCCTAAAGTATCAAAGTCACTAATTCGAGAAACTTACTAATTATAGAAAATCACTAAAAGTGGGAACCTGCTAAAAATGAAAAGCCATCTAAAGTGAGTAATCTAATCTTAATAAGCGTTATCTAATTCATAGGTTCTGGACGGCAGGATTGATTCATCGTGTGACCTTACTTTCCTATTTTGCTTGCTTCGAATGAGGTACAGATATTCTATCCCTTTTCAGTAGGGATTTCTTATGATTTTCTGATCCTTCGACTTTGTTCGCTTATGATATTTCAATTGCTATGATTCCTTTGCTATTGACCCTCTGATATTGAACCTTTGTTATCGATTCCTTTGCTATTTGACCATTGCTATTGAACTATTGCTATTGAATCTTTGCCTTGCTATTGACCCTTCCGTTATTGAATCACGCATCGAACTTCCGTTATTGAACCCTTTGCCACCGAACTGCTACTTGAACTTTGATATTGAACTGCTACACGAACTTTGATATTGAACTGCTGCTCTCGAACTTTGATATTGAACTGTTGCTATGAACCTCTCGAATTGTGAACCATTGATATTAAATCTTTGATTGTGAAGACCTATATATTGTTACACTTTGGACCTTTTGTTTTGACCTGTCAGATTGATACCCGAGCCATTAACTAGGCATGGGGGTTCCATGTCCGTGTCATTGATGCACCAATGGCATGACTCCAGTGTGCACGAGTGATGTTGCACACCGTCCCTATTTTGTATTGATTATGCGCGCTTCAGAGATATTGTATGGCCAATTATTGTATTGCAGGGGCGTATGGATGCATCCTAGATTTGTATTTGTTTTGTATTGATATATGGTTTGGTGATGTGGTTGGTGTGCAATACACCCTCACATTTTGGGAGCTAGCTACTCCAATCGGTTACCGAGGTCTCCCTCATATTGGTTTGGTATTCCGAGGTCACCCTCCGAATACAATGGTTACTATTGGTTACTTGGTCGCTATTGCCACTATTGATATGGTTTGTTTTGTTGGCTGGGATAGATTTACGATAACCCTTACACTTTTGATAAACCTATATTGTACCTTCCGTTTCCCAACACACCATGATCTCAGACTTGTTCATTACTCAATACCCTTATATGATTTACTTTTACCAAGATATAGATACTCCATTATATTGATCATTACACTTTCATTCCGTTACTTGGACTATGGTTCCATTCACGCATCGGGTTATTATATGTTTATTGGATTTGATTATGCTATTCATGTTTTATATGACTACCGATTTTCCCCGCTGCGATATGATTACTATACGGTTATCGATTTTTACCGTCATCTGCTTATATGTGATCTCACCATTATGTGACCCTCTGATTTTCGGTGACCATGCTAGTGTGTAATCGATAGTTTTTGTCTGCTTATCATGTATACTTGCTCGCTTAATTTCATGGACTATGATTATCCGATAGTATCCTTATCGCTTGTTGTTGACCGCCATGTCGCATTTCGGTTTATGCTACGGTTTGATTGGGTAAATGGTTCATTGGTGACGTCGGCTTGTTAATTTGTTTAGTTGCCTCGCTATGTCTTTAATTCATTTAATTATATCTTTATCTTGTATTCCTACTTATTACGTGTGACCGCCATGTGTTGTTGTTGTTAGTACTTCCATTGTCATGATAATGATTATGTTTTCAACTAAGGGTTTTTGACTCGTGTGATTGCCATGCTCACTTACTAATTAAGTGCTTCCGCTTGCCTTAGTTTTCTCTTTGACTTGTATGGCTTATGTTTTCCGAATTGATTGTATGTCAGTATATGTTGTGTGGATCGACACTGCTATGTTTGCTTATGTTTGGTTCTTGTATGCCTTGTTTGTATGTGCTTGTTTATATGTCTTCGATGCTTTGCTTTGCTTCGTTCTCCTTGTTATCTGCTCGCTTTGGATATCTCGTATAATTGTGTTCGCAGGATCCTCTTTGACTCATTATTCTCTTTTCGTTGCGACTTTGTTATCCGCTTCCTTCATTTCATTTTGCATTTCGATTCTATTTAGCTTCTTTGTTATATCGCTCACTGGCTTTTAAGCTCACCAAGCATTTCTTTTCTGCGGCAGTTTTAGATTTGAAGATGGGCTTTGATGGGTGAGAGTTGGATTATCCGAGTGGACCAAACCTAGTTACCTTATCATTTGGACTTACTTTGAAGAGTTTTTGTTTTGATTTTCCATTCCATTTTAGAAATTGTATTTTCCTCGTCAGCCAATTGTTTATATGATTTGATACTTCATTTTTAAGGTTTTCGTTTGTAAAGATTTTAATTGTATGTTCTGATATGACACCAAAATGTGACACTTCTACCCTCGTCGGGTTGGGGTGTTACAACGAGTGTTCATACAATGACCTAGAGAATCCAGGCAATATCTAAACACACGGACAAACAAAGAAAACAGTTTTCTGGACAGAAACGCGAAACCGGATCGGTGGCGAGGAGCGACCGATCGGTTAGATCAATTGGGTATGGTTTAGGGCGTAACCGGATCGGTTGTGAGACGACCGATCGGTTGAAGCTTTCTGATTTTTTTTTGGAATGGATCGTTTGACGTGGATTCAAAACTTGCTGAAACACAATCAAATCCCCAGCAGTGGCGCCAAAAACTTGATGTGCTACGTGTATACAAGTTTTAAATTTATAAAATAAGATTTACCAAATTTACCAATGACACATACGAGCAAGTACACTTGTCCGTTATAGGAAGATTTTGAAGGTAAGTCGGGATCGTTCGCAAGGATTTGAGTGAATCTGATGAACAAGTCTAAATCAACTAAGGCAATCCAAAACATATAACAACGAAAATAGATATAATGAAATTCAGATGATTAGAAACTACACTTGCTTAAACTAGTTTCTTATCCTTGATTAGTATGATTGTGTTAACCTCTTAACAGGTTGGTTACGATAATTAGTTGGTGTACTTATCTATTGTTCTTACAAGTTAAACCTTCATCAAGATTTTAGTTCATAAGAACAAGCATTAAGTTTAACCAATCAATTCAAGATCAATTCAAGTTTCATAAGTTTATTCTCACAAACTTAAACACAAAAACATCCATTTGCTTTATCAAATTTGCTTAAGAAATGGTCAATACAAAAGGTAACCGATTATAGACAAAAGGTTACAATTGATTGTCAACAACTAATCTTACGACCTTTTAGATGTTTCCAATCAATCCAACTTGATAATCAAAAAGCATTCTTATTACAACCACACCTTAGCCTTTGTTTAATCAAGAATAATGGGTAAAAACAATCATCCATAGACAAAATAATTATAACTAGTTGAATAACAATAAGTTCTTTTGATCTCTACGATTACTATCAACTAGTCAAACTTGATTAACAAATGTCACTGTGAAACTTTAGCACAATTGGATCTTAGAATCAACTTGAAATTGAATTAAAACATGTTAACACAATCACAAACTAATCACATGATAATCATCATCATTTAAGCAAGTGTATAAAGAATCTAGCCACTCATAGCAAACATAAACATAAACTCATAACTTTGAATATTAAAAAACATGATTAAGAGTCTTACAATGCTTGGAAAAAGATTACAAATGGTGAAGTAATGATTCCCAAAGTATTGGGGTAGACTCCTTGGTGATTTGGCCTCCAAATGTGGTACTTCTGGAACTCCAAACTTTCCTGGGCTTCTAACGACGAATTAGAGAGCTAAGAGCTTTGTTTGATGAGTAGAGAGAGTTGTATTGAAGTGTGTGTCTCATATGCTCACAAGAGGTCTCTATTTGTACTAGTTCCAAGGCCTAGGCTATTAATTGCTGAACTTGGCCTCCAAGGAGTTAGGAAGGGACTAGAATACACCAAGGGAAGGACCTAGAATCGTTTGGATAGAAAGGGGAAGCTTAATGATGAAGATTTGGCAGAAACAGGCCTTCCAACCGGATCGGTCGCATGACCAACCAATCCGGTTGGTCTTTTACTAGTGTTCCAACCGCATCGGTTGCGGGTGGAAACCGATCGGTTGGTCCATCTTTATGGGCATCTTTTGACCCTCCTCCAACAGATCTGGTTGCGGTTGCAACCGATTCGGTTGGTCTTCCTGAGTGACGGAAAATCAACCTTTACTTTATTCTGACTTTGTAGAGCTTGGTTATTTAATCATCTTGGTCTTCTATGGTACTTGAAATACTGATTTGTGCTTGACATTCTTCATTGAAACGGGAATCTTCCATTTGTTGAACATTCTTTTACTTTTCCTTTCGTTTCCCTGCACTTGGTTATAGACACTCTACAAACATCTTTTGATGCGATTAAGCACTGAAATCATATAAATATAACCAAATAACATATACAAAAGCACACATAACGCTACTGAAAACATGTACAATCTGAGCGTTATCAGTGCACTACACAATCTCTTCTTCAAAAGTTGAAATACTTCTTCTTCATCCTTTCCCCAAGTGTACCTCATTGTTTTCTTAGTCAATGTGGTTAAAGATTTGCTATCTTGGAGAAACCTTCGATAAATCTACGGTAATATCCAGTAAGTCCTAAAAATTGATGTATCTCAGTCGGGATCGTAGGAGTAGCCAAATCTTTAATGGACTCAATCTTGGCGGGATCTACGTGAATACCCTGACTATCAATAACATGACCCACAAACTGTACGGTCGAAATCCAAAATTCGCACTTAGAGAATTTCGCATAAAGGTGCTCCTCCTTAAGTAGCTTTAGAATAAGCCTTAGGTGTTATCCGTGCTCTTCTTTGCTCTTCGAGTAGATTAGGATATCGTCTATGAATACAATCATAAACTTATCCAAGTAGGGTTTGCATACTCAATTCATGAGGTCCATGAATACAGCCGGAGCATTTGTCAACCCAAAAGGCATAACCTGAAACTCATAATGCCCATAACGAGTTCTAAACGGGGTCTTCAATATGTATTCTTCTCAAACTTAAAGCTGATGATACCCGGATCTTAGATCAATGTTCGAGAAAACACTCGATCCTTGGAGTTGATAAAAAAGGTCGTCGATCCTAGGCAAAGCTTGTTCAACTCTCTGTAGTCGATGTACATATGGAAGGATCCGTCCTTCTTCTTAACAAACAAGATCAGAGCTCCCTAGGGTAAGGAACTTGGTCTGATGAATCCCTTCTCAGCCAATTTGGACAACTGCTTAGATAGTTCTTCCAACTCCTAAGAGGCTAATCGATAAGGTGCTCGTGCCACAGGTGCAGCTCCTGGCACTAAATCGATCTGGAATTCAACTTGTCTAACTGGCAGTAGCCCAGGAAAGTCTTCGGGAAAATCCCGAACAACTAGTACGTCTATTAACCGTTTCCTTTGTTCTTCCTTGCTCTTCTTCTTCGTAACCTGAGCTAGAAAGAGAAGACTTCCCTTCTCTATTTGTTTATGAGCCTTGGTGCAGGAGATGATATTTAATCTAGACGAATTTCCTCTAGTACTACCATCCCCGTATATAGTCAAGATCTCATTGCCGTAAGGCACACGCACGATCTTTTCTTCACAGAGAATGGCAGCATGGTACTTAGACAACCAATCCATTCCAATAATGACATCAAAGCTACCCAATGGGACTGGTATGAGATCGATGTTGAACGGGAGATTAAGAAGGTTCAGGGTACAACCTCTGATTATGGTGTTCACCCTTTCCATGTTACCATTGGCTAACTCAGTATCATACATAAAATCTAGGGCAATAGGGATCTTATCAAGCAGAGAGCTAAATGAAGTGGACACAAAACTCCTATCGACACCAGTATCAAATAGAACATAGGCGTAACGGTTATTGAGAAGGAACGTACATGTAACAACAGTCGGGTCCTTTTTGATTCCATTTTCTTTAACCACGTATGCTATTCCTTGAGCTTCTCCAGTATTACTCTACTAATTCCCAGTACCCTAATTTTCCTGGTTGCCTCCTGCTCCATGATACATTTGGTTTCCTCTATTACCTTGGTTTCCACGGTTCCAAGGTTCTCGACACTCATTCTTATAGTGTCCCTTCTTTCCATACCCAAAACACGTAACATTAGCTTTCCAATCCGGCCCAGGGGTTGCTTGAACCATAGCAAGAGCCTTAGACTTACATTCCCTAGCCATGTGTCCAACCTTTGAACATGAGCGACACACCACCGTACACTGTCCATGATGATGAGCTTACAACGGTTATAGTAGGGTTGGTTTCCGGCATAAGCCTTCTTCTCTCCAGACCCCATATCATAAGCTTTAGCAGTCTCTTGTCACTTGTTAGGGTACTTACCCTTCGAATGATCTTCCCACTTTCTTTTGTTATCAACCCCACTCCCCGCGTTGTCGCGAATAACCAAATCCATCAAATTATGAGCCAAAGTGATGGTCTCATGAAGACTAGTGGGTTTTGAAGAAATCAAATCATTCCTAAAAGAAGGTGGAAGTCCACCAGTTTAATGATCTATCTTAAATGTTTCAGTGCGAACCATCTCGGGACACAACAGTGCCAATTCTTGGAAATGGCGAGTGTAAGCTGGCATGTCAGTGCCATTCACCTTATGATTCCAGAATTCAAACTCCAGCTTCTTAACTTCATTTTGAGGACAATAATTCTTAATTAGCATTGCCTTAAACTCTTCCCAAGGCATAGTACAAGCCACATCAATGCCAACAGATTTGAGGAGTTGTTCCACCAAGTTAATGCCTAATCCTTCAATGTGAACGAAGCAAACTTCACTTTTGATTCTTCCTCACATCTACAAACCTTAAACACATATTCCATCTTTTCCAACCACATCAATACCAACAGATTTGAGGAGTTGTTCCACCAAGTTAATGCCTAATCCTTCAATGTGAACGAAGCAAACTTCACTTTTGATTCTTCCTCACATCTACAAACCTTAAACACAGATTCCATCTTTTCCAACCAACGCATCAGCACCACAACTCCTTCAATGCCGCCATACTCAGTGGGCATACAGCTTTGGAACTCTTTATAAGTACAACCACGATTACTACCATTAGGCCTAGGAGTTCCCGCCGCAGTGTTTGGATGGTGTGAATGGAAGGGTTCGTTGAGTTTCGTGATTTATATCTTGAATTGGTTTTAATGAATTTGGATTTGATTACGTATTCTACAATTTAAAGCACGGAATTGAAATTTAAGCACGTAAAACAATGTAAACACAAATTATACTACTACTAAGCCTAAGAAACAATAAAACGATGCTAAGTTATTTCCTACGATGCTAAAACACAAAAACGTGAAAAACCGGGAACACACCGAGCCATAAAAGTGAAAAATTTGCAAATTAAGGGCTAAGGGTGCAAAACTAATTTCCTAAGTTCTGATTGACTAAAAATAATTTTAGAAAAAAGCCGGGAATTTTTTTGACTTTTAAATTATTTTTTATGAATTATCTAAGATTAAAACTAAATTAAATGATAAAAAATATAAATTGATTTTATAAAAATCTGCAAAAATTCCTAAAAATACTTTAGACTACACTGCTCCTATGAAAAATAAAAAAGTTGGGTGTTGCTTGGAGAAATAAGCTAAAACTAAGCTAAATAGGGCTGATTAGTTCAAAACTCAAATGACCTTAAAGAATAAATTGTGCAAAATATTTGTGAGACAAGCCCCAAGGGCTGTTGGTTAGAGGGTGCTGTGTTGGTGTGTTGAGTGTGGAGACCCAGGTTTCGAATCTGGGTTCCTACACTTTTTTTTGAACTATTTTTTTTTTCAAAATTTTCTTTTGGGAATCAAAGTTATAATCAAAATGAGCATCTTTTGTAAAAACGTTTTCTTTGAACTCAACCCATAAGCTATATAAACAGCTTCATACCAACTGTTGGTGGACAACCACCAAACAAACACACTTTTAGCAATCAGTTAAGCTCACATAAACCAAGATAAGCAGTCCAAGCATACAATAAGCATAAAGTAATCACAAAAACCTAACACATGAATGAGTAAGCTATAAAAAGCAAGAATCAAGTGGGAAAAGCAGTTGGCATAAACTTGTTAGGGGAATCCTAAAACTAAAAGAATGGGAAATAAGCAATGGATAAGCTCAAGTAAGCACCTAATAAGGTGAAACTAATCTAACCTATTATAAATCACTAATAGCAACAAATGAAACTAAATAAGCTCAAAGTAAGGCCTAATAAGCACTTAAAAAAACAACAACAAGGGACTGCTGTGGGTAGATCAGCAGCAAATCAGCAAGTTTGGTACCTTATGAGCTCATTTTGGATAAGCTAAAGGATGATATAGCCCGTGAGCTTCTGAGCTTATGGAATCCACCAACCCATATTACTTTTGCACCTAAATATGTAGCCTGAATAAGCTGTTTACAACTTATAAATAAGTTATAAAAACCTGGAATAGAACTGAGTAAAAGGTGCATAACAGTTAAGTTCCAAACTACCCACTTTCAGCCCACTGCGGCCTTAGTAAAACAATTTTTTGATTTTTTTTTTCTTTTGGCACAAGATAAATAAGCTAGTAAACTCACTATTTTTATTTCTTAAAATTTTTTAACACAACTAAAAACTTCACCAAATGGCTGCATAAAACTGACAAAACTCAATTTCTTTGAAACAAAAAAAAATATTCTAATTGGCTAACTCATTGGAATAGACTCAGTTTGTTTTTAACTTCAAATGGACTCAAGAAACTCTATTTAACAATGACTTTTGATGTCAAAATGGGTATAAGTTGGCTTCAGACCCAAAAGTTATGATTACGCCAAACACTCCTTTGTGGGTGAATTCCCTTAAAACTGTTTAAAAAAAAACTATACTGGACTTTTCTTTAGTAAAATCTACTTTGAGACTTAACTTGATACCTTAGAACAAATAATAAGTATGATAAGCAAATAAGCACTTATGTGCTTATTTGCATATAAGCAGAAATAGTGAACTGATAAGTGAAGAACAGAAAAAATTTCATTAAAAAAAATGGACAATACAACTTAACAAAACATAAACTAATTTTAAAACTACTAATCCTAGGTGCCTTATCAAATGGCTACATGAAGCTATTTATACTAAAAGCTAAGTCTTCAATGTTGAGGACTTGTGTTTCTTCTCTGAGGGTAAACCAGCCAAGTACTCATCTTGTGCTTTCTTAAACTCAATCTCTACCATCCAACTAGTAGGTACACGTGAGAGTAAATTTGAGCCGTCCCTTGGGTCTTTTTGACAAGGATTGCCAAGGTGGACATTGGGAGGAGAAGAGTAGTGGGTTTGGGATATGGGGTTGAATAGGTAAAGGGGTGAGGTTGGGGTTGAGTGTATTGGGTGAAGAATTCTGGTGGGTAAAAGCTTGGTTGAGTCTGGGTTGGAGAGAAAGCAGGAAGGATTGGGAAAAGTGGAGGGAAACAAAAGAGTTTTGGGTCGTTTTTATTACTGGGTTGGGGAAGGGGTTTATGAAAGGGTTTGTTTTAAAAGGTTTTTAAGTTTATTAAAAGGTTTAAAATGTATTTTGGTTTTTTAAAGTTTTGTATTTTTTTTTTGAAAACTAAAAATTGTTTTTTAGGAAAATAAATTTTTACAAAAATTGGTTTTTGAGGTGAAATGGGATTTTTTTGATTTTTGGTTTTGACGGGCAAAATGGACATTTGGGTTTCATGGAAGGGCAATTTGGTAATTTTTGGGTTCTTGGTTAGGTTTTAAGACGGTTTTCCCAAACCCACTCTAAAAACGTGTCCGCGTCTTCAATTGATCAATGATCGTAGAAAATCACATCCCGGCATCGGCTTCTCAACACTTTTATGATTTTGGCTTGATTTTGCTCGTTTTCGCTCTGTTTTCAATCCTTTTGTACCTGCAAGACATAAAACACACTCCGAGGATATTTTTGACATACTTTGATCGTATTTGGGTGTTTTTGGTCGTTTTTGAGGTCTTAGGTAGGTAAAAATGATGAGTGAATAAGCAATCATCAAATCCCCCAACACTAGGCAATTGCTAGTCCCTAGCAATCAATCATGTAAAGTAATGACTGAAATCAAGATTACCAAGAACACCCCGTTTTGACTTTTTTTATTCGATGCGAGAAATTTAAACTAGACTGAAAGTAAACAACATGCTTGATTAACAAAAAGTGGTATCATGGAACGGGATTCACACAAAATGGGTGTCTCCAGGGAATTTGAATCATCATCCTCTTTTTTATACTCTCAAACTAAGTCTAAACTTATTGTGCAAATGTTTTGGCAAAATGCTAACACTACTTATACCAATAATCTATGTAAGTCGAGACTTAACTTTTTACTCCCATAGTTTATACAATTTAAGTTCGTGTGCTCATTTTCAAAAGTTTGACCATTGAAACCGACCTTGTTATGGTTGTTATCCACTTAACTAAAATATTAACTCCCCGGAAACTATGAAAGTCTAAGGATCGAAAGGGCCTCTTCCATGTAGCGGCTTTCTTCTCGGCACATCCCAAACTAGTTGGCTTTAGGTGACCGGGATTTTGAAACCTCACGGAGAATAGTACCGGAATTAGCGGGAATTCGATTCCAAAGATTTACGAGGCTACCATTAAGTTAAGACTAAACCTAAATGTATAACAACCGATGATAATTTAGAAGTTCGAAATTCAAAGGTGAGATCACTACATGTAGCGACTTTCTTCTCAGCTTGTCCTTTTAAGGAGGCTAGGTTTTCACCTTTGAGAATAGTATCGGAGCTTTCGGGGTCTTTGACTTCAAGAATTTCCAAATTACCGTCAAACTTTTAGACAACTTTGACGAATCCTAGTTCAACTTCCGATTTAAATTTAAGAAAAAGCAAGTTTTGCACATTTATTCATAAGCAACATAGTACTTTTATTCTAGGACTCACATTTTCATTTTTCAATTTTTTTTTTTTTTTTTTTTTTTTGATTTTTCTCACTTTTCAATTATTTATTTATTTATTTATTTATTTTACTTGCAATTTATTTTTGCATCATTCAAGCAATATTACTCACTTTCATTTTGCAACATTATTCCAATTTTAAGAAAGTATGCTTTTCTAAAAATTTAAATAAAAAGTTAAACTTGGACTCTATATCAATTTTTCTTAAAAGCTTTTTTTTGTAACAAGACGATTTGAATGTTCAAAATTTGACAACGAGCACGTATTTTAGATGAGTTAGATATCTTTTGGGAGAAAAAGCCATAAATTACTTATATAAGCTCTAAAGAGAACCAACTACTCCACGCTTAGCATTTTCATTTGCACAACTCGTAAAAACTTAGCCTAAATGTTAAGAGAGCAGCTAGATCAACATTCTAGCAGAGTCGGGATTCCATTTGTTCTAACCTAGTCAAGACTAAACTACCATTAATACCGAAGTATTAACACTTTAATTTTGTGTAAAGCACTTCTTTTTTATGCAAATTTTTTTAAATTTTGGTCAAAATGGGGGTACTAGTGTGACAAAATTTGACAGAATTCCCCCTACACTTAGAACTGAATATTGCCCTCAATATTCAAAGTCCCGGCCGAAGCCGATACTATCAAACAGAAAAAGGTAATACCATTAACAAAGTGTGTGGACGAAATATGTTATTTTACACAAAAAGGATTTTTGAAAACATATCCCCAGATAAACGTTAGCAAAATGATCGGATATTGGGAAACTCGATTGAAAACAGTCGAATCAATCATCACGATCAAGGGGGATTCCTGAAAACACGAGCAAACACACAAGAAGCAAACACTGTAGAGGTTTCCCCCCACACTTAGTTGATAGAAAATATAAAGAAGTCAGAAACATGGGTGGACACCCATGAAATGCTACTGTTTTTGTTAACCGAGTCGCTAGCTTGACTCGACCCCGAATTCATTGGTTCATGGGGAAGGTTTGGAGATCCGGGACAACCATGGGCGGTATGTCCACTCCAAAATAATGTTTCAACCTATGTCTGTTACGAATTGGAAATTCCATAAGGAAGTGTCGGTCACCCCAATTATAGTCTAGCATATGTTAGCTCGTAGACATATCGTTATTTACGTTATTTAGTAGTTAATTAGTTATTTATTAGCGTAGATTAGTTTAGAGTAACACCGTGGAGGAAGGACGGGTCTTTACCCACTGTATGCCTGATCCAAAGCCCGATAGGAGAGCGTATTGTCTGTAACTATAAATACCCCTTCCATCGTTGGAAGGGGTGTAGCTTCTTAATCTAACCTTGCATTTTGTGTTTTACTTTCTCTCTCAAGAACTTCCTCTCTCAAGAACTTTCTCTCATATCTTTCACTCTCTAAACATGTCACACTTGTTTAATCATCTCCCTAGACCACCTGAATCATCAAACAACATAAAATATACGATCCTAACAATGTCCATTCACTTTGAAGTTTGGCTCGTCGGTTTGAGATAACTCGACGATGCCATATGGAAAAACTTTGGCAATGGTGAATGGACCAGTCCAACGGGTCTTAAGCTTTCTTGAGAAGATTTTCAATCTAGAATTGAAAAGAAGGACTCGGTCACCGACGTTGAAAACGCGGTTCTTGATCTTTGAGTCATGGATCTTCTTTGTCTTTTCCTTGTAAATCAATGAGTTCTCGTAGGCTTGATCACGGAGTTCATTTAATTCATTGAGTTGAACTTTCCGGTGATCACCCGCGGACTTGATGTCAAAATTAACATGATTTAAGGCCCAATAGGCTTTGTGCTCAAGCTCGATCGGAAGATGACACGCCTTTCCGTATAAAAGCTTGTAAGGAGTACACCCGATGGGTGTTTTGTAAGCAGTACGGAAGGCCCAAAGTGCATCTTCTAGTTTTTCCAACCAAGAGGCATGGTTTTCACCTACGGTCCTTTCCAAGATTCTTTTTAAACCACGATTCGAAACTTCCACTTGCCCACTCGTTTGTGGGTGATACGCGGTAGAAAGACGGTGAGTGACACCGTACTTAAGCATGACTTTTGCGAATTGGTCGTTGCAAAAGTGCGTACCGCGATCACTAATGATGGTACGGGGAGTTCCAAAACAGGAAAAGAGAGACTTTAAGAATTTCACAACTACTCGGGCGTCATTGGTAGGGAGCGCTTTCACTTCCACCTATTTAGACAAGTAATCGACCGCCACGAGTATATACTTGTTCCCTCGAGAAGATGGGAACGGCCCCATAAAGTCGATGCCCCATACATCAAAGATCTCGCACACTTGAATGGCATTTTGAGGCATTTAATCTCTTTTCAAGATGTTTCCATGACGTTGACAAGCATCGCAAAATTTGACGAGGTCATGGGCATCTTTGTAAATCGTGGGCCAATAGAAACTGCAGTCAAACACCTTTTTAGCGGTGTAGTTTAGGCCATGATGTCCCCCCGTGGGTCCATGATTACAAGCATTGAGAATTTCACTGGCTTCTTGGCCGTGAACACACCGTTGGATGACTTGATCCGCACAAACCTTAAACAAGTAGGGGTCGTCCCAGAAATAATGCTTAACATCTTTGAAAAATGTGTTCTTTTGTTGGGACGACATCCCTTACACAACAAAGTTCCCCGCATGATAGTTTGAAAAGTCAGCAACCACGGGGTACTCGAATCTCCACGTTGAGATACCACATTAAGTGTCTCGAGAGGAAATGTTTCATTTATTTCCTTTTTGTCGAGCACACCTTGATGAGGGTTCTCAAGACGGGACAAGTTATCAGCCGCAAGATTCCCAGCTCCTTTTTTTATCACGGACAATGATATCAAATTCTTGTAGGAGGAGAATCCATCAGAGAAACCTCGGCTTTGCATCTTGCTTAGCAAAAAGATATTTGATGGCCGAGTGATCCATATTCACTATGCTTTTCGACAAGATCAAGTATGGCCGAAATTTCTCGAAAGCATACACCACGGCTAGTAATTCTTTCTCCATCGTAGTGTAATGTGCTTGAGATTCGGTTAACGTTTTGCTAGCATAGTGTATAGGCTGGAAATGTTTAGCCTTGCGTTGCCCCAAGACTGCTCCTATGGCGAAATCGCTTACATGACATATAAGCTCGAATGGTAATTCCCAATCGGGGGCAACAAGAATTGGTGCTTCAGTGAGTTTCTTCTTAAGAGTTTGAAAATCTTCAATGCACTCACTAGAGAAAATGAAAGGAGTATCTTTTTCAAGAATTTGGGTCATAGGCCGGGATATTTTTGAGAAATCTTGAATGAAACGACGATAGAAACCGGCATGACCAAGGAAACTTCTAACTCTTTTGACGGTAGTGGGAGGAGGTAGCTTGGCAATAACATCAACTTTAGCTTTGTCCACCTCAATCCCGTTCTTAGAGATCTTATGGCCAAGGACAATGCCCTCTTTGACCATGAAATGATATTTCTCCCAATTTAGAGAAAGATTCGTGTTTTCACATCGTTCAAGCATCTTGTCTAAATGAGAGAGACATGTTTGGAAAGAATCCCTAAAGACCGAAAAATCATCCATAAATCCTTACATAGTCTTTTCGATCATATCATGGAAAATGGCCATCATACACCTTTGGAATGTACCGGGAGCATTACACAAGCCGAAAGGCATGCGCCGGTAAGCAAATGTTCCGTAAGGACACGTGAATGTGGTCTTTTCTTGATCTTGCGGGTCTATGGGAATTTGGAAATAACCCGAGAAACCATCGAGAAAACAATAGTATTCGTTTCCCGCTAATCTCTCAAGCATTTGGTCCATGAAGGGTAAGGGAAAATGGTCTTTACGGGTGGCTTCATTTAACTTTCGATAGTCAATGCAAACACGCCAACCCGTAACCAATCGAGTAGGAATCAACTCATTTTCATCATTTTCAACAACGGTTATGCCACCCTTTTTGATCACAGAATGAACGGGGCTCACCCAAGGACTATCCGAAATAGGGTAAATCAATCCGGCATCGAGAATTTTTATGACTTCTTGCTTGATAACCTCATGGATTTTAGGATTCACTCTTCTTTGTTGTTGAACCGCCGGTTTGAAGTCATCTTCCATTAGAATCTTGTGTGTACAAAATTTCGGGTTAATACCCTTGATGTCGGAAAGTTTCCAAGCGATGGCTCGCTTGTGTGACTTCAAAACCTTTAGGAGAGCGGCTTTTTCATCCTTACTCAAGTATTTAGCAATTATGACGGGTAATTTATCGTCACCCTCCAAAAATACGTACTCGAGATGAGGTGGTAAGTCATTAAGTTCGACCTCGGGAGGATCATTAGATTTTTTGATGTTTTTAATTTCCTCTTTATGATGTTCTTGAGGAGGGAGTAATGAAGGATCATCATTAAGAAACTTCTCAATGAGAAGAATATCTCCCTCGATGGCATGACCAATTTCTCGTGAAACCGATTCACTTGGTAAGCAAGCTTCAATCTCTTCCAAGTTAAAGTTACTTCCCTCAAACGGAGTGAGGGGAGGGGAAGAGATAGCAATGATGGGATCAACTGAAGTGGGATTGCCACTCGAGAATCCAAGAATTTCTTGAGAATACTCCTCTGATACAATGTCAATGACATCAATTTTGTTTACGGAAGTGTCTTCATAATTGGGGGAGTATCTCGTCATCTAATCGAGATTGAAAGTAACGGTTTCCTTGTTTACCCTTAAAGTGATTTCCCCTTCATCAACATCGATTAATGCACGACCCGTTTTCTAGAAGCACCTCCCAAGGATGAGGGGTACTCGGGGATCGGCATCAAAGTCGACGACAACAAAGTCGGCGGGGAAATGAAATTCTCCTACTTTCACACATACATCCTCGGCTATACCTAACGGATGAGAATTTGTATGGTCGGCAAGCTCGAGGATCATACATGTAGGTGTAAGTGGGGGTAATGAAAGAATTTTCCACATAGAGTGTGGCATCAAGTTAATGCTCGCGCCAAGATCAGCCAAAGCTGAGCATTGAACTAAGCCTTGAAAATCACACGGGATAAGGAACTTGCTGGGGTCTCCTAACTTTTTGGGAGGTTTTTTAAGGATAACCACCGAACAATTCTTGTTCAAGGAAGTTTTATCCAATTCAGAAATATTTTATTTATTATTCAACAAACTTTTGATTGTTGGACCCAACATGGGAATTAGAAGAAGAGCGTCCATGAAACTAATCTCGAAGTGCAAATCTTGAAAGATTTGGATAAGCTTCTCCATTTGATGATTAGTTTTATCATGGATCCTTTGGTCATTAAGCCTCGAGGGATAAGGAAGTGAAGGCTTAGGAATGGTCATCGGAACAACGGGTTCCGGAATTGGAGGTAGGACAACTGAAGGTTGGACTTGTGCGGTACTTCGTGGGCTTGAGATATGCACCTTGTCCTTTGCCACCTCGGTTTCTCGTTCCACATCCCTCACCAGAGAAGGAGTAGGCATCGAGGGTTCATCATAAGATTTAGCACTACGAGTGGCAATAACATTCAACTCTCCCTTTGGGTTGGAAATGGTATTACTCGAAAGAGTCCTCGAAGTTGAAGCTTGATTCTTTTGACTCATGAGACTAGCAAACATGCTCTCAATCTTGCGTTGAGATTGATCAATTTTGTTACTAGTGGCTCTAAGCTCAGATGTAAAATCATTTTTCAAGGCGGTTATCTGATTTTGCATAACCATCATCTTAGCCACATTTGCTTTGATATAATTAGCAAGTTCATTGGAGGCTTGAGGAGGTGGAGCTTGAACATGTTGTTGTGGAGGTTGGAATCGGTTTTGATTATGATTTCCCTGATTTTGAAATCCTTGATTTTGAAAACTCCGATTCTGATTCTGATTAAACTGATTATTCCTGTTTTGCACATTTTGGTTGTTTTGATTTTGGTTGAACCCAGGTGGTCCAAGGTAATTGATAGAATGATAGCTTAGAAGGCTGGACACTCGAAATAAGGTTGTGGACCTCAACAAGTCTCACAACTCTTGTTCACGACATTCACTTGTTGATTATTATTCATTTGACTCATTTTAAGCACATCGGCGGATATTTCTTCCAACTTTTTGGTGAGAGTAGTGTATTCCGACGATGAAGCAGTGATAGATGTCGTTGACTCGCTCCTCTCGGTTGAGGAATCCCAATAATTATGGTGGGCAGTCATGTTTTCAATGAGATCATAACACTCTTCGGGTCACCTATTCATAAAGGTACCACCGGCAGCAACATTGATTGTGTCACGATGTCTCAATGTTAACCCGTTATAGAATGTATCTATTTGGGTGACAAGAAACATGTTGTGGTTCGGAGATCGATCAATCGAAAGCTTATAGCATTCCCATGCCTCAAATAAGGACTCATCGGGTTGCTGCCTAAAGTTGCTGATTTCATTCCTTAGTTTCGTCACCATCGACGGTGGAAAGTATTTCGCCAAGAATTTGGAGATCATTTCATCGAAACTATGGATTGAGTTCTTGGGAAGATGATCAAACCATGCGGTGGCATGAAGCGTCAAGGAATATGGAAAGAGATATAAGCGAAGGGCGTCATCGGTGACCCTATTTTGCTTCATACTTCGGGTGACGGTGAGAAATTTGTCAAGATGCTTGTTGGCATCGTCACCCGGCAATCCCTGAAATTGGCAAAAACTTTGGACTTTTTGTATCATGTGATTCTTAAGTCCAAAATCCATGGCTTCAATGTTAACTGGGGCAATTGGACCGCCCCGTCCATCCATTGTGGGTTGGCAAAGCTCCTCCATCGTTCGGAGATCGAGAGCTTGATTTTGTGGACCCGGTACTTGGACTTGAGGTACGTTCCCTTGGTTTTGTGCCATGGTGGGTTGTTCAACGGTACGTATCTCGGGTACGTTTGCTTGGTTACGGTTACGCCTACGAGCTTGCGAACGAGTGCGCATGCACTTCCAAAAACAACACTTTCAATTAAAACAAGACCGAGGCAAAACACAAGGAACTTAAACCAATAATCCCACGTGAAATGATCACTTCTATAAGTAAAACGCACAAAGGAGTGGAGAGACCGTAGGTCAGCGCGAAGCTTATTAAAAACCCGTCTCTTTTCAGCCGCAATTTAATGTCAGGTCGTCCTTATACCCCTCACACAGTTTGTTAAACCGATAGAAATAAACCAAATCACGAGCGACACAAAGGCCAGTTTTGAATCTTTAGTTTGGGAACTTATAATGATAACACTCAAGTTGAGAAGTCTTATATTGATTGTGTGTTCTATTTTATTTAAAACAACAAGCAAAAATCTTTTTGTACTTTTAATCTTTTACATATATACAAAGAAAAGAAAAATATTTTTGTATTTTTATAAAAACAATAACTTCACGAGGAAGGTTCTTCAAGTCACTAATCGCAAAAATACGATATTGTCGTAACACACCTCCCCGACAGCGGCGCCAAAATCTGATTCGTTGTTTGTGAGTGTGGTGAATAAACACAAATATCAATATATCAAATTAAAAGCGAGATTCGACAAATCAACCTTTGAGAAAAAGGGTTAACGTGCCAAGTTTCACGAATGTGATAAAAGTGATACTAGGAAAGTGGTTTCCCGGGTCGTGTCCCAACGAGGTGCGAATGGAAGGATTCGTTGAGTTTCGTGATTTATAACTTGAATTGGTTTTAATGAATTTGGATTTGATTACGTATTCTACAATTTAAAGCACGAAATTGAAATTTAAGCACATAAAACAATGTAAACACAAATTATACTACTACTAAGCCTAAGAAACAATAAAACGATGCCAAATTATGTCCTACGATGCTAAAACACAAAAATGTGAAAAACCAGGAACACACCGAGCCATAAAAGTGAAAAAATTTCAAATTAAGGGATACGGGTGCAAAACTAATTTTCCTAAGTTTTAATTGACTAAAAATAATTTTAGAAAAAAGCCGGGAATTTTTTCGATTTTAAATTATTTTTTATGAATTATCTAAGATTAAAACTTAATTAAATGATAAAAAATATAAAGTGATTTTATAAAAATCTGCAAAAATTCCTAAAAATACTTTAGACTACACTGCTCCTAAGAAAAATAAAAAAGTTGGGAGTTGCTTGGGGATATAAGCTGAAACTGAGCCAAATAGAGCTGATTAGTTCAAAACTCAAATGACCTTAAAGAATAAATTGTGCAAAATATTTATGAGACAAGTCCCAAGGGCAGTTCATTAGAGGGTGCTGTGTTGGTGTGTTGAGTGTGGAGACCCAGGTTCGAATCTGGGCGCCTACACTTTTTTTTGAACTATTTTTTTTTCAAAATTTTCTTTTGGGAATCAAAGTTATAATCAAAAAGAGCATCTGTTGTAAAACTTTTCTTTGAACTCAACCCATAAGTCGATAAACAAATTAATACCAACACTGGTGGACAACCACCAAACAAACACACTTTTAGCAATCGCTAAGCTCACATAACCCAAGATAAGCAGTCCAAGCATACAATAAGCATAAAGTAATCACAAAAACCTAACACATGAATGAATAAGATATAAAAAGCAAGAATCAAGTGAGAAAAGCAGTTGGCATAAACTTATATAGGGGAATCCTAAAACTAAAAGAATGGGAAATAAGCAATGGATAAGCTCAAGTAAGCACTTAATAAGCTGAAACTAATCTAACCTAGTCTAAATCACTAATAGCAACAAATGAAACTAAATAAGCTCAAAGGCCTAATAAGCATTTAAAAAACAACAACATGGGACTGTTGTGGGTAGATCAGCAACAAATTTGCAAGTTTGGTACCTTATGAGCTCATTTTGGATAAGCTAAAGGATGATATAGCCCCTAAGCTTCTGAGCTTATGGAATCCACCAACCCATCTTACTTTTGCCCCCAAATATGTAGCCTGAATAAGCTGTTTACAGCTTATAAATAAGTTGTAAAAACCTGGAATAGAACTGAGTACAAGGTGCAGAACAATTAAGTTCCAAACTACCCACTTTGAGCCCACTGCGGCCTTAGTAAAACAATTTTTGGTTTTTTTTCTTTTGGCACAAGATAAACAAGCTAGTAAAGTCAATATTTTTATTTTAAATTTTTTAACACAACTAAAAACTTCACCAAACGACTGCATAAAACTGACAAAACTCAATTTCTTTGAAGCTAAAAAAAATATTCTAATTGGCTAACTCATTGGAATAGACTCAGTTTGTTTTTAACTTCAAATGGACTCAAGAAACTCTATTTAACAATGACTTTTGATGTCAAAATGGGTATAAGTTGGCTTCAGACCCAAAAGTTTTGATTACGCTAAACACTCCTTTGTGGGTGAATTCCCTTAAAACTGTTTTTTTAAGAAAAAAAACTATATTGGACTTTTCTTTTGGAAAATCTACTTTGTGACTTAACTTGAAACCTTAGAACAAATAATAAGTATGATAAGCAAATAAGCACTTATGTGCTTATTTGCATATAAGCAGAAATAGTGAACTGATAAGTGAAGAACAGAAAAATTTTCATTAAAAAAAATGGACAATACAACTTAACAAAACATAAACTAATTTTAAAACTACTAATCCTAGGTGCCTTATCAAATGGCTACATGAAGCTATTTATACTAAAAGCTAAGTCTTCAATCTTGAGGACTTTCTTCTGTGAGGGTAAACCAGTGTAACATATTGGATTTCATAAACACATCACATATATATAATAGAGTAAACTACACCATTCGTCCTTGTGGTATACGTTGACCATCAAGTTTCGTCCTTTGACCAAAAAAATTGCACCGTTGGTCCTTAACTGCGAAACGTTACTCAGCGTTGGTCCTTTGCTTTAACGGGACACACTGACGATCGTTAAGTCTAAAAATGTAAGGGTATTTTTGTCCTTTTACCATTTCTCTCTTCACTTCATCTTCACCAACCACAACTAACAGTTATTCTGCTTCTCTCTCTTCTCTCTACAAACAAACACCTACAATAAAAAAATCAAATATCTCATTCTCTCTTCCTTATCTTCATCTTCATCTCCATCAATTACATATTCTTCACAAATTCACTATATCAAAAACACTAATTTCTAAAAAATAAAAATCTTGCAGATAAATCCAACCGCCACCAGATTTCACCAAACATATTCCGACCACCACCTCTTTCTAAACTCAATTTCACTTCCTCCACCATTGACCAACTTAAAAACACTACCCTTCGTCTTTTTCCCAAGTCTTCTTCAATCATTCACAAACCAATAAAATTAAAATTGACAAAACCCAGATCCTTTAAAATCTTTAAACAAAACAAAAAAAATAAATAAAGGTTAATGTCAATACGACAAAATGAAACCGCCAACCGTCACCAAAGTGGGTCATCAGCCGCCACTGGGGTATCCTCTTCATATGAGCACATGATATCTACTACACCAAATCAAGCTCCCGATTGTTGCTCCAATGCTTGACCAAATCACACGACACCCTCCACCACCACTACGACACCATCATCATGAATCCCACCATGACACCATCATCATCAACGCAAACCACAGGGACACTATCCACCACCACCAACCGACTGTCGCAAACCACGTCTAATCCATCAAAAATTCATATGTGGTAACCCATGATGAAGTCACAAGTTTTCAGCTTCAAGATCTTATACAAGGTCTCGGGTAGGTGAATTTTTTTCGTGTTTGTTTTTTTGGTCAAAGGACGATCCTTGATGGTCAACGTATACCACAAGGACGAATGGTGTAGTTTAATCTTTTTGATATAAATAAAGATAAAGTGGCCGGAATATGTTTGTACGATGGAGGTGTGGTGACGGCAATGGTTCAAGGTCGAGGGTGGTCGAGGGTGGTGGTGGAGCCGTGAAAGCCCTTTTGAATAAAATAAAAAACAGGGTTCACGTGGACGAGTTATTAGCTATCCTTGCCATGCTTTCGAGTAACCAAAAAGCTGTTGAGGAAATGGGTGATCTTGGGGCAGTTTCGTGTTTGCTTTCTTTAATAAAGGAGACTAATTGTGCCCGAAACAAGGAGAATTGCATTGTTGTTTTGTACACTCTTTGTTACTATGATCGGACAAAATGGAAGGAGATGAGGGAAGAAGAGAGCACGTTGGAATTTTGATGTTATTTAGGGCCATAGAATAAGAACCAAAATTTGTTGGTTACCACTTGGAATAATATTTTTGTAAATTATTGATGGATATAATAAAGTGAGGTGAATGGTTGTGAATCAAAATAAGGAAGAATATGCCAATAATCAATGGATCGTATTGTGTCTTTTGTGAGTAAAAGACAAATATACCCTCCACTTAACAAGCCTTAACGCCCGTTACTCACAGAAGTTAGGGTGAGGGACCAACCGTGACTAACGTTTCGCAGTTAAGGACCAACGGTACAATTTTTTTGGTCAAAGGACGAAACTTGATGGTCAACGTATACCACAAGGACGAATGGTGTAGTTTACTCTATATAATATGGGGCGTATATTATTTATTTATAGAGAAAGAAAGTGGAAGAGTATAGGGAACTTAGTGAGATAAAGAAAAATGATATTATGAAGCTCCAACCCTCTACCTTGGGAGGTAGAGGGTATTTATAGTTTCTTACAAGACACACCTTCTACGGGCTGTGGATCAGGCATACAGTGGGTAAAGACCCATCCGTCATCCACGGTGTTACTTAACAAACTACTTATTAACATTAAATGACTACGACTACGAGCTTTCTAATGAATACATATACTTGCGGTGCCCGACTCTTTAACTATCGGATTTTCTAAATCCTAACAATCTCCCCCTAAGGGAGGTCACCTCGATTTACATTGAATACAAACATATATTACATTTTGATTGTTCTTGGATTCTTGATTAAGATCTTTGCTCTGTAGTCCGTAGCCTTTGATTCTTCATGTTCTTCATGTTTTGTTAGCTCAAGTGGAGGTCTTTAACTGGTCCATTGATGATGAGTGTTGAGCCAGCTTTGAGATCATCCGCCACCATAAATCTCTGACTCATCCTTTGTAGCATTGCCATCATGTGACTTTGTGACTATGGGACCGACATGCTCACATTCTGGATCATGATTTCTTCTCATCAGAGTTGCGGAAGCTTTTGTTGATTCATGATATTTGCAGTAGTGTAGCAGATGCATGGAGTGAAAATATCAGAGTCGTTGTTGAAGTTATGCAGTTATCATGAATTCTTTAGATATGAATGTGATGTGTGAGCATGCGGTTATGGATTGACTTCCCAATTCTGATCAGCTGCAAACGTTGGGTGTACCTGCATACAACAGTTAGCAATAAAGCGCACGAAAGTGTATTTGATCACTTCGTTGAATTGAGGTCCACGCCCACGGTTCCCGCTGATCAAGACAAGCACCGCTCGTGATCGTGAATAATTCAAGAATCTCCTTGATGTGGTTTCGCAATGCTCTAGCTGTTCTCAAACCGGAACGTCTCAAAGAAGACAACACGAAGTGAGTGAACCAGCAAATTGAGGTTTGCTGATTGAAGAAAATGATTTGAAAACAATCGTGTATTGCTTAATATAGAGTTTTTTGCAATACAACGAAGGTTTTAAGGAAAATTAATTATCAATCATAAATACCTTTTATTTTGAAATATTAATACACAGTCGATGTGCTAGAGAAAAGAATTTTTGAGCACAACGACTGGTTTTTCAAAGGTATCCGTCAATCCATTTCCTGGACCAAGGTTGATTCAAGGTGTAAATCGCCCCATCGTTTTTGTCCAGTTGTCACATGTTTGATCTATTGGATAGATCTCACATGCCACCTACCAAGAGCTTGTTTGATGTTGGCTTTAGAAGGTTTTCCATCTTCATTGTGAATATGTGAACATATCACTCAGATGTTCTGGCAATACCACAAGGATAATGCGTAGGACTCTTATGATATACTCTCACTTTCCACATTGTGTGAAATAGTGAGTCTTCATTGATTGTGTCCTAGAGAGATTTATTGATGATCTCATGGCTCTAGACTCAGTAGTGCACGTTTAGTTCGTATGCCGGAGACTAGGGAGAGGGTCTCCTTCTTCAATGTCAACAGTCTCTAAGAGAAAGTCGATAGATAATTTAGGTTCCCCGTGAGAATGAAACAAGTCCTTTTAAGAGGAACTTGAGTAGCTTGGGAAGTTAGTGCAAAGGCGTCCACGGGTCCGTGACGCCTTGTCTTCAATACCGGTGTTACCTTGGTAACCACCAGTAGCATATGAATTGAACCCGGTTTCTGCCTTAAGGTTGAAATAATGGAGGGCTATTTCTTTTCACCCTTTTCTCATTCATTTATTTTTCATTCTTCAACTCCTTCAGTGCTTACCGAGATTTCGTAACTAGAACCTTGTTGGGTTAGTTCCAGTTCTAGCTCTATCTCAGTCCGCACTCTTCCCATTTCTCTCTTTTCTCCTTTTTCCATCATACCTAAGGACTTCTACACTATCTAGTGGATTATCCCTGGGTAGATCCCTCCGGCTCTGGCGAGATCGTGGGAACGAATACCTAACCTAACCTTCCTTATATCTCCATGCATAATGTAAACTTGGTCGGTCCTTTTGGTATTGTTCTTCTGCCAATGAAACCAATTAAAAACCATTTGAAAATCAATCCAGGTACTTGTGATACATGATCAAAGTATTTTGTACCTAAATTGTTTTTGATATTTCAGAAAAGCTCCCCCTCAACATGTGCATCATAGATTTGAAATTTCTTTAGCACATGGAGGCAAGAGGACTTGAGAATCTCAGATTAGGAATAAATAATTCACTTCTTTGATCAACATTTTCTAAAGATATCGACATCACTTTCCCGATCAAAATTAGTATTTTAAATACTTAGTCAAAGATATTTTGGGAAAGGATGTGGTTTTCTAGGAGTTGCTCCCCCACAATATGTGCATCGAGATTCGAAAGAGTTTTGCACATATTAGTGGGAACATGCACTTTGAGACAAATAAATCACGTTTTAATCCCTTATGGTTTAAGATAAATGCTCCCCCTTAACATATACTTGGAAATTTTGAAATCATTTGGCATATGTAGGGAGGAGATCTTGCTCATCAATTTCAAAGCCATTTATCGACTTATCAGTTTAAATCCAATTTAAATCACAAATTCTCCCCCGATCACAATTTTCAAATTCATTGAGATTTGTGATCTTTATTGATTTAAATTGGTTTTGAAAGATTTTGAGGAGAATTGTGACTTGCGTTTAACACTTTTAACTGACAAGGATCAAATTCTGAGACTTTAAACTCCAATGATTAAACATGCTTAAGTATCATTTGAAAACACAATCTTAGACAAGGTCTGGATCTAATTGATCAAAGACGTTGTTCATTTTGATTACCCAAAGTTAGACCTTGCTCGATTACGTGCCAATTGTTTGAAGTATAACTTTTTGATTTGATAGAAATCATTCTCCCCCTCAATCAATGACATATATTGTTGATTGAGCGTAAGAGATTTTGTCAAAATGATAAGTCCAAATGATTTACAGATATTCCGAGTTATTTTCAAAGCAATTTTGTTTTCATAAGATGACAGATATTTTTCAGAAGAATATGTAGAAGGAAAAATATTTGTGATGGAAACATTTGTCTTTTTGGCGACAAACATTTGTTTTTAGAATCAGAGCATGAAGATTCGAAATTAATTTAAGCATGGCTCGTTCTTTCTTTTAAAACTGTTATCACCGATATGACAATAAACTATCATTTTCTCCATCCATATATATATATATATATATATATATATATATATATATATATATATATATATATATATATATATATATATATATATATATATATATATATATATATATATATATATATATATATTATATATACAATCGAACTTCATTTAAAGACCCTTGCCATTCTTTGAATGACAAATCAAAGTCCGTAGATGTTATCGAAGAACATAAATAGATGGAAAAATAATATTTTTGTGCTTTTTTAAAGATTTTCTGATTTTTATGGATTTTTAAAATTTTATATTTTTCTATTTTCTTTTTGTGGGTTTTATAATTTTGTATTTTTCTTTTTTAATAAATATGTACAAGAGATGGATGAAGAAAAACCATTACTCCTCGTCTTCCTATTGCAGAAGTTTGAGTGTTTCCGGTTGTAGACTTTTTAGACCAAGTCGTGGAAGGATAAACTCAAGACGTTCTCTAGGAAGAGCTTTGGTGAAGACGTTTGCTAACTGATATTCAGTCTTTACAAAACATAGTTCGACGAAACTATTCTCCACTTGCTCCCTGATGAAGTGATGTCGAATGTCGATATGCTTTGCTCTTGAATATTGAACGTTGTTGCATGAGAGAGCAATGGCACTCTTGTTATCACATTATAGAGGGATTTTGTTGAATTCAAAGCCATGGTCATACAATTGTGATCGCATCCATAGGATTGGAGCACAACAAGATGACATGGCTATGTATTCTGCCTCTGTAGAGGATATTGAGGTCCTCATTTGTTTCTTCGAAGACCAGCTCACAAGCTTATCACCCAAAAACTGAGAACCTCCTGACGTGCTTCGACGGTATCTTGACACCGCATGGTCAAGATCGTGATAGGTCGTTAGTGACATACCGGTGTCCTTCGGTACCAAAGTCCCATGTTGATGGTTCCTTGGAGATACCGAAGACCCGCTTAACCGCTTCAAGGTGCTTTTGGTAGGCTTAACGGTATATAGTTCACATGCATACAATGAATGTAATGTCCGGTCTCATCGCATGTAAGGTACATAGGGGATCCAATCATACTACGATATTTAGTTTGGTCAATCATGATCCTTGAGTGATCTTCATCCAGTTTAGTACACTCCACCATGGGAGTGTCAACAGGGTCACAAGAATCAAATCCAAACATCTTTAAGATTTCATTAGCATATTTAGATTGATTGATAAAAATGCCTCCGGGACTTTGTGAAATTTGTAATCCTAAGAAAAATGACATTTGTCCCATCATTGATATTTGAAATTTGGAGCCCATCTCCTCAGAAAAATGGTCACATTCATTGGGGTCAGTTGAGGCAAAAATAATATCATCAACATAGATTTGAACATGAATTAAGTGTTTGCCTGACTTTCTGGTGAACAATGTCGGATCAACTGCTCCTTTGTTGAATCCATTAGTTAGAAGAAACTTTGATAGCGTGTCGTACCATGCCCTTGGAGCTTGCTTCAAACCGTAGAGGGCCTTCTTCAAGCGATAGACATGAGTAGGATGCTCGATTCACAAAACCTTCAGTCGGCCGACGATACAACCTCTTTCGGATCTCCGTTAAGAAAAGCGGTTTTACATCCATCTGATAGACTACCATGTTCTTACTAGCAGCGTTAGCCAAGAAGATTCTGATTGCCTTGATACGTGTAACTGGAGCAAATGATTCTTCAAAGTCAATACCTTCTTCTTGATGGTATCCTTTCGCAACAAGTCGAGCCTTGTTCTTTAGCACATCACCATGCTCATCAAGTTTTACTTTGAAGATCCATTTTAGAGCAATGATCATAGCACAGTCAGGAGTAGGTACTAATTCCCATACATCTAGTCGATCGAACTCATGAATTTCTTCTTGCATGGCATTGAACCAGCTGTCTTCATTCATGGTAGTTTTAACGTCTTTTGGTTCGACCTTAGATAGTACGGAGTTGAAGAAGCACTACAAGGCATCATTTGCAAGTTGTTTACGAGTGGATACTTGGACGAGAAGGGTTTCCAATGATGTTGTCCAATGGATGGTCATGTGTCCATTTTCTAAGGTGTTCGTGTGGTTGTTGTTAAGGGACCAAGTAGCGAGTTTGGATCTCCGATAAAGATGGTTCAAGTTGGTTCAGAGCAAATATGTTCTCAAATGGCGCATCTTCGGGAGTAGCAAATGGGTTATCTCCATCATAGTTTGTAGAAACATTTCCATGATGTACACTCGATGATTGAGGATTCGATGATGATGATGAGTGATCCGCAGAGGCTCTTCTTGACTCAATGACACGTAAACCAAGGGTTATCTACGTTGATCGGGTTAGGGCAGCCATCGTTCATGGATTAGACCGATCATTAGCAATAGGCTCATAGTATTCATCAAACATTGGATCAAACAATTTCTTCAAATCATCTTCGAAGGAGGTACATATGGAAGCTCGCGGTGAGGGTTATGTACAAGAGAAGAACTAATGGGACTACTTAATGAATGTTAAGATGCGGGTCCGTAACTTGATTGTCCCGGAGCCATTTGCCCGCACGACTCATCGAACTTGACATGAATAGTTTCCATGATATCTCGAGTTCTTTTGTTGTAGATTCGGTAACCATTCTTGTTTGGTGCATAACCCACAAAAACTCCAATGTCCGCCTTAGCTTTTAATTTAACTAAATCTTGACCATCATTCGTTGGATAGCACAAAGCACCGAACACACAAAGGAAGGAGAGATCAGGTTTTTGATTGTGGACAAGTTCGTATGGAGTTTTTCCATGCGTGGTGTGTATAAGGGAACGATTTTGGGTATAGCAAGCAGTGGCAATGGCTTCAGCCCAGAGAAACATTGGAACCTTTGAGTAAATTAGCATTGTTCTAGCAGCTTTCACAAGGGTCCGATTTCGGCTTTCAACTACACCGTTCTGTTGAGGAGTACGTGGAACAATTCTTTGATGGCTGATTCCAATGCTTTCATAGAACTGACTAAGTTCTTTGTTAACAAACTCGGCCCATTGTCTGCTCGGATAATTCGGCAGCTTTATTAAGTCGAACTTGTAGTTGTTTAATAAGTTTGATGATGACATCTGGAGTTTCATCCTTTGACCTCAAAAACTTAACCCAAGTAAACCGAGAATAGTCATCAACCACGAATAACACATATTTCTTCCCGTTTATAGTTTACACTCTCATGGGTCCACATAAATCCATGTGAAGAGTATGAAGAACTTCCATTACTGGGTTTGCAGGTTTAGGTTTATGGGCATATTTCTTGCGTTTTCCCAATTGGCATGCTGAACAAAGATGATCTTTTTCATACTTCAATCTGGGTAAACCTCTTACGAGGTCCTTTCTAGACAAATCATTTATGGTTCTAAAGTTCAAGTGATTGAGACGATGATGCCATAACCATGAATTTGTTTTAGAGGCCTTTGATAACAAGTAGATTGGAGAAGACTTCATCATGTCTTCGATAGAGATTGTGTACAAGTTTGTTCCATGTTTTCCTCTTAAAAGTTCCACACCATCAAGTTCTTTAACGAAAAAAGTATGTTTTCTAAAAGCCACTTCTAAATCAGAATCACAGAATTGACCGACAGAAAACAATATATGACCAAGACCTTCAACATAATATACCCGGGAAATTACACTATCACCAACCACATAATCTCCATAACCTATAATTGCCCCAAAATCGTCGTTCCCAAATCTAATAATCCCGATAAATTTACTCACGAAGTTCATGAGCATGAGCGATCTCCAAGTCATATGCTTGGAACAAATGAGTCCGGTACCACGTAATCGATTTGAACGACCTGTAGTTGAACACAGACAAGAATGGATAACTGGATAATTGGGATCCCCATGCGAGAATGGGTTCCATTTGGTTAGTAAATGATATTGGAACACTCACATCAGAAGAAGAAACAATGATATCATTAGAGGTAGATGCCGAGCTAGTAGTAACAGTAGATCCATTCAAAGTATGTTCACTTCTTAAAGGTATAGTTTTACCAGTAGGCATCCATTTCCTAATGGGCTTGATAATTTAGGGCACAACTCATTAAGATTGAATTTACAGCCAGTAGGTATCCAATGATAACCTACATTACTAAATTTTCTTCCAGTTGGTTTCCAATGTTTTCTAGCTCTCTTCCACCTTGGTTTTCTGACCTTCTTATCCTGTTTTCTAGTATTAACAATTTTTACCAGAGATTTGACAGCATTACTCAAATCATTCACAACACATTCATGATTAATTCCAGAAATCAAGCATTCATTACACGTTTTGCAAGTAGTAGCAGAATTCGAATTAATTACAATACGCTTATAGCTAATACTAGAATCAACGTGATTCGTCTTATTCAACACAAACTTATTGTTCCTAGGTTGGTCTTCTACTTTCTTCCATTGATCACTCTTAGCTTGCGAGGTCCTATCTTGCTTTGTATTGCCTAGAGGCTTTGACCCACTTGCCTTAGTTTCACTGATTACTCTTGTAGACGGAATGATGGGAACATTAGTTGGTTTTGCTACTTTTTGCGTTCATGATCTAGATGTGCTGGGATCTGAAGTACTAGTAGGCACATCAAAGTTCACATGTTTAACTTTAGGCATAGAACAAGGCATAATGACTTTATCTTTAGTACAAAAGGATTTAGGGCATGTTGCTCATAAACATTCTAAAAGCTCCTGAGATCATTTGGCATATAAGCATGCATACCTAACTTCTCTATCAAGTGGTTTATTTATGCTATCATCTTCGACAATCTCACAGAGGCATTCTAGACTGTCCTTAAGATACGAAAAATATTCTTGACACACACGTTCATTATTTCTAAGATGAGGGGGAATATACTTTACAATCACATCATACTTAGAATCCGCAGACGCCTTTGATACAAAATTCTCATCACAGACTAGTGGCATTTTCCCTTTTACCTGACTTTTTAGATTCTCAATTTCCTTTTGTAAAGAAGTTATTTTTTCATTGTTCTTGTCACGAGTGACTTTCATTGAATCATATAACCCTTTGAAATGTTGTTTAACTTTTTCATTTTCTTCAAGAAAACTCTCATTTTCTTGTTGTAAAACATTAATGATGTTTTGAAGATGAAAGTTTTGAGAATTCTGAGAATCTAAGGGAGGAGGCATTTGGGAGCCATTAACATTATTCTTATCACCTTTCAATTGTGAAATTTGGGTTTTCAATCTTTTGATCGTGTTACAATGAGCTCGAATATGTTCATCACGTTTGCTTATTTCAAAACTGCATCAAACTCAGGAGCATCCGAGGATGTCTTGACATTTGAGGTTTTAATATTTTCTTTGAGATGTTGATATTTTAATTGAAAAGCAAGATGTTCAACTTCCAATTTAGAAAAATGTTTGACCAAGTTATCATGATCATCATGTTCAACTTTATCATGTAATTTTTGAATTTGTGGTTTCAAGCTCAATGACACGATCATTAGAAACTTTTAATGCAACAGTTAATTCATGAAATTGAGACGCAGTAATAGAATAATTTGTAACAGTGTAGAACACATCTTGAGTAACATATTGAGAGATCGAATTATCATGAATGATGTGCAGATTCTTTATCTCAATTTCATTACTCTTAAGCTCACGTTCATACATACTAACCTCAAATTCCATATCATTAAACATCTTTTTCACTTCTTTAATCTCTGTGTCCATCCCCTTTTGAAGACTCTCAAATTGTTCTTTAAGTTGTTTAAAGAAAGGCATGACCTCGCTTAAATAGCATTCTTTAGTTTGTTCAAACCCCTTTCCCTTGATTATCCCATGGGTGTGATTCTCTTCTTACACGCTCTCTCAAAATCAACAAATAGTTGGTAAACTACATAAAGGCTGATTAAGGTCTTGCTATTAGTGGGAAGATTTCTAGGCACTAAATGCATTGGTGTATTTGGAGGATACACAGTGGCTGGAGGCAATTTCCAACAAGGGGAATTCTTTGGAACAAGATTATATGCCTTTCATAAAACTGACTTAGTTCTTTGTTAACAAACTCAGTTCCCTTGTTCGTTCGAATAATTCTAACAGTCTTGTTAAGTCGAACCTGCAGCTGTTTGATAAGTTTGATGATGACATCTAGAGTTTCATCCTTTGTCCTAAAAAACTTAACCCAAGTAAACCGAGAATAGTCATCAACCACGACTAACACATATTTCTTCCCGTTTATAGTTTGAACTCTCATGGGTCCACATAAATCTATGTGAAGAGTATGAAGAACTTCCATTACTGAGTTTGCAGGTTTGGGTTTAGGGGCATATTTCTTGCTTTTTCCCAATTAGCATGCTGAATAAAGATGATCTTTTTTATACTTCAATCTGGGTAAACCTCTTACGAGGTCCTTTCTAGACAAATCATTTATGGTTCTGAAGTTCAAGTGATTGAGACGACGATGCCATAACCATGACTTTGTTTTAGAGGACTTTGATAACAAGCAGATTGGAGAAGACTTCATCATGTCTTCGATAGAGATGGTGTACAATTTTGTTCCACGTTTTCCTCTTAAAAGTTCCACACCATCAAGTTCTCTAACGAAACAAGTATGTTTTCTAAAGGCCACTTCTAGATCAGAATAACATAATTGACCGACAGAAAATAAATTATGACCAAGACCTTCAACATAATATACCCGTGAAAATACATTGTCACCAACCACATAATCTCCATAACCCATAATTTCCCCAAAATGGTCGTTCCCGAATCTAACAGTCCCAATAAATTTACTCCCAAAGTTCATGAGCCACGAACGATCTCCAGTCATATGCTTGGAACAGCCTGAGTCCAGGTACCACATAACGATTTGAATGACCTGCAGTTGAACACAAACAAGAATGGATGATTGGACAATTGAGATCCCCATGCAAGAATAGGTTCCACTTGGTTAGTAAATGTGATTGGAGCACCCACATCAGAAGTAGCAACAATGATATCATTAGAGGTAGATGTCGGGCTAGTACTAACAGTAGATCTATTCAAAGTATGTTCACTTCTTAAAGGTATAGTTCTACCAGTAGGCATCCATTTCCTAATGGGCATTGATCTAGATAATTTAGGTCACAACTCATTAAGATTGAATTTACGGCCAGTAGGTATCCAATGATAACCTACATTACTAAATTTTCTTCCTGTTGTTTCCAATGTTTTCTAGCCCTCTTCCACCTTGGTCTTGACCTTCTTATCCCTTTTCTAGTGTTAACATTTTTACCGTAGATTTGTGAATTACTCACATCATTCACAGCACATTCATGATTAATACCAGAAATCAAACATTCTTTACATGTTTTGCAAGAAGTAGCAGAATTTGAATAAATTACAGTACGCTTATAGCTAATACTAGAATCAACACGATTCATCTTATTCAACACAAACTTATTGTTCCTAGGGTGGTTTTCTACTTTCTTCCATTGATCACTCTTAGCTTGTGAGGTCCTATATTGCTTTGTATTTCCTGGAGGCTTTGACCCGCTTGCCTTAGTATCACTGATTACTCCTGTAGAGGGAATGATGGGAACATTAGTTGGTTTTGCTACTTTTTGCATTCCTGATCTAGAAGTGCTGGGATCTGAAGTACTTGCAAGCATATCAAAATTCACATGCTTGACTTTCGGCACAGAACAAGGCATCTCATGGGTTGCATGCTTAACACTAGGCATAGAGCAAGGCATAACGACTTTATCTCTCTTACAAAAGGATTTATGGCATGTTGCTCTTAAACATTCTAAAAGTTCCTGAGATCATTTGGCATATAAGCATGAATACCTAACTTCACTATCAAGTGGTTTATTTATGCTATCCTCTTCGACAATCTCACGGAGACATTCTAGACTATCCTTAAGGTACGAAACATATTCTTGAAACACAAGTTCGTTATTTCTAAGATGAGGAGGAATATACTTTATAGTCACAACATACTTAGAATCTACAGATGCCTTCGATATAACATGCTCATCACAAACAAGTGGCATTTTCCATTTTACCTGACTCTTTAGATTCTCAATTTCCTTTTGTAAAGAAGTTATTTTTTCATTGTTCTTGTCACGAGTGACTTTCATTGAATCATATAACTCTTTGAAGTGTCGTTTAACCTTTTCATTTTCTTCTTAAAAACTCTCATTTTCTTGTTGTAATACATAAATGATGTTTTGAAGATGAAAGTTTTGAGAATACTGAGAATCTAAAGGAGGAGGCATTTGGGAGCCATTCACATTGTTCTTTTCACCCTTTGATTGTGAAATTTGGGTTTTCAATCTTCTGATCGTGTTATAGTGAGCTCGAAACTGTTCGTCATGTTTGCTTATTTCAAAAACTGCATCAAACTCAGGAACATCCGAGGATGTCTTGATGTTTGAGGTTTTAACATTTTCTTTGAGATGTTGATATTTTAGTTGCAAATTAAAATGTTCAATTTCCAGTTTAGAATAATGTTTTACCAGATTATCATGATCATCCTGTTCAACTTTATCAAGCAATTTTGAATTTGTGGTTTCAAGCTCAATGACACGATCATGGGAAACTTTTAATGCAATAGTTAATTCATGAAATTGAGATGCAGTAATAGAATAATTTGTAACAGTATAGAACACATCTTGAGCAACACATTGAGAGATCAAATTATCATTAATGATGTGCAGATTCTTTATCTCAATTTCATTAATCTTAAGCTCACGTTCATACATACTGACCTCAAATTCCATATCATTAAACATCTTTTCATTTCTTTAATCTCGTGTCCATCCCTTTGAAGACTCTCAAATTGTTCTTTAAGTTGTTTAAAGAAAGGCATGACCTCGTTAAATAGCATTCTTTAGTTTGTTCAAAACCCTTTCCCTTGATTATCCTAGTGGGTGTGATTCTCTTACACGTTTCCCAAAATCAACAAATAGTTGGTAAACTACATAAAGGTGATTAAGGTCTTGCTATTAGTGGGAAGATTTCTAGACACTAAATGCATTGGTGTATTTGGGGATACATGTGGTCGGAGGCAATTTCCTACAAGGGAATTCTTTTGATAAAATCATCGACTTTTGTTTGTCCAGATTCTTTTCCGAACATTTGTTCTGGGGTCACTGGTCCGAGGTCTAAACTTATTAAAGGCAATCCAGTTTTCCTTAGAATAATTTGGTGTTTTAAAGGTGATATTTTCTCTTATGCACAAGGGATTCTTAAGTTTATCATCCAATTTTTTTCTAGATACTTCTTCTAATTTTCTATCTTTCTCAGAGCACTCAGCACAAGTGGGTTTCTGTCTAGGCTTAAGAATCTCATTTCTATCATAGATTACCTTTTGAGCTGCTTTAGCCTGACTACACGCCTTAGGATTTAGTTCATCTACAAGTGCAACACTATGCTTATCACTTAGAACTCTAGGTTTAGTGATCACGTGAGCAGTCTGAATGGTGTTCCCTTGTACGTACAATTTATTTTCAAGTTTGTTCTTCAAAGTTTTTAGGTTGGAAAATTCATTTAAAAGTTTTGATTCCTTAGCATTGAATTCTTGTTTAACTACTTTCACATTTTCTTGAAGTTCTTGTTTCTATTTAACAGTTTTGTTAAGCTTTTCTTGTAAGGAATCCAACTCTTGTTTTAACATTTTTTCCCTAAAATTACTTTTTTTGATAATTGAACGCATTTGGTTATCCATTTCCTGCTCACGGGTAGTCAATTCAAACTTAGCACGTTGTTCATATATAGCAACTTGTTCCTTATAGACATTTAGTTCAGATGTTATAGAATCATCAGGGGCACATTCAGTGAATTCATCAAAAATATAGTCATCATTGACCTGAAGATGCATTACTTGGTACAATTTCACTTTCATTTTGTTTCACATATTCATCATATGGGACAACATTGATATTACCCATATTTTCAATATCTGATTCAATAATTATAGTTGATTGTACTTTGTAGTGTATCTTTTGCACATCAACATCATCGTATAGTTTTAATACCTCTGATATGATTGATTCCTTAGAGGGACTAGCCTTTTGTGGTGAAGGAGCATTTGTAGAAACCATTGGTGAGATACTAGCCATGAAGATGGTCTGGGCAGTTGGTTCATCATCAACATCTGAATCAAATGCATCACAGTCTGCAACTTGAAATACGTTGGGATTGTTCGACCCATACCGTGACCGGCCTGCTCATCCACATCAAGATCATAAGTTCGCATTTCCCAAAGAAGGAATAGCAATTCTTCCTCATTCAACATAGCTCCACCTGCCTTGAGCTTGCACCAACAACATCTTGTCTCAAGTACTGCATTTTGTGGACGTTTTGGAAGAGTGCAATTCCTTGCGATGTGTCCTTCTCCACCACATTTGTAACATTTAATAGGCTTTACTTGACCCTGAGCCATGTTCCTTCCACGATTCTGATTACCCATATATCCACCACCACCGCCAGCATTTCCATATCCAGCACCAACGTTCCCATATCCAGCACCAACATTCCCATATCCAGCACCAACATTCCCTTGCTCTTTATGTGGGAGGTATGCATTTTGTCTTCCTTGCACATTTTGCACCACTACCTTTCCGTCTTTAACCATAGATTATGAAGATTAGATGCAGTTATGAGATGGTTGTTGGTGTGTGGGGTGAAGTTCAAGTTTTGCTTGACCATTAAAGCTAATTGATTAACAAGATGTTCCACGAATGTGTCTGAGTCTGGATGTTTATACCCTGGATCTGGAATGAGTTTGTGATTGCCATTTCCAGTTGGTATGACTTGTGAAGCTTTGGTGGTAATTCCTACATTAGTGTAGAATGCAGTTGAATCATTTGATGAGCTTGCATCTCCAGAATTGGTCTTGAACTTTTCCAAAATCATTCGTTCAAACACAGCATGTTTCTCATTTTGGAGAAAATATGCATACAATTGTTCATAGTTGGTGTTCCTCAAACCTTTGTTTAGCTTGACTGCAGTGACAAATTTGTGCCATTCGGGATTCATGTTGTTTACAAACTTTGAATTGAGATGAATATTTGGCATTGTCATTTTGATAATCCTCATATCATTCACAAGCTTGTGGAATCTTACATGATATTCAGTGACACTTTCCCCTGGATTCATCTTAAAGTTCTCAAAGTCATCATACAGCTGAGACATCCTGTCTTCTTTAGTCAATTCAGAACCAGAGAGAAGCATCTTAACATTGTCCCATACTTCCTTAGCTTAAGTGTTGTGATTGATCAACATGTAAATATCCTTAGGTAAACCACGAGTATGATGTTTGAAGCCCCGATGTCCGCATCGTATCTCTTCTTTTCCTTATCACCGTTCATCATACGTCTTTGGTCTATCCAATCCTAATATTACTGAACCATCAGCAGCAGTTTCAAGAATGTCTCTGGTAGTCTCAACACTATATGGTCCTTCATCAATTGACTTAAGTATGTTAACCCCATTTTCTTTACCTAAGCAATAAAGTCTGATCCTTTGAGCCCAAGAGTCACAATCGGTTCTGTCCAGCATGGGAGGACGAGTGTCAGATCATGCAGCTTGTACATCATTAGCAACGGAAGAGGTGATTGTCGACATGATTGCAGATTCTACGGGATTTCACAACTCTTTGATTAAACCGGGAAACAGATTCTTTCATGGGATTTTACTAAATTAAGAGAAAACAGTAAAACGTAACACGAAGAAAAAATAAGTTTCAAAAGACAAATCGCTCACTTGACAAATCGCACAGTTCCTAAATCACTTTAAACTACAAATCGCTCAAGCTGACAAATCGCTAGAACAGACAAATCGCTCACACACACAAATCGCTCAAACGTACAAATCGCTCAACAGGACAAATCGCTTAAATGAACAACTCGCTTAAATAAACAAGTCGCTTAAACAGACAAATCGCTTGCCCAAACAAATCGCACAAGTACAACCACTACTTTGTCCTTTCTTGTCGTTTTGTCTCAATAGACAAATCGCATAGTGTACAAATCGCTTCCCGGAAATAGACAAATCGCTTCAATAAGCAATCTTTCTAGAGACAAATCGCATACAATAAAACTTATCTGAGACACAAATCGCTTACATGAAACTTTCTAAAACACTACTTTTCAATCCAAAAACAACCCAACCACACTGATTCAAGCCTTCCAAATCAAAACCTAAGCACTTATAACGATTCTAAACACAAAAGTACTATCAAAATCCAAAATTTAACACTAGAGATGATCCAAATGATGCAAACTACTCTAAACTCATTCAAACCTAAAAACCCTATGAAAACCACTAGAAATCCAAGAACATGAAAGGTGAACGATCAAACCATGGCTCTTGATACCATTTGTAACATATTGGATTTCATAAACATATCACATATATATAATATGGAGCGTATATTATGGTTTTTAGAGAGAGAAAGTGGAAGAGTATAGGAAACTTAATGAGACAAAGAAAAATGATATTATGAAGCTCCAACCCTTTACCTTGGGAGGTAGAAGGTATTTATAGTTTCTTACAAGACAAGCCTCCTACGGGCTGTGGATCAGGCATACAGTGGGTAAAGACCCGTCCGTCCTCCACGGTGTTACTTAACAAAATACTTATTAACATTACATGACTACGACTATGAGCTTTCTAATGAATACATATACTTGAGGTGACCGACTCTTTAACTACCGGATTTTATAAATCCTAACAACCAGCCAAGTACTTATCTTGTGCTTTCTTAAACTCAATATCTTCCATCCAATTAGTAGGTACACGTGAGAGTAAATCTGAGCCATCCCTCGGGTCTTTTTGACAAGGATTGCCATGGTGGACATTGGGAGGAGAAGAGTAGTGGGTTTGGGATATGGTGTAATACCCCAACCCGACAAGGGTAGAAGTGTCACATTCTGGTGTCATATCAGAACATACAAATAAAGTTCTACAAGCGGAAGTCTTAAAGAATAACGTACCAAGCCAAAATAATGAATGATTACAAAGAAAATTTCAAAATTCAAGATGACTAAAATAAACTGAAATCTCGAAACCATAGCCCGACAAAATAAGTCCAAATAATAAGGTAATTAGGGTTGGTCCACTCAAATAATCCAACTCTCAGCCCATCAAGCCCATCTTCAAACCTAAAAACCTGCCGCAGGAAAAGAAATGCGACTGAGCTTAAAAAGCCCAGTGAACAGATATAACAAAATGAAAGCTACATAAAAATATGAAATGCGAAATGAAACAAAGGAAACGGATAACAAAGTCGCAGAGAAATGAGAACAATGAGTCAATGAGGATCCTGCAGAACACAAATATACTGATATCCAAACGGATGAGATAACAAGGAGGACGAAGCAAGCAAAGCATCGATGACATATAAACAAGCACATACAAACCGACATACAAGAATCAAACATAAGCAAACATAGCAAAGGCCACATCCACACAACATATATGTCATACAATCAATTCAGAAATCAAGACATACAAGCCAAACAGATATCTACAGGAAAGCGGAAGCAATTAATTAATAAGTGAGCATGGCAATTTACACAGTCAAAACCCTTAGTTGAAAACATAACCGATATCATAACAATGAATTACTAACAAAGATCAACACATGGCGATCACACGTAATAAGTAGGAATACAGTATAACGATATAATTAAATAAATTAAAGACATAGCAGGGCAACTAAACAAATTAAAAAGCCAGACGTCACAAGTTGAACCATTTACCCAATCAAACCGTAGCATAGACAGAAATGTAAGCATGGCAGGTCAACAATAAGCAGATAAGGATAAAACGGAGTAGTCATATTCCACGAGATTAACTGAACGAAGTACACATAATACACAAACAAAACTATCGATTACACATTAGCATGGTCACCAGACAATTCAGAGGGTCACATAACAGTGAGATCACATATCATCAGATGACAACAGGTAAATCAGATAACTGTATATTAATCATATCGTAGCAGAGAAATCAGTAGTAACATAAAACATAAATAGCATAACAAAATCAAATAAACATATAATAACCTGGTACGTGAATGGAACGATAGTCTGTAGTAACAGAATGAGAGTATAACAGATTAATGCAATGGAATGTATGTGTCTTGGTAGCAGAGTGAGTCATATAAGGGTGTTGAGTAATGAACAATAAATACAGAATATGTGTGTTGGGGAAAACAGAGGTACAATATAGGTATATCAAAGTGTAAGGGTTGTCAGAAATCTACCACGAGCCCGGAACATATCATATCATATCATATCATAAGTAATCATTGTATTCGGAGGGTGACCTCGAATACCATATATAATAGGAGGAGACCTCAAGAACAAATGGAGTAGCTAGCTCCGGAATGTGAAGACGCAGCGTTGCACACGACATCATTCACCATATAAATCATATCATATCAAACGATCGGATCAAATCCATCGAATCATAACATATCTAGGATGTATCCATACGCCCCAAACATATCATAGTGGCCAAATCATATACATATAGTGAGCTCATAATCATATCATATCATAATGGGGACGTGTGTATCATCACTGACACACTGGAGTCATGCCATTGGTGCATCAATGACACGGTCATGTTACCTTCATGACTAGGAACACATATTTGGCTCGGGTATCAAACTGAAGGGTCAAAGTATAATCATATCATAAGGGTTCATATCAAAGGTTCAGAAGTCAAAGGTTCATATCATATTTCCATAACATAAGTTCATAATCAGAAGTTCATAATCAGATGGTTCATAATCAGAGGTTCATAATCATAACAAACTAATATCATAGCGAATAGAATCATATCAAAGGATTAAGTCGGAATCATATTAAAAGGATCATAGCATAAGGAAATCATAGCAAAGGGATATCATAAGTGAAGTAAAGTCAAGGATTGAAAAGTCATGAGAATCCCTTCTGAAAAGGGATAGAATATCTGTACCTTATTCGAAGCACTCAACAATGAAATGAAAGTCAAGAAATGAGATCAATTCACGCCGGAACCTATATGAATTAGATAACGCTCCATAAGAAGTGACACTGCTTTAGACGGCTTTCCATTTTAGCGTGTTTCCATTTTTAGTAATCTTTCCATTCTAAGTAACTTTCTATTTCAGGCAACTTTCCTTAATTAGTAAGTTTCCGTAAATAGTAATTTTCTATATTTAGTAAGTTAGCTATAATTGTCATTTTACTCTAAAGTATTAGGTCTTATATAATTATATAACGTTTATTAAGGTTTATTAGCTTATAAATCAAAGTATGAGGTTTAAATTGTAACTATCACAAAGTATAGGGTTTATAGCGAAATTAGCTTTAAAGTTTTATTTTACCATGCACGGTTGATAAAAATATGCTTTACAACAATTTTCAAGTACAAGAATCGACCTATCATCAAGCTTGTTCGCGGTCTAAAATACTTAGCTTTACGACCAAACAAACATACCAACGGACTAACCCCCAACTCACCTTCCCGACGCACTTTCAAACATAAAAAATGGTTTACCCATTTTCCCCGCGATTACCCTCAAACTTATCCCACAAATCATGCATAGACCATATTTGGTAGTACTTGACTGAGTTAATCCCCATGACCATAAGCATGCAAAATTAATGATAAAGAAATGCATATCACTCACGCTTATAATACCATACCAATTTTTAAGCTTTTTCAAATAATTGGTGCATAAGACATGTACTTTATGTGAAGCATAAAACTTACATGCAAACCCACGCTCGAATAGAAACCAATACCGAACCATTCACATGCAACAATGAAAAACCCAACAGTCCTAACCTTCATTTTTTCTCCTTGTCGACCCAATACTCATACGTTTTCTAAACCGACTTACATGATTACCCATACGTGTTACCCATTTACTCTCATGACTTTGACATCCATAATCTCACACGCGACACAAAAATAGCCCAGTTTAGCGAGATAGACACAACAAAACTCTCAAATAAAATGACACTTAACCCACTCTTAACAAGACAAGTATATGTCGAGTATGCATGGATCGAAACAGTTTTAATATGGTCTTCTTATAGGTCGAATATACTTCCATTCCTTTTGCTAATTCGAGTGACATGCTACGCATCATAGTATGGGTCTACCTATCATTTCATGTGACAATATTATATATCATTGTAAGTAGAAGTTAACGTGATATCATTCATGTTTTGGTTAAGACCTCACGACAAAGAATACAAAAGGAGGATAAACCGAATGAGATTGGACGACACAATACCTTGATGATCGAGTGGAATAAAACCAGAACAAGATGTGATCGAGCCAAGAAAATGGCCACCCCATGTCCTAACACCACAACAACAAAGAAGAACCCACAACTATCCTTTCGAATAGACAACTCCGTGATCCATAGCAGCCTCGAACCAAAACACCACGATCACCACCACCTATCTCAGCCTCCGTTGTACACGTTACGAATCACCTTGTGATTGCCTGAATTTGAACGGAATAGGGAGAAGAAGAGGTGCCGTCACTTTTTGGGTAGTGGAGAACTAGGGTTTCTTTGTGATGTATCTTAAACAATAAGTGATAATTATAAGGAGTAATTGAGAGAATAATTTGGAAAAAATAAAAGGAATGATGGGAGATTTGATTGGCGTGAATCAAGGCCAGCCAAAGTGAAAGAATTTGGTTAACTTCCATATTTATTATTTTGTCAAAGGCTAATGTATTTGGACCTTTTCTTGGTTCAAGTTAATTTCTACATAACTTAATATAGTTAACCCTTTAGAATTTATTTTAATTATGTAACATTTAATTATAGTCATAAGTAAAATATATTCATCTTAGTCTTGCGTAAATAATTTATTATTCAATGTTAAACGTATTTAATGAAATTAACGTGTTTTACGAGTTTTTTTGAATTATTTAACTTGAGGGGCAAAATGGTCATTTCACACGATTACGAATTTTAGGGTTTTACAACTCTTCCCTTCTAAAAGAAAATTTTCGTCCTCGAAAATTAAAGTTGCAGAGGTACACAGAGACGTACAAGCTTAAGGCAGACGTAGCAATCCATAGTTTCACACAGATCATAATGATTTCGGTTCCAAAACGTACAAAAGTTATACATAACAGATGTCGATGCGAATCTCGCAAAGAGGTACAAAATTCTAAACGAACATGAGGAGTGCCAAATAACGGATATAGGTCATATTCTATTCACGTACCAACCCCAGGCATTTCCCAAGATGTCGTATGATTTCAATAAGTTCAAATCATATGATCTCGGTATTATCACGTTGATCAGGCGTCATAATACTTGCATCACATGACAAGTCCTTATTGTCATCATATTCAACCTCGGGTCATGACAAACCACATAACCAATATCACAAAAAATAGGTACACATACAGATATCAAGTAATATACCAAAACAGACCAGATTCATATACACAGCATAAACTACATCAAACAACTTACCATATCACAATGAAAGAATACCACCAACTTGCACAAAACGGTTCCTCGTGACTCATTACTGACGATCCAAAAGAAAAGCTGAGATATTACCAAAATGCTAAATGATAACGCTTCACGATTCAAACCGAGTTCTGAACAAATCAAAGAAGAGCAATGCCGATCAAAATTACATAGCAAAATATCAAACCGCCACAAACGCATGACAAACAAATCGAAGTAACACAGGCCGCGCCCAATCATGTGAAGTAGATGAATCTTCTCAGCCACCAGTTGAATCTTGTCTTCGTCATTGCGCCTTTGGTTGATCCGTCCAGCTCCTTCCAAAGAAGATCTTGATGTCTCCCAAAGATCACGATCGGGTGCGACTACCTTCACGAACCTCTCCAGAAATTGTTGCAGCATTGCAGGGTCGGCACCATTATCTTCGGTTCAGCGAGTAGTCTTCATCTAAACGATCGACAAACAAATGCGCGAAGGTAAACAAAAAAAATCAAATACGAAAAGGAGAAGGTCAAATCGACGAAGACAAATGAATATCGAAGCCAAATCTGAACGACAATCAAAAGGAATCGAAAGAGATCAGAACAGACGGAAGCCTAATGTCTACCCAGTCCTCACAGGTCAATCCTAAGGTCAACAAGACGAAACCTTTCCTCTGATACCATAATTGTAACACCCCAACCCGACAAGGGTAGAAGTGTCACATTCTGGTGTCATATCAGAACATACAAATAAAGTTCTACAAGCGGAAGTCTTAAAGAATAACGTACCAAGCCAAAATAATGAATGATTACAAAGAAAATTTCAAAATTCAAGATGACTAAAATAAACCGAAATCTCAAACCATAGCCGACAAAATAAGTCCAAATAATAAGGTAACTAGGGTTGGTCCACTCAAATAATCCAACTCTCAGCCCATCAAGCCCATCTTCAAACCTAAAAACCTGCCGCAGGAAAAGAAATGCGGCTAAGCTTAAAAAGCCCAGTGAACAGATATAACAAAACGAAAGCTAAATAAAAATCTGAAATGCGAATGAAACAAAGGAAACGGATAACAAAGTCGCAGCGAAATGAGAACAATGAGTCAACGAGGATCCTGCAGAACACAAATATACAGATATCCAAAACGGACAGATAACAAGGAGGACGAAGCAAGCAAAGCATCGATGACATATAAATAAGCACATACAAACCAGACATACAAGAACTGAAACATAAGCAAACATAGCAGGCGTCACATCCACACAACATATATGTCATACAATCAATTCAGGAAATCAGAAGACATACAAGCCAAAAAGATATCTACAGGAAAGCGGAAGCAATTAATTAATAAGTGAGCATGGCAATTCACGCATGTCAAAACCCTTAGTTGAAAACATAACCGATATCATAACAGCGGAAGTACTAACAGCAGTCAACACATGGGAGTCACACGTAATAAGTAGGAATACAGTATAACGATATAATTAAATAAATTAAAGAAATAGCAGGGCAACCAAACAAATTAACAAGCCATACGTCACAAGTTGAACCATTTACCCAATCAAACCGTAGCATAGACAGAAATGTAAGCATGGCAGGTCAACAATAAGCAGATAAGGATAAAACGGAATAGTCATATTCCACGAGATTAACTGAACGAAGTACACATAATACACAAACAAAACTATCGATTACACATTAGCATGGTCACTAGACAATTCAGAGAGGTCACATAACAGTGAGATCACATATCATCAGATGACAACGGGTAAATCAGATAACTGTACATTAATCATATCATAGCAGAGAAATCAGTAGTCACATAAAACATAAATAGCATAACAAAATCAAATAAACATATAATAACCCGGTACATGAATGGAACGATAGTCTGTAGTAACGGAATGAGAGTATAACAGATTAATGCAATCTAATGTATGTGTCTTGGTAGCAGAGTGAGTCATATAAGGGTGTTGAGTAATGAACAATAAATACAGAATATGTGTGTTGGGTAAAAAAGAGGTACAATATAGGTATATCAAAGTGTAAGGGTTGTCAGAAATCTACCACGAGCCCGGAACATATCATATCATATCATATCATAAGTAATCATTGTATTCGGAGGGGTGACCTCGGAATACCATATATAATAGGAAGGGAGACCTCAGTAACAAATGGAGTAGCTAGCTCCCGGAATGTGAAGACGCAGATTGCACACGACATCATTCACCATATAAATCATATCATATCAAACATATCGATCAAATCCATCGAATCATAACATATCTAGGATGCATCCATAGCCCCGGAACATATCATAGTGGCCAAATCATATACATATAGTGAGCTCATAATCATATCATATCATAATGGGGACGTTGTATATCATCACCAGACACACCGGAGTCATGCCATTGGTGCATCAATGACACGGTCATGTTACCTTCATGACTAGGAACACATATTTGGCTCGGTATCAAAGCGAAGGGTCAAAGTATAATCATATCATAAGGGTTCATATCAAAGGTTCAGAAGTCAAAGGTTCATATCATATTTCCATAACATAAGTTCATAATCAGAAGTTCATAATCAGATGGTTCATAATCAGAGGTTCATAATCATAACAAACTAATATCATAGCGAATAGAATCATATCAAAGGATTAAGTCGAAATCATATCAAAAGGATCATAGCATAAGGAAATCATAGCAAAGGGATATCATAAGTGAAGTAAAGTCAAGGATTGAAAAGTCATGAGAATCCCTTCTGAAAAGGGATAGAATATCTGTACCTTATTCGAAGCACTCAACAATGAAATGAAAGTCAAGAAATGAGATCAATTCCGTCGCCCAGAACCTATATGAGTTAGATAACGCTCCATAAGAAACAGATTACTCGTTTTAGACGGCTTTCCATTTTTAGCAGGTTTCCATTTTTAGTAATCTTTCCATTCTAAGTAACTTTCTATTTCAGGTAACTTTCCTTAATTAGTAAGTTTCCGTAATTAGTAATTTTCTATATTTAGTAAGTTAGCTATAATTGTCATTTTACTCTAAAGTATTAGGTCTTATATAATTATATAACATTTATTAAGGTTTATTAGCTTATAAATCAAAGTATGAGGTTTAAATTGTAACTATCACAAAGTATAGGGTTAATAGCGAAATTAGCTTTAAAGTTTTATTTTACCATGCACGGTTGATAAAAATATGCTTTACAACAATTTTCAAGTACAAGAATCGACCTATCATCAAGCTTGTTCGCGGTCTAAAATACTTAGCTTTACGACCAAACAAACATACCAACGGACTAACCCCCAACTCACCTTCCCGACGCACTTTCAAACATACAAAAATGGTTTACCCATTTTCCCCGCGATTACCCTCAAACTTATCCCACAAATCATGCATAGACCATATTTGGTAGTACTTGACTGAGTTAATCCCCATGACCATATGCATGCAAAATTAATGATAAAGAAATGCATATCACTCACGCTTATAATACCATACCAATTTTTAAGCTTTTTCAAATAATTGGTGCATAAGACATGTACTTTATGTGAAGCATAAAACTTGCATGCAAACCAGCTCGAATAGAAACCAATACCGAACCATTCACATGCAACAATGAAAAACCCAACAATCCTAACCTTCATTTTTCTCCTTGTCGACCCAATACTCATACGCTTTCTAAACCGACTTACATGATTACCCATACGTGTTACCCATTTACTCTCATGACTTGACATCCATAATCTCACACGACACAAAAATAGCCCGGTTTAGCGAGATATACACAACAAAACTCTCACATAAAATCACACTTAACCCACTCTTAACGAGACAAGTATATGTCGAGTATGCATGGATCAACAGCTTTTAATATGGTCTTCTTATAGGTCGAATATACTTCCATTCCTTTTGCTAATTCGAGTGACATGCTACGCATCATAGTATGGGTCTACCTATCATTTCATGTGACAATATTATATATCATTGTAAGTAGAAGTTAACGTGATATCATTCATGTTTTTGGTTAAGACCTTACGACAGCAATACAAAAGGAGGATAAACTGAATGAGATTGGACGACACAATACCTTGATGATCGAGTGGAATAAAACCAAGAACAAGATGTGATCGAGCCAAGAAAATGGCCACCCCCATGTCCTAACAGTCCACAACAACAGCAGCAACCCACAACTATCCTTTCGAATCGACAACTCCGTGATCCATAGCAGCCTCGAACCAAAACACCACGATCACCACCACTTATCTCAGCCTCCGTTGTACACGTTACGAATCACCTTGTGATTGCCTGAATTCGAACGGAATAGGGAGAAGAAAAGGTGCCGTCACTTTTTGGGTAGAGGAGAACTAGGGTTTCTTTGTGATGTATCTTAAACAATAAGTGATAATTATAAGGAGTAATTGAGAGAATAATTTGGAAAAAATAAAAGGAATGATGGGAGATTTGATTGGCATGAATGAAGGCCAGCCAAAGTGAAAGAATTTGGTTAACTTCCATATTTATTATTTTGTCAAAGGCTAATGTATTTGGACCTTTTCTTGGTTCAAGTTAATATGTACATAACTTAATATAGTTAACCCTTTAGAATTTATTTTAATTATGTAACATTTAATTATAGTCATAAGTAAAATATATTCATCTTAGTCTTGCGTAAATAATTTATGATTCAATGTTAAACGTATTTAATGAAATTAACGTGTTTTACGAGTTTTTTTTGAATTATTTAACTTGAGGGGCAAAATGGTCATTTCACACGTTTACGATTTTTAGGGTTTTACATATGGGGTAATGACACAACAAATATCACTTAGATGATTTCCGCTCCTTTGCGTTTAAGATACCTTCTTAAGGAAGGTATTCTTGTTACCAAGTGATTCCTATAGCTTGGTGGGTATGAGCTTTGACTAATCAACATGACAAAGAAGATTAGTGCAACTAAATGAAAAAGAGAATAAGAAAAATGTTGTTATCAAATCAACATCCAAACATATAGTTTTAAAAGACATGGTGTTTGTTTTTATGAAAAACATTTTTTGTAGTTTTCAATTAACCGTGGATCGTATCAAGTTTTTAAAGTACAATAAACTTCAAGAAACTTGGTAACGAAACTCTGATGCCAATTGTGGAAAACTAGAAGGGGGGGTTGAATAGTTTTGCCAATTAAAACTTCATTTTTAAACTATTTAGATCGACTTATGTCAATCTATTTGGACGTGTGTGTTGGATGTTGCTAAACAAGCATATAACAGTCTGTAATGAAAAGATAAGAGTAAGAAGCACAAAACCACAACGCGAGTATTTATAGTGGTTTGGAAACAAGGACACCTTCCTTGCCCTACTCCACTCCCCGAGTCACCTACTCGAGAGTTCGTAAACACTACACCAATCTCCTTATGGCGGAGAAGCCTTCACAACGTCGCCTACCCTTTTTCCGGTGCTAGGCTAACCACCGGGTTCTTTCACTCCAAGGTGAACCACACCTACACAACGTCGCCTACCCTTTATAAGGTACTAGGCTAAGTACCTAGCTCTTTCACACCAAGGTGAACCACACCTACACAATGTCGCCTACCCTTTATTAGGTACTAGGCTAAGCACCTAGTTCCATTGCAATGGAGGAACTACTACCCAACACTACACCAACAACTAATCCCAAAAGAGATCCACTCCTTTTTACAACATCATCAAGGATATCAATATCCTTGGATCTAGTACTAATCTATCTTGTACATCGAAACACACCATATCAAATGTACATCTAAGGCACCTTTCACTAATGCCTTTAACTAGATCTTCAAGACACTCTTCACTAATGTCTTGTGTCTTGACTTCTAAGCACCCTTCTATAATGCTTCTAGTCTTGACTTCTAAGCACTTACCACAAGTGCTTATGATATGGACGATAGATACCCTTCACTAATATCTTCGTCTTGACACTTGAGACACCTTTCACAAATGTCTTCAACACTTCTTAGGAAAAGATAAACAATCATCAACAAGAAGAATTCAGTAGTCTTGATGATGAGGAAGCATGGAAACTCATGGACTTGAGCTTGCTCGGCTTCAGAGGTGGTGATCTTGCTTTTAAGAGGAACTTAGAAGATCACACAAAAACAAAACTACAAACATTGATCTCTTGGATCTGAGGTTAGAGAGTTTTCAACTCTAAGGAAAAGTATATTAGAAAGGGGGTGAGAAACAATGAAGAAATGGCTCACTATTTGTAGAGGAAAAATTCTACTGTTCCCCGGATCCCACGGATCCCTCCCACAAGGGATCCGTCTAGCATAAAGCTAGGGATCCGTGGGATGCTCCTCTTTACCCATGGGTATTTTGGTTATGGGTCATGAGTTGATCCATGGGTCTTTAGCTAGATACAATGTATCTCTTGAGTGGAATGCACCTAGTCACATGGGTATGGGTTAAAACCATGGGTTATGGATATTATCCATATATGATATAAGCATGATGTCATGCAATGGGTTATGGGTCAAGCTCCATGGGTCATGGGCTGTTGGGAATTATAAGTTTGAGTTGATAAAGACAAAAAGAATGAAACAAAAGGGACTTAATATGACAAGAAGGAAACCTACTAAAAGATGGAAGGGCTTGCTTGCAATGGAAGTTTTATTATTTAGTCCTTATCCTCTAGTATATAAAGAGGACATAGGTGTAAGTTTTTAATTAGGTCTTCCATAATGTAGTCGACTAAAAGGGGTGTGTGTGTGTCCTAGGCGTATGATCATGTAAACGCCTAGGTTATTAGTTTAGTTAGTAGACGTGTTCCTATAAACGTCTAAGATTAGTTAGTGTTAGTGATTGAAAAACCTTGTTCAATAATAAAGTAACGATTTGTTTATTCCACTGTGCATGTTATTAATCTTTGTTATTGATCCCTAGCTGAGCTTATAAACGTTTTTATCAATTGGTATCAGAGCGGGGAGCTCTTGATATAGGGAATTACAAGGTTTTAGTTGTCGAAGAGCAGATGAAGTAAAAGGTTTATTGTCTGTCGACAGAAGCAGATTCGAAAAAGACCTGAAGCATTGATTTTGTTGTCATATATGCTTGACTAAATCAAAGGCTACCGATTGGTTAATGAGATATATGTGATCGTTGGTCAATATATATTCAATCATGTGGTCTGGTCATACGCACAATACAAATACTTTTGTCGATTTTATGGATAGATGATTTGACGTTTTTTTGTGAGTGCCTGATCTCATGGTCACATTCCAACTGTTCGTATACTTAATTCTATTCAAGATGGGACCTACATGCTGCTACTACATGCATCCTTGATTGATTGACATTCACATCTGACTTCATAGTATGTGTACGCAAGCTGGACCCACATCTTTTTGCCTATCACGATTAATGGCTAAATTTTTGACCTACGAGTTAATTTTTGATTGGTCCATGAAATTCATTAGTCACGTGGGTTTGAATGTGGAAAAGGCACGATATTTGGATAAAGTAGATCTATTATAATATATTGAATGCTCACAAGGTACTGATTTCTTGCTCCTACATATATCTGCTCTGTACTGCTATGTTTTAAGGCACTACTGTCATGTTCAAGTTAGTAAGTACTGATGATTTTTAAAGTACAGATCCTTCTCAAAGTACTGCTTGGTGTTTTTCAAAGTACTGCAGTTTATACGAAAGTACTGCAGTTTATATCGAAGGTACTGCTACTTATGTTTGAAAGTACTGCTGGTCTCGATTTTAAAGTACTGATGTTTATGAAAGTACTGCTCCTTCCCAACATACTGTTCATGCTTTATTACGAGAAGATTTTTGATTTAAGGGGAAGTTGAGCATAAAGATTGTTATGGATTTTTGGATGACACACACACATAGAATGGTTATTTGGTTCACACACACAGGAAGAAGTTTATGTTCTTAAAAGGATTTAAAAAGCTCGTTTTGGAGATTTATTGAAGAATTTATTACGAAGAGGATTATTTATCACTTATTTGAAGGTGAAGTGGAATTACTTGGTTTGTGTTCTTATCATCTAGCTTGTTGAATCTAGCAATGTGTGATTTTTCTTATGATGCTCTATGCACAAATTGGCTATCACTTAAAGGAGTTACATTGTAGTGCTCAGTGTCTCATACTAGTTGAGGATTCTTTTCAAGGGATTGCGGTCTACTTATATTTGGTGATACGTATAAGTATGGAGTTCCGTGGATAGTACAGATTTAAGACACAAGTTTGGGAAATTCTACTTCTTCATCAAATTCGTTATACTTGGTTTTCTTCACAAGTAATCATTACATAAAGCCTAAAGATTTTGAAGAATCATTTGATTTACATGCATCACTCATGGGGAAGTGTTTGATTTTTACTATTGTTGATCATTATTACTACTACTAGTTGGAGCTTTCTACTGTTTTGGATCCATTTTTCTTATGGTGCGTAATGGTGGGCGATTTTAAACATTGGAAGTCTAAGATTGGAAGTATGATATTGGTACGTGGTGGTCAAGATCATTATTTGCATACGTTCCCTATTTAGATAATAACAAAAAGGGGAAGAGATGTTTGAGTGACATGGCATGGATTAAGGGGAAGACAAAGGAAGACATACTTGTTTCATTCATGGTGAGATCCCTGATCTCAATTTCTCTACTTCGTCTAGGGAAGTTCGTTCAAGAATGGTTTTGTCATTATCAAATAGGGGAAGATTGTTGGGTCTATTATAGATTTGATAATACAAAACAAGAAGAATGAAACATGAAGGACTAAAAGTGACAAGAAGGAAACTACAAAAAGATGGAGGATTTGGAAGATTCTAGAAGATATGCTTAAAAGAATATTTAGTTTCCTAATTGTATTGTTTCCTAATTATATTATGATTCCTCTTGTAAACCCTAGATGTCTCTAGTATATAAAGAGACATAGGGTCATTAGTTTTAGCACGGACGTACAAGATGTAGACGTCTAAAGGTGTGTGTGTGTGGGAACCTAGGCGTAGGGATTGGGAAAACGCCTAGGGTTTAGTGGTTTAGTTAGTTAGTGTTAAAGATCAAGTCTTTGATCTTTATTATTGTTTAGTTAGTTTATGATAATGAAAAACCTTGTTCATTATAACGTTAATTCTTATTGAATATTCCGCTTTCGTTATTATGTGTTCCTAGATATAATATTAGACCTCGTCTAACAGCTTACAACGATCTTCACAATTCACAATTGGAAGAGATGTTTGAGTGACATGGCATGGATTAAGGGGAAGACAAAGGAAGACATACTTGTTTCATTCATGGTGAGATCCCTGATCTCAATTTCTCTACTTAGTCTAGGGAAGTTCGTTCAAGAATGGTTTTGTCATTATCAACTAGGGGAAGATTGTTGGGAATTATATGTTTGAGTTGATAAAGACAAAAAGAATGAAACAAGAGGGACTTAATATGACAAGAAGGAAACCTACTAAAAGATGGAAGGGCTTGCTTGCAATGGATGTTTTATTATTTAGTCCTTATCCTCTAGTATATAAAGAGGACATAGGTGTAAGTTTTTAATTAGGTCTTCCATAATATAGTCGACTAAAAGGGGTGTGTGTGTTTCCTAGGCGTATGATCATGTAAACGCCTAGGTTATTAGTTTAGTTAGTAGACGTGTTCCTATAAACGTCTAAGATTAGTTAGTGTTAGTGATTGAAAAACCTTGTTCAATAATAAAGTAACGATTTGTTTATTCCGCTGTGCATGTTATTAATCTTTGTTATTGATCCCTAGCTGAGCTTATAAACGTTTTTATCATGGGCTTTGGGTTGTACCCAACTACATTCAATGTATTTGCCCAATGGGTTATGATACTTAAGTTTCTACCCATTTATATTACCCAATATACTACATACTAGTTATGTGTATATTTTACCCAAATATGTAAACACTAGTTGTTGTACACATGTAATATTAAATCATAAAATCACTTATACTTGTTTTAGTGTTTTATGTGAAAATGTGAATATGTTAGAAACTATTAGTTCAAACCATTTACGTATTTTATTTGTTTCGTTAAAATGATTTTACGTTTGTTATCGACAAAACATTAGAAGATCGTAAAATATAAATAAACATTTTACGGCTTATTTGTATTAACAACATCCTTAAGTCTATTGATGAAGGACCATATCAAGTTGAGACCAACAGAGACGTTCTGGAAACTACTGTTGATGGCACAGTGACATTAGGATTGGATAGACCAAAGACTTATGATGAACTTATTGATAAAGAGAAGAAGAGATACGATGCAGACATCAGGGCTTCAAACACCATACTCCAAGGTTTACCTAAAGACATTTACAAGCTGATCAATCACAACACTGAAGCTAAGGCAGTGTGGGATAATGTTAAGATGCTTCTATCTGGTTCAGAACTAACTAAGGAAGATAGGGAGTCTCAGCTATATGATGACTTTGAGAACTTCAAAATGATACCAGGGGAAAGTGTGACTGAATATCATGTCAGATTCCACAAGCTTGTGAATGATATGAGGAATATCAAAATGACAATGCCAAATATCCAGTTAAATTCAAAGTTTGTGAACAACATGAATCCTGAATTGCACAAATTTGTCACTGCAGTCAAATTCAACAAAGGATTGAGGAACACCAATTATGAGCAACTGTATGCTTATTTGCTTCAAAATGAGAAACATGTTACATTTGAGTGAATGATCATGGAAAATTTCAAGACCAATGCTGGAGAAGCAAGCTCTTCAAATGATTCAACAGCATTCTACACTAATGTTGGGATTACTACCAAAGCATCACAAGTCTTACCCACTGGAAATGGTAACCACAAGCTCATTCCTGATCCAGGATATAAGCCTCCTGATTCTATCGCAGTTATGGAACACTTTATCAATCAAGTGGCTCTTATGGTCAAGCAAAACTTGAATCTCACCCCACACACCAACAATTATCTCAGAACTGCGTCAAATCTTCAAAATCATGCTACTGTGAAAGACGGAAAGATAGTGGTGCAAAATGTGCAGGGAAGACAAAATGCTTACCTTCCACACAATGAACAAGGGAATGTAAGTGCTGGTTATGGGAATGCTGGTGTTGGTGGTGAATTTGTGGGAAATCAGAATCGTGGAAGGACTATGGTTCAAGGTCAAGGAAAACCAATCAAGTGCTACAACTGTAGTGGAGAAGGGCACATAGCCAGGAACTGCACTCAACCAAAACATCCTCAAAATGCAGAATACTTCAGGGACAAGATGTTGATGGTTCAAGCACAAGATAATGGAGCAATGTTTAATGAAGAAGAGTTGTTGTTCTTAACTGATTGGAATGCTAAAACATACGATGCTGATGTGGACGAACAACTTTGTGCATGGTCTTGCCGAACAATCCCAACCCTTTCAAGTTGCGGATCGTGATGCATTTGACTCGGATGTTGATGATGAACCATATGCACGAGACTATCTTCATGGCTAATATCTCTCGATAAGGTTTTAAAAGGTACCTTTTAAGGGTCATTTAAGCCCTTATTCGATCATCAGATCCGTTATTGCTTAATATCGTTCCTTTTCACTTTTAGGTCTCTTGAAGGCAAAATGCTGGAATGATGCTTATTTGGACGAAAAGGCGAATATCTGAAGAAAATGGCCAAAGTCGAATCGAGACACTCAAAGTCTTTGAAACATAAAGCGACGGCGTCCTTGCATATCTGCGACGCCGTCGGGAAGGAATTTTGCGACGGGTCGAGCGAAATTGCATGTTTTCAAGGGACGACGTCGGGTTCTAAAGGAGTAGGCCGTCGTTACTCGGACGGCCTAGATGCGCCAAGACGGCGTCGAGTGAAGGGACGGCGTCACGGTCATAAGGTGGCGCCGTCGCAAGGTTTACGTGGCCAAGACGAAACCCTAATGGCGGCGACACGACGGCCACGAAACATAAGGTGACGCCGTCGCAGATGTAATCTTATATATAGAATCCGAATTTTCGGTTTTTATGTGTAGTCTTTTGGAGTAAAACCTAAAACCGAACCAAGGCTTTCTTGTGCAGTATTTTAGGGTTCTAAACCCTATTATACATCAAGATAAGTATTTACTTCATTAATTTAATTATGTCTTTGATTATTTGTGTGTATGCTTGCATGTTCTCCATGTCCGCTAATTTATTTGTGTGTTTGCTTAGGAATATGAAACTTAATTATTGAATATTGATTGGTTGATACTTATCTTAGTTGACTAATGATCTAGAGTCGCTAGATTATTCGTTGTGTACTTAATGCTTGACTTTTCTTTGTGAACTTTAGAATATAATTATCTAGGTAATTGTAGGATAAAGTATTCAAGGACAACCGTAGAGTAGGCGTCTATAAATCACTAGAGGATTTGTAAACAAGACCCTTTGGTAATTTCAAAGAGTTAGAAACAAGCACGCCTATAGCCTTAGAATCACAACGCAACTAGGAATAAGGACGTGACAAATCAACCATCAATAGGAGATAATTAAGGAGTAGTAAAACCTAAGTAAACACATCTTTAAACTATCATACAGTACACATCAATTAGACATAGACTATCACAACCTTAGCTTAGATAATTAGATAATAGTAGAGTAATCGGTAGCAATACCAACCCCAAATCCAATACCGAGATTCGTACCTTTTCCATTTCTACAAAAAATATAAAAATACAAAAATAATCTTCCTCAACCTCAACCTTAGCGTAGTAACTTCTCACTAGCATTCCTATTCCCAGAGAACGATATCAATACCCGTGGCTTACCCTAATTACTACACTACAACGATTAGGTTCACCGCCTGGGTGTTATAAAACTTGCTCAAGAAAAGGAAGTTTCCTTGACCCCGAACGACGCGTGTAGCGTTATCAAGTTTTGGCGCCGTTGCTGGGAATAGAATAGCTAGTTAGTAGTCCACCTCGTTTAGGTTTCCTTACTTGATTCCTATCAAGTAACTTTTTCTCATTTTTAGCTTCCTCGTAGTCTATCCCCTTCTTTGTGCCTTTGTTAGTAAAACTTTTCCATTGACTCTTCCGTTCACCATCATGGAGAACGCGAATCCACCAAAACTTTCACCCAATCAACAAAATCCACTACATAATCTACCCTTTCCACTCCAAAATGAGATCCCGAGGTTCCGGCAACATCATGATGAATCCTTTTCCGAGGCTTGGACTCGCATTAAATATTTATTGCAAAAGTCCTTTATCATGGTATTGACTTCTGCTTCCACTACAATTCTTTTACACTCGTACGCCCACGAAACCCAAAGGAGACTTGACTATGTAACGGATGGGGATATTTGGGGACGTGGTGCTCGATTTGCATGGGAAACCTTTGAGATTCACGCCCAATTTAGAAGTGGAACATGGGACCCAAAACGAATCTTTAGACCTATTTTCAATTTGGAAACTTCGGTCGGAAAGGTTGTTTAGGAAGGAGATGATTAGAGTTGAGGTACCAAGGTGCATGTCATGGTTAGGCGCTACCACAATACAAAATGAATACATAGGTGATCTTGATAATATGGAGGATAGAGTAGAAAATCCAACCCCATCGGATAACCCACAAGTCTTACCATCACCTGAGGAACACACATCGCCTATAACTTACCCGGAAGAAGTAGAAGAGACTATAGGAACCCCAATTAGAGAACCTTTGGACCAAACACCATTAGAGAATGTAGGTTTAGATGCTTGTTGTCATGACTCTCTCTTAGTCCTAGGAAGTTCCATATTTTGATGAACCGAGCCTCACTTAAAAACCTTACCCAATTTTCCGTCTTTAGATGTGAATCTTGGAATTGAATTAGCCCCAATCCACCAATCAAAATAGATAGTCCGGGTAGTTGCTTGATAAAGGTGGTAGATTCTAGGCCATGTAGAGTAGAAGCCGATATAGGAGTAACCCATGACCTTACACACTTATATCATCCATTCATGGTTGATAACAAGAAACACTATGGGTTTAAACCGGGTTTATTAGGTCAAGATGGATCCTTAACCTGGGAATCTTTTGAAGTTGGTAGAAAATGATCCATTCTTAGGAGAGAGATTTGATTCTCTCGCTACACCAATAGACTTAGGTAAGGTTATAATGAATAGAGCACACTCCTTTGAGCATATAAATCACCCATCACCCTCTCCTCACGTAGCAAATTTCCACCCTAAGGGTGTGTATTGCTACTATCACCCGCATTTGAACTTAAGTGTAGGGAAAACTTCCCTTTATCTCATTAAATAAGGGTAGAGTCGGCTCGTGACTCGAACAAAACAAGCGCTTCTTGGGAGGCAACCCATGTGTATTTGTTTTTTTTTTATTTTCATTTGTGTGTCATATATCTTTTATTAATTATTTATCCTCATGTTTAAATTTGTAAAATGCTTTATTTTGTTTTTAACCGTCTTAATTACATATAAAGGTATTTTACATAAGGGATAAGTGTAGGGAGGATTACACACGTTTTCAAAAGAAACGTAAACATGAGAATAACAATTAATTAAAAGATATATATGTTTGTTTGTTCGAGTCAAATGCTTGTATCGAGTCATAATGAATGTTTTGCGAAATTTTCCAGATTCTAAAGATGTAAATTTTCCGAAAATTTTCCGAAAATCGCAGACCGCTTTTTGTCGGGATAACTTTGACGTCGTCAGATTGCACTTTGACGGCGTCGTGAAGGAGTAAAACATCGATTACTTTTTCTCGTTTTCGAGCTACTTATAAATTTTGGAATTTTCCGGTCTTAATTTTCTTAGAAATTCGTAAACATCCATTCCACAAGCATTATATCCTAGTTTAAATCGAGTCTTATATATATTATTACCGCCGATTTTACGCGAAGGTTTCGTTTGTTTTCTTCAAGTGTGCGGTTTAGTTTGTCAAGAAGAAGTTACATAAGATTGGAAGGAGCTTTTCACGCAATAATTCTTCTTGAAAAGAATTTAACCACCACTTTTACGGATCCTACCGAGCTAATCGGGAGTATTAGTTTCTTTCGTTTTAATTACCTTCTATTATCATAACTTTGATACTTTCGGGAACATTGGGGACAATGTTCGGTTTAAGTGTAGGAGGAAAATAAAGCGGAACTTTGAAACTATGCTTATCCTTGACTATTTGCTTTGTCCAAGTGTATTTGTGTAATAAACCATGAGAAAATGTAGGTTAGGGTAATTTTAGCCAAATTTAAAATTTTTTCATGACGATAAGAGTGGGCCATTAGTCTTAACAAAAGCGTCTCATGGATAGGAAGTTGCATGACTAGCACAAAAAAAACCCTTACCACCTAAATTCCACCCAAAATGTGAGGATCGCCCTTAGATTAGTAGGAATTAAAGCATTCATCTTTAATGCTTAGAGTGTGAACCGGTAGTATATTAGATTCTAGAACTTGTTTTGTGATGCATTCCGAGATCGCTAGTGAGACTACACTTGTGTAGTTAGGAATAACTAAATGATAAGAGGCATTAGGATAAACCCTTGTTTGATACCGTAATATAATTACTTCTTCCATATCGGTTGAGTAATTCCCCACACCCTTTGTGTTGTACTCATCTTTAGTACACGATACCCTAGTTAACCCCTCGAGCCTATCCTTTTCGCGGTTCTCGTGATGTTTCGGTTTTTCGGGATATCAATGAAGAGCATTGTTTACACCCCACCCCAAATATACACCCAAATCGCCTTAGCCTACCTTTATTGCACTCACTTTTAGTGCAATTTATGTTATCACCCAAAACCCTTAGTTCAATTATCGGTTGCTTGCATGAGTTGCTAAGTCGAGTCATATCCTTTGTATCTGATTTTGGGATGATTGGGATTCATGGGAAAAGTTAAAGTTTATGAAATATAGGAAGAGAACGTTAAACTCAAATTCCCTTTGTTTGCATAATAATGTACTCCAAGTGTTTTGATCTTTTCAATTCGGGTCAAATTAGTGTTAGAGTAATAAAACTCAAGTGTAGGGATGTGTCTATAAATCCCTATCATTTTGATGTACCGTAGAGGATGGTAGAGTAAAGTGTATGCAAAAAAAAAAAAAAAAAAAAAAAAAAAAAAAAAAAAAAAAAAAAAAAAAAAACCATACGGGCTACCATCCTACATCTATCTTTTAAATTATGTTTGTTTATTTTCGTTGCCTAGAGTTTTAGAGTGTCGAGTCTTGGCTTAGCAATGCCATTCTTCGTATACTTGCAACATAGAGATTTTGACTATCCACCACTAAATAGCCTATCCCACCAAACCCTTCATTTCCTACCGTAAGCCTAACATTACAACCCTTTAAAAGACCTCTTTGATAGTCTTTCCTAGGTGCTTACGCCAAAGCGACGGAGGTTTGATCTATTCTCAAGCCTATGGTAATCTATGTACTAGGACCGGTTAATGAGTGTTTATCTTCCATTTCGATTTGTTATATTTCATATATACACCCGAGAGAGATGTGAGTATCCAAACACCCCATGTGAGGTGCTAGTATGTAATTCCGTGCTTGTTATGACTTTTATGGGCTTATATGTGTTGTGGACCGTTTTGAATGAATGCTTCATGACCCCTAACTTATAAATTAATTGGCTAAAAGCACATTTGCTTGAGGACAAGCAAATACCAAGTGTAGGGATATTTGATAAGGTTTTAAAGGTACCTTTTAAGGGGTCATTTAAGCCCTTATTCGATCACTTCGTATCCGTTATTGCTTAATATCGTTCCTTTTCACTTTTAGGTCTCTTGAAGGCAAAATCTTTGGAATGATGCTTATTTGGACGAAAAGCGCGAATATCGAAGAAAATGGCCAAAGTCGAATCGAGACACTCAAAGTCTTTGAAACATAAGGCGACGGCGTCATTGCATATCTGCGACGCCGTCGGGAAGGAATTTTATGACGGGTCGAGCGAAATTGCATGTTTTCAAGGGACGACGTCGGGTTCTAAAGGAGTAGGCCGTCGTTACTCGAGACGGCCTAGATGCGCCAAGACGGCGTCGGAGTGAAGGGACGGCACGGTCATAAGGTGACGCCATCGCAAGGTTTACGTGGCCAAGACGAAACCCTAATGGCGGCGACACGGCGGCCACAAAACATAAGGTGACGCCGTCGCAGATGTAATCTTATATATAGAATCCAATTTTTCGGTTTTATGTGTAGTCTTTTGGAGTAAAACCTAAACCGAACCAAGGCTTTCTTGTGCGATATTTTGGGGTTCTAAACCCTATTATACATCAAGATAAGTATTTACTTCATTAATTTAATTATGTCTTTGATTATTTGTGTGTATGCTTGCATGTTCTCCATGTCCGCTAATTTATTTGTGTGTTTGCTTAGGAATATGAAACTTAATTATTGAATATTGATTGGTTGATACTTATCTTAGTTGACTAATGATCTAGAGTGCGCTAGATTATTCGTTGTGTACTTAATGCTTGACTTTTCTTTGTGAACTTTAGAATATAATTATCTAGGTAATTGTAGGATAAAGTATTCAAGGACAACCGTAGAGTAGGCGTCTATAAATCACTAGAGGATTTGTAAACAAGACCCTTTGGTAATTTCAAAGAGTTAGGAAACAAGCACGCCTATAGCCTTAGAATCACAACGCAACTAGGAATAAGGACGTGACAAATCAACCATCAATAGGAGATAATTAAGGAGTAGTAAAACCTAAGTAAACACATCTTTAAACTATCATACAGTACACATCAATTAGACATAGACTATCATAACCTTAGCTTAGATAATTAGATAATAGTAGAGTAATCGGTAGCAATACCAACCCCAAATCCAATACCCGAGATTCGTACCTTTTCCATTTCTACAAAAATATAAAAATACAAAATAATCTTCCTCAACCTCAACCTTAGCGTAGTAACTTCTCACTAGCATTCCTATTCCCTAGAGAACGATATCAATACCGTGGCTTACCCTAATTACTACACTACAACGATTAGGTTCACTGCCTAGGGTGTTATAAAACTTGCTCGAAGAAAAGGAAGTTTCCTTGACCCCGAACGACGCGTGTAGCGTTATCACTCTCCAATGGTCTCTTCACCTCAACGGGCCAGTCCCTCTAAGGAATCCATCATATCAGAGGTATTGAAACTATATGATGTGGTTGATAAGCAAAAGATTCACTATGAAGCACAATCTACTGAAGTCATTGAATCAGATATTGAAAATATGGGAAATAGCAATGTTGTCCCATATGAACAATATGTGAAGCAAGATGACAATCTTATTGTACCAAGTGATGAATCTTCTGCAATGAACAATGAATGCATACCTGATGAATACACTGATTTTGTGCCTGATGATTCCTTGACCACTAAACTCAATACCTATAAGGATCAAGTTGCCATATATGAACAACGTGCTAAGTTTGAACTGACCACTCGTGAACAAGAGATGGATATCCAAATGCGTACACTTATCAGAAAAAGCAATTTTAGGGAAGAAATATTAAAACAAGATTTAAATTCCTTACAAGAAAATCTTAATAAAACTGCTAAGCAAAAACAAGTACTTCAAGAAAATATGAAGGTGCTTAAGCAGGAATTCAATGCTAAGGAATCAAAACTTTTAAATGAATTTTCCAACCTAAAAACTTTGAAAAACAAACTTGAAAACAAGTTGTACATACAAGGAAACACCCTTCAGACTGCTCACATGGTTACTAAACATAGAGTCTTAAGTGATAAGCATAGTATTCCTCTTGTTAATGAGCCAAATCCTGAGGTTGGTAAGAAAACTAAAGCCGCTCAAAATGTAATCTATGATGGCAATGAGATTCTTAAACCTAGACAGAAACCTAGTTGTGTTGAGTGCACTGTGGAAGATATTCAATTAGAAGATGCCTCTAGGGAGAAAATGAATAAGAAGCTAGAAGATCCTAAGTGTAAAAAGAAGAACATAACGGTCAAACCCCATGATTACACTAAAGAAAATTAGATTTCCCTGAACAAGTTTAAACCTCAAACCCAATTAACACCAGAACAAGTTTTTTGGAAGGAAGACATGGAGAAGCAAAAAGCTAATGAACTGATTGAAAAGAACCCTCCCCTTAGGAAAGTAACCTCTGCTACTGTTTATCCTCCAAATACACCAATGCATCTAGTGCCTAGAACTCTTCCCACTAAAAGCAAGACCTTAATTAGCCTATATGTTGTATACCAACTATTCGGTGATTTCGAGAAAACATGTAAGAAGAGAATCACACCTACAGGGATAACTGAAGGGGAAAGGGGTTTTGAGCAAACTAAAGAATGCTATTTAACTGAGGTCATGCCTTTCTTTAAACAATTAAAAAGTAAATTTGAGAGTCTTAAAAAAGGAATAGACACAGAGATTAAAGAAATGGAAAAGGAATTTGATGCAATGATAGTTGAAGTCAATAATTATGAACGTGAGCTTAAGAACAATGAAATTGAGAGGAAAAATCTGCACATCTTTAATGATAATCTGATTTCTCAATGTGTTGCTCAAGATGTGTTCTACACTGCTACAAATTCGTCTATTACTGCATCTCAATTTCATGAATTATCTGTTGCTTTAAAAGTTTCCCATGATCGTGTCATTGAGCTTGAAACAACAAATTCAAAATTGCATGAGAAAATAGAACAGGATGATCATGATAACCAGGTCAAACATTTTTCTAAATTAGAAGTTGAACATCTTGCTTTGCAATTAAAATATCAACATCTCAAAGAAAATGTTAAAACCTCAAATATCAAGACATCCTCTGATGCTCCTGAGTTTGATGCGTTTTGAAATTAGCAAAGCGTGATGAACAAATTCGAGCTCATTGCAACAGGATCAAAACATTGAAAACCGGATCTCACAACTAAAGAGAGAAAAGTATGATGTTCTTGGTTCCGAATGCCTCCACCTTTAGATTCTCGAATTTCTAACTTTAAAACATTATTGATAACTTGAAAAGGAAAATGATTGTTTTAAAGTGAAATTCAAAGGTTAATGATCAAAACAAAGAGTTATGTGATTCATTCAAAGTTAATCATGATAAACACATTGAAAAGATAACTTCTTTACTTAACGATATTGAGAATCTGAAGCGTGAGGTAAAAGGAAAATTGCCAATCCCTACTTGCAAATATTCTGTTCCTAAGATTTCTGCTTGTGATAAGTATGCTATCGATATGTTATATATTCCCCTGCCCATTAGGAATAATGAACGTGCACATAAAGCATATCTCTCATACCTTAAGGATAGTTTGAAAGGTCTCCGTGAGATGGTTGAATATGAAAGAATAGAAAAAACTTTTGATAGTACTATAGCCTATGCCTGCATGGATGCCAAAAGATCTCAGGAACTCTTAGAATACGTAATTGTCACAAGTCCGTAATCTAGTAATAGACGAGATAGAATAGTTGCACCCAGTTCTATGCCTAAGAATGTGACTCTTAATGTGCCTCACAAAACTTCAGCTCCCAACACTTCTAGACCACTAATGCAAATAGTAGTATCACCAACTAATATTCATGTTGTTCCTTCTACAGGAGTAATAAGCAACACTAAGGTTAGTGGGTCAAAGCCTTTAGGCAATACAATGCGAAATAGGATCTTGCTAGCCAAAAGTGTTGAAGAGAAGAATGTAGAAGAACACCCTAGGAAGAATAAGTTTGAGCTGAATAAAACGAATCGTGTTGATTCTAGTATTAGCTATAAGCATATTGTAATTAATTCGAATTTTGCTGCTTTTTGCAAAACATGTAAGGAATGTTTGATTTCTGGTCTTAATCATGAATGTGTTGTGAATGAGGTAATTAATGTTGGTAACACTCCGGTCAAAATTATAAAAAATGCTAAACAGGTTAAGGAGATCTTGAAGCCTAAAAGAAAAAGGGTTAGCACTTATTGCAAGCCTACAGGAAGAAAATTTAGCAATGTGGGTTATCAATGGAAACCTACTGGCTGGAAATTCAAATTGAATGAATTTTGTCCAAAGATGTCTAGATCTATGCCTTCTAAGAAATGGAAGCCTACTGGTAGAATCATACCTTTAAGAAGTTTTCACACTTCACATAGGTCCACTGCCACTACTAGTCCTGCCTCTACTTATGAAGTTGTCATAGCTTCTAGAAATCTTGTCAGAGGTATATCAATTGCATGTACTAACCAAGGAACCCATTATTCCATGGGGATCCAATGCTTCGATTATCCACAATTGTGCGTGTTCAAATGCGGTCGTACAAATCGTCCTTTGGTATTTGGACTCAGGCTGCTCAAAACATATGACTGGAGATCGCTCGCGGCTCATGAACTTCGTGAGTAAATTTATCGGGACTGTTAGATTCGAAAACGACCATTTTGGTGCAATTATGGGTTATGGAGATTATGTTTTGGTAAAAGTGTAATTTCCCGGGTATATTATGTTGAAGGTCTTGGTCATAGTTTGTTTTCTGTCGGTCAATTATATGATTCTGATCTAGAAGTGGCGTTTTGAAAACATACTTTCTTCGTTAGAGAACTTGATGGTGTGGAACTTTTAAGAGGAACACGTGGAACGAACTTATACACCATCTCTATCAAAGATAAGATGAAGTCTTCTCCAATCTGATTGCTGTCAAAGGCCTCTAAAAAAAAGTCATGGTTATGGCATCGTCGTCTCAATCACTTGAACTTCGGCACCATTAATAATCTTTCTAGAAAGGACCTAGTAAGAGGCTTACCAAGATTGAAATATGAGAAAGATCATCTTTGTTCAGCATGCCAATTGGGAAAAAGCAAGAAATATGCCCACAAACCCAAACCTGCAAACTCTATTATGGAAGTTCTTCATACCCTTCATATGAATTTGTGCTGACCAATGAGAGTGCAAACGATAAACGGGAAGAAATATGTGTTACTCGTCGTTGATGACTACTCTCGATTTACTTGGGTTAAGTTTTTTAGGACAAAGGATGAAACTCCTGACGTCATCATCAAACTTGTTAAACAGTTGCAGGTCTGGCTTAATAAAACAATCGAGAATCATCCGCACGAGATAATGGGCCGATTTTGTCAACAAAGAACTTAGTCGGTTCTATGAAAGCATTGGGATCAGCCATCAAAGAAGTGTTCCTCGCTTTCCTCAACAGAATGGTGTAGTTGAAAGATGAAATCGAACTCATGTTGAAGCCGCTAGAACTATGCTAATTTACTCAAAGGTTCCAATGTTTCTCTGGGCTGAAGCCATTGCCACTGCTTGCTACACCCAAAATCATTCTCTCATCCACACCTCTCATGGAAAAACTCCATACGAACATGTTCACAATCGAAAACCTGATCTCTCTTTCCTTCGTGTGTTCGGTGCTTTATGCTATCCAACAAATGATGGTCAAGATTTAGGTAAATTAAGAACTAAGTCAGACATTGGAGTTTTTTAGGCTATGCATAAAATAGGAAAGGTTATCGAATCTACAACAAAAGGACCCGAGATATCATGGAAACTATTCACGTCATGTTCGATGAGCTGTCTGGGCAAATGGCTCCTGAACAATCCAGTTCTGGACCCGCACCTCAGTTTCTATCAAGTAGTCTCATTAGTTCCTCTATTGTACAGTATCACTCCCCAGCAGTTCCATATGTACCTCCATCAGAAGAAGATTTGAAGAAACTGTTTAATCCGATGTTTGATGAATACTTTGAACCCATTGACAATTCTTCACCATCATCAGTGGTGGCTTTTGAACCAATCATCACAAGGAATCCATCTATATCAATGTCTATATCTCAAGAAGCACCAGCTGCCAATCACTCATCATCATCCTCAAATCCTCAATCATCGGTTGTACATCATGGAATTGGTAATTTTGATGGAGATAACCCTTTTTCTACTCCCGATGATGCTCCGTTTGAAAACATCTTTGCCCCTGAACCAACTCCTGAATCATCTTCATCAGGGAATCCAAACTCTGCTACTTCAGTCCCTCAACAACAACCACACGAGCACCTCAGAAAATGGACACATGACCATCCGTTGGACAACGTCATTGGGAATTCTTCTCGTCCAGTCTCTACTCGAAAACAACTTGCAACAGATGCCATATGGTGCTTCTTCAATTATGTACTCTCCAAGATCGAACCGAAAGATGTTAAAACTGCAATGTCCGAGGACAGCTGGTTCAATGCCATGCAAGAAGAAATTCATGAGTTCGATCGACTAGATGTATGGGAATTAGTACCAGCTCCAGACTGTGCTATCATTATTGCTCTCAAGTGGATCTTCAAAGTAAAGCTTGATGAGCACTGTGACGTTCTGAAAAACAAGGCAAGGCTAGTGGCTAAAGGATACCGACAAGAGGAGGGTATTAACTTTGAAGAATCATTTGCTCGGTTGCGTGTCGAGGCTATCGTAATCTTCTTGGCTAATCTTGCTAGTAAGAACATGGTAGTCTATCAGATGGACGTTAAGACTGCATTTCTTAATGGAGATCTGAAAGAAGTAGTATACGTAAGTCAAATGGAAGGTTTTGTGAATCCAGAGCATCCTACTCATGTCTATCGCTTGAAGAAGGCCCTTTACGGTTTGAAGCAAGCTCCCAGGGAGTGGTACGATACGCTATCGAAGTTTCTTCTATCTAATGGATTCAACAAAGGAGCAATTGATCCGACACTGTTCACCAGAAAGTCAGGCAAACACTTAATTCATGTTCAAATATATGTTGATGACATTATCTTTGCCTCGACCGACCCTAAAGAATGTGACCATTTTTCAAAGGAGATGGGCTCGAATTTCAAATTTCAATGATGGGACAAATGTCATTTTTCTTGGGATTACAAATTTCACAAAGTCCCGGAGGCATTTTTATTAACCAATCAAAATACGCAAATGAAATTTTAAAGAAATTTGGATTTCATACATGTGACTCTGTTGACACTCCCATGGTGGAGCGTACAAAACTGGATGAGGAACTCTCAGGGATCATGGTAGATCAAACGAAATATCGTAGTATGATTGGATCCCTGATGTATCTCACAACCAGTAGACCAGACATTTTTTCGCTATATGCATGCGTGCTAGATACTAGGCTAAGCCTACCAAAAATCACCTTGAAGCGGTTAAACGGGTCTTTCGGTATCTCCAAGGAACCATTAACATGGGACTTTGGTACTCGAAGGACACCGGTATGTCACTAACGGCCTATGCAGATGTTGACCATGCAGGATGTTAAGATACACGTCGAAGTACGTTAGGAGGTGCTCAATTTTTAGGTGATAAGCTTGTGAGCTGGTCTTCAAAGAAACAAATGAGCACTTCCATATCCTCTACAGAGGCTGAATACATAGCCATGTCATCTTGTTGTGCTCAAATCTTATGGATGAGATCCCAATTATCTGACTATGGCTTTGTATTCAACAAAATCCCTCTGTACCGTGATAACAAAAGTGCCATTGCTCTCTCATGCAACAACGTTCAACATTCAAGAGCAAAGCATATCGACATTCAACATCATTTCATCAGGGAGCAAGTGGAGAACGGTGTGGTGGAACTTTATTTTGTGAGGACTGAATACCAGTTAGCAGACATCTTCACCAAAGCTCTTCCTAGAGAACGTTTTGAGTTTATTCTTCCGCGACTTGGCTTGAAGAGCCTTCAACCAGAAACACTCAAACGTCTTCAGGAGGAAGACGAGAGTAAAGGTGTTCATCTCCATCTATTCTGTGTACATATCTTCTTAAAAACAAAATAAAAAAATATATAACCAACAAAAAGAAAATAGAAAAATATAAAACTTTCTAAAATCCATAAAAATTAGAAAATCTTGAAAAATTCCCAAAATATTGTCATTTTGTCATGTTTTTCCCGGTTCGATAACATCTACGGACTTTGAGTTGTCACTCAAAGAATGGCACGGGTCTCTAGATGAAGTTCGAATTTTCATAAAAAAAAACGAGATGGAGAAAAATGATTGTTTTTTGTCATTTCAGGCAGTAACCCGTTTTAAAAGAAAGAACAGAGCCATGCTTAATCTCAAATTTTCAAAAATCATGCTCTGATTCTAAAAACAAATGTTTGTCACAAAAAAGACAAATGTTTCGTTCCAAATATTTTTCCTACTAATAATTCTTCTGAAAAATATTTGTCATCTAATGGAAACAAAATTGATTTGAAAATACCTCAGACTCTATTTTTGAAAATCATCCGGGCTTATCATTTGTCACAATCTCTATCACTCAATCAACAACTTATGTCATTGATTGAGGGGGAGAATGATTTTAATCAAATCAAAAAGAGTATTTTTCAAACAATTGGCACGTAAACGAGAAAGGTCTACTTTTGGTTAATAAAAAAGAACAATGTTTTACAATGTTTTATTCAATTGGTTCTAGACCTTGGCTTATGTTATGTTTTCAAAAGATACTCATGCATGTTTAAATAATGGAGTTTAAAGTCTGAAAATCTGATCATTATCAGTTAAAATGGTTTTCAAAAGCATGTCACAATTATCCTCAAAAGTTTTCAAAATTAATTTAAATCAATAGAGATCACAAATCTCAAAGGATTTTGTGGAAACGTAGAGGGGGGGGGGTGAATACGTTGTAGTTTAAAAACTTTAGATCTTTAGCATCAAATCTCTTATGAAGCTTGTTATAATATGAAAGTACCAATTATTCTTTGTGACTAATATAAAGCATGGTAAACCAAGTTTTCACACAATAATGAACATCAAACCACATCACAAACAATAGTATAGTGCAAGTATAAAAGTAAAGAGATAAAGAAAGGAAAGTGCAAACCGAACACGAGTATTTATAGTGGTTCGGTCACGGATCTCCTTTCCGCCCTACTCCACTCCCCGAGTACCCAACTCGAGAGTTACTTCACTAAATCAACAAGCTCCCTTCTCGGCGGAGAAAACCTTACAATCGTCGCTTACACTTTTTCCGGTACAAAGCTAAATACCGGGTTCTAGTTCGAGGTAGAACCAACCTAACGTTGCCTATACAATATTTCCAACACTAAGCTAGATGTCGAGTTCTTTTACAAGGGTACAACCACTCCCATTATGTTTTATGGCCCAACATAACAAACCTTGTGTTTTATGGCACAAACACATAAACCATCTAATCTAGTTTGGTGAAAGTGTTGTTATGATGCAATGATGTTTACACTAATGATCCATGACATAAATGTCTAATGGATATGAATAACTACTTCTAAACGAACTTCCATTGATAGGAAGCCTTCATGATAAAGATCACAAGTTCCCTAAACTTGTTGTGATAGATCTTAAACTTGTGGTGAGTGAGGGATGGCTAGATCTCCAAGCTTTCCTTGGTTGATCAAAGAGTATGCTTACAACAAAGATGAATGTTAGAAGCATTATGATCATGATCATTAGGGTGTTTAATGTATGTTACTACATTGTTAATGATTGATCTAAATTTATGCAAGAAGGTGGAGAAGATGTGTTTTGAAGTGGTGAAGAAATGGGAAAACAATGGGCTTTTATTTATAGCCAAAAGTGGTAAGGAGCGTCCACGGACCAAGGAGCCCTTAAAAGGGTTTCGTCCTTTATACAATTTGGTGCCGTGGGTGCCTGACAGAAAATCTAAAAATCTTTCTTCAAATCTTTACAAGATATTACCAAATCTTACTAAGATCACATTTGATATATTGAGTGTCAATCTAACCAAAATATTCAAGTGATCTTCCAAGGATTTCAAAGATGATGCATGACATGATGTAACATGTATTTCCATTTTTAGATTACTTAATATGTAATGGGAGGCGATGTATTTGTGAGAGTACAGATTTATTGAGATGGTGGAGAGAGGCGGACTGAGTTTGAGAGATTATTTAGGGTTTGTAGAAGTAACGTTTAGGGTTATGGGGTCCTATGTTGCGTTTTATACTTCCTAATTATTAGGGAAATCTGGTTTATGTGTCTTCATGTGACTCAGTGAATGGGCCGAGTGGTAAGTTGATCTTGGTAATTTGAATGGGCCTTGTTGATTTGTATTGGATTTGGTTGTGGTATTTTGAACGTGATTTAGCTGAATTGGATTTCATCGTGTTACTTTGAATATGTATGAATTTTTGAGATGGGATTGATGGATCAAGTGCTATATCTTTTACATGGGCTTCAGATCATATGTGTTGAGAGTTGGACTCATTGTATGTTTTGATAATAGGCTTGGTACCGTATAAATTGGACATTGGGTTTGAGTAAGTGAGGTTTCGGCATTGTATTATCGTTGGAAAGGGACTATCGATTTATCACATGGAAAGTGGTGTGTTGGATTACAACAATATTAATCTCATACTTTGTGTCACAAACCCTTTTGATATAATTTTTCTTATATACTTGGTTTATGGCATGATGGTAACTCAAATTTCACGATTAGATATTTCGTCACGACTAGAGTTATTTGGTAATCTTTAATGATGGTCGAGGTCCTTTTCTGATATGATTGTGTGGGAATTGATGTGACGATTCAAACGGTCTTAATGGGACTTGAACTCGTGATTTGTTTTGGGCTTACGGACTAAAGTAATTACTTGGACGAATTTAATGGGTTTGAATGGATTCTTTACTGCATTTTGTACCATATGTGGGCTTGAAAGTCATCCGAGTATGTTAGTGCATGTGATGACTTGGATATATGATAATGGTCTAATAGGCTGATGGGCTTCTCAATTGGATCGTTTACGAGATTTGTGTTATGAGATTTGTTGATGTTTGGAGATAATGAGTTTTGATGATGAGATGTGACAATGTGTTTAACGATGTGATCTGAAGATGAGATTTGAGAATGATATTTGATAAAAGTTGATGATGAGATTTGATGTGTTATTGGTTTGACACTTTAGTCTACACATTTTCACGGAAATTATGTCATGGCTTTAACTATTATTGTAAAATGTTGACTACGGGGTTGTTCGGACGGTATTTCTTATTTGAATTGAAGTGAGGTTTTTTCGGGCGCGTTTACTTATTCCGTCTTCTTTCTTTCTACCCTTCCGCGAAGATGACTTGTTTGGGCATTTATTGAGTATGATAAAGACTTGGCTATTTAGTTACATTTGTGATTCTTTCTCGCTTTACCCACAACGTAGCAATCACTTCAGTGTCTCACTCAGTTGAGAATGTCAAGAGGTTTTGTACATTGGGTACACCGTTTCTTTTTCACAAGGTTTAGTACAAGTTTAAGTAATAAATCTAAGGAATTCTACTTCATGATCAAGTTTGGTATATCGGACTTACTTCACCAAGTGGTTACAACAATAGCTGACAGAATATGTGGATGATGTGCTTACCAAAGGATTGAATGGGTGAGATGTGATCAGCAATACGATACCACTAAATAATAATGATACTTCACAGTCTAAGCAAAATCCTTCAGCTTCGGTCATGACTTTTCAAGATAATTGCTTATGACAAGAAATTTTCGTGCAGATGGGTGTACACATTATGATGCTTCCGAAAGTTTGAAACCGTCATGGGGGAGAAACGTGTACTTTGATGTTTTACGGTCAACCTCCAGGGGAAAGTAGTGTATACTACTCTACTTAGTATGGTTTGTGAAGTTGTCTACATATGGGTTAAGAATTTTTGATGATGTTCTTGATGTTGGATAATGAACCGCTGCATGTTCCCCTAAAACAGATATTCACCAAAACCAAAGTTGTCATAACACATTCAAGCTGACATTGTTTACGATTTTGTCTTGATTTTGTAAAATCCCGCGAAAGAATCTATTTCTCGGTTTAAATCATAGACTTGTAAAATCCGTGACAATGGAAACATCCTAGTAATTGTAAAGTGTGTTTCCGGATCTATCTTACGGTTTATTCTTGGTTTTGTAAAATCCCGCGAAAGAAATTATTTCTCGGTTTAAACCATAGAGTTGTAAAATCTAGTAATTATGGAACCATCCTGGAGAAAGGAATGCGTATTTCGGGATCTTATCTGATGCTGGTGCTACGGTTTCTGCTTCGAAGAAGGGATAAAATGGTGTACTTCAAGAATTGGGTGTTTGTTTGGATTGTCCTCATGGTAGTTTGGCTATTACAAGGTTTTACGGGGTTACGTGCTTTTAACCATGGTCGAGATGAAACCATTATCAATGTTCATTTAAATGTCGAAGAAGGCTAGATTTGAGCAGTTAACTAGAAGATGTGACAACGGCGTTAATTCAGTATTATTTATTTGAGGTTGAAGTGAAATATCACGGGCGAGTGTACTTAGTATCTGAAGGTATCGAGTATGGTTGGATGAAGATTCTTCATGATCCTTGTTCAAGCTTGTGGAAAACTAGAAGGGGGGGTTGAATAGTTTTACCAATTAAAACTTCCTTTTAAACTATTTAGATCGACTTATGTCAATCTATTTCGTTGTGTGTGTTGGATGTTGATAAACAAGCATATAAAGATATGTAATGAAAAGAGAAGAGTAAGAAGCACAAAACCACAACACGAGTATTTATAGTGGTTCGGCTACAAGGACACCTTCCTTGCCCTACTCCACTCCCCGAGTCACCTACTCGAGAGTTTGTTATCACTACACCAATCTCCTTATGGCGGAGAAGCCTTCACAATGTCGCTTAATCTTTTTCCGGTACAAAGATAAATACCGAGTTCTTTCACACCAAGGCGAACCACACCTAACACAACGTCACCTACCCTTTATACGGTGCTAGGCTAACCACCGAGTTCTTTCACACCTTAGGTGAACTACACCTTCACAACGTCGCCTACCCTTTATTAGGTACTAGGCTAAGTACCTAGTTCTATTGCAATGGAGGAACTACTACCACACTACACCAAAGACTAATCCCAAAGGAGATCTACTCCTTTACAACATCATCAAGGACATCAATATCCTTGGATCTAATGCTAGTCTATTTAGTACATCGAAACACACCATATCAAATGTACATCTAAGGCACCTTTCACTAATGCCTTTGATTAGATCTACAAGACACCTTTCACTAATGTCTTTGATTAGATCTAAAAGAAACCTTTCATTAATGTCTTGTGTCTTCACTTCTAAGCACCTTTCACTAATGCTTCTTATCTTGACTTCTAAGCACCTACCACAAGTGCTTATCCTATAGACGACAGATACCCTTCACTAATATCTTCGTCTTGACACTTGAGACATCTTTCACTAATGTCTTTAACACTACGCTTCTTTGAAGAAAGATAGGGATCATCAACAAGAGGACTTCAATAGCCTTGATGATGAGGAAGCTTGGCAACTCATGGACTTGAGCTTGCTCGACTTCAAAGGTGGTGATCTTCCCTTTAAGAGGAACCTAAAGATCACACAAAACAAAACTACAAACATAGATCTCTTGGATCTATGGTTAGTGAGATTTAACTCAGGGAGAAAGTATGTTAGAGAGGGTGAGATATAATGAAGAAATGGCTCACTATTTATAGAGGAAAACGTACTATTTCCCGGATCCCACGGATCCTTTCACTTGGGATCCGGCTAGCACAAAGCTAGGGATCCGTGGTCCGCTCCTCTTTGCCCATGGGTATTTTGGGTTATGGGTCATGGGTCATGGGTTATGGGTTGATCCATGGTTTTCAATCTAGATACAATGTACCTTAAGGATACATTGAACTTGTGTAAGTGGTATATATAAAACCATGGGTTATGGGTCAAAACCATTTGCTAGTTTTTATCTATTTAGTATATACTTGCTTTTACCCATTTTAGTATATACTTGTTTTACCCATTTTAGTGTACTTAATATAAGTATGTATTTACCCAATATGTAAACACTAGTTGTTGTACATATGTATCTAACTCATAGAGTTACTTAAACTTGTTAAGCCAATATGTAAACACTAGTTGTTGTACATGTGTATCTAAAATATAAAATCACTTAATCTTGTTATAGTGTTTTATGTGAAAACGTAAGTGTGTTATAAAACTATTAGTTCAAACCATTTACGTATTTTATTTGTTTCGTTAATATGATTTTACTTTTGTTATCGACAAAACATTAGAAGATCGTAAAATATAAATAAACATTTTACGGTTTATTTGTATTAACAATCTCCCCTTTTGTTGATGACAAAACATAAAATTATTTTAAGGAAAAGCTAAAATTGTAAATGTTTGAATTTAGAAAGTTTTACTTTCTTCTCCCCTTTTGTCGAAACAAAAGTGTTTGAAGAAACTAACACAATTTTATAAGAAAAATTATAAAAGATGTAACGAGCAAGTGACGGGAATGGTACTCATCTTAACTCCCCCTTGACGAGTCCATCCCTTTTAAAAAAAGGGCGTGAAGGACATAATGTTAAATAAGCTACTTGTGTTTGCAATTAAGTTTGCAAATGGTTCGTCTAAGTGACGAAAACGTGCTCCCCCTCGAATATTGCAAAGTTCCAATGGGGTAACATGAAGTTTAATCCAATAATGGATTGAGTTGCAAATGATTTTGCAATGTTGTTTGACACAAAGCTCCCCCTAGCTTTTATGGTGTCAAAAACTTTACATGTTAATTGAAAAACTGCAAAACAAGGGTTAGAAAACAAGTATAATTCACAATTTCCGGCAAATGTGATAAAGAAAAACATTCTGTCTTCACGGATCCCACGGTTCCCTTCTAGTAGGGATCCGTCTAGGCAATACTGAGGGATCCGTCTGGCTAATGACTAAAATCAGCAAAGGTGATATAACAAGTAATGTTATCACACAAATGAGATATGAGTACAAAGTAATCATATGCTCAACAAAATAACAAGTAGCATGTAATACCATTTAATAAAACAAGAGTTATGATATACATGACTCAAAAATAAGAAAATAGACAATACATAGCTAGGAATTTCTTAGACCAACTAACGCTTGAAACTTAGACACCACTATAATCCTCTAGCTCAAGTTATGTTTAGGTTTAATCTCGTCGAAACGTTCGAGGAGATGATAGAACATGAAACGTTGGTCTTCTCGTACTTCATGTATCAAACTTTCAACATGTTGACAATGATAGCAATCTTTGTCATGGCTAGGTAGTGGTGGTGGATGAAATGAAGTGGCTAGATTCAAAGGATCAATTGAAGTGGTTTGAGGAGCCTCGAATGATGGAGGGATTGGTGGAGGTCCATTTAGGAATGGTTCGATCAAGAATGATGATGGTGGTAAAGATGTGTCAACTTCCATAAGGTCGGGTGGTTGACTTTGGTGATTTCTTATAATCCAAATGGGATTATATGATGGAAACGGCGAAAAGGAAGCCGGAGCAAGTGTTGACTCAACACCTTTATTTTGAATCATTGTTCCTCTAATGAGGAGAATGTTGTCGTGAAGCGGATGAGACGGCCTAGGTGGTAAGTCCTCTAAATTGTAGAGGTGAGGTGATGATTGTGGGGATGTAAAAGAGATAGCTCTAGGAACCAATGGTGATGGTTTAGTGGAGATGATATTGTTTGTCCTAGGAGGTATGGTGGTGTTTGGCATAGGTAATTTTGTGGGTACTAATCTTCTAGGAATAGGTTTGATTGGATGATGAAGGTTTGTTGGTTTGACCGGAGATGATTCGGTTGAAGAGATTTCGTGTACAACACGAGCCCTTTTGATGGGTGGTTCTTTGGTGGATAGATTGTTACTCGGGGTTTTTCTCATGATGAGATGTTTTGAAGGGATTGCAAAAGCTGAAAGTTAGGATGAGAGTGATGACTATGGAGATCCTAACAAGGTGGTTTATAAATCAAGAGATTTGGAGAGTGCATTTAAGCCTTAAGCCACTAAGATTCATTGGAATGTGATGATTAGCATGCACAAGAGTCAACTACGAGAGGTTGTCTTTGTTCAAGGAACTCATTTTAAAATGAGATGGAGTGTTTGAATTAGGAAGATGAGTTGAAATGATTGTTTTACCAGATTTGTCATAGATGTCATCCGGATCCCACGGTTCCCTTCTCGAGGGATCCGTCTAGGCTAGCTCTAGGGATCCCGTTCAGATTTATGAAAGAGTGGAAATGATGTTTCTAAGATCCTAGACCTACATCACTTTGAGTGTTTCAGTTCTCTAAGTGTTTTAAATGAAGGGTGCTTAAGTGTTTGAAGGAAATGAGTGGTGTAGCTAATGATTGTTATTTATGGAAGGATTTGGGACTTTTCAACAAGTACCAATGGATGAGCAAGGATGACATTAAAGATGTCAATTGAAGTCAAATGAAACTAAATGATCCTAGAGATCAGGTTGTGTCTTAGGATTATGTTTTGAAAAAAAAATCCTAATGGTTATGATATGGGAAAAAACTAGAATTTGATCAACTTTGATCAATTTTGAGGTGAGATTGATTAATGATCAATATTGTCATAATCGAAGGACTTCTAACCTAGTTGTGAGAGATCATATAAGAAGAATAAAGTGTGAGTTTTGGGAGCGGAAGAGTGATGGATTGAAATGGTAGATCTAACAAAGCCTTAGAATGTGATCTATGTGAGTTGGAAAGAGTAGGAAAGGTCAACCTATCTTGATAAAGTCTTAATCAATCTTAAGACACTATGTTTAGCTTAGTGTGAGGTGTTCTAAGGGATGTGTTTGACATATAATGCTTGCAATTGCATTTTCTTTTGTCGATCCCACGGTTCCCTAGATGTAGGGATCCGTTTAGTACAACGTTTGGGATCCGTCTATCTGCTAGATAGAACCTTTACTAAAGGTATGCAATGATCATGACAGTGCATTATATTCCAAGTTTTGTTTAAAGGAGTTCTAAAACTAGGATATCAAATGTAAGATGTGTTATTTCATGAAAGAGATAGGATTACATTGATAACTAATTAGTAGAGTAGAATTGATCCTATTTGACTATTCTAGGTTCCTTGAGTGTCTTCACTAGGAGGATCATTATGTGATTGATGGGTATTGGTGGAATCATGAATGAAGAAAGTCTTCATGAGAGATATGTTTAGCGGTTCCATCATCTTGTTCACAAGCACGCATAACGGACTTTGAAATTGAGGATGGAAGTGCATAACATTGTGATAGAGACGTGTCAAGAACATTCCATAAGGGATGAGTTTATTCTTGGAGCCTTGAAGATTTTCAATTCGCCTTGCGAAGAAGTAGGCGAGATTGTATGGTTGTTGTGTTAGCAAACAAGACAACATGTGAGCACAACAAGGTGAAGAATATCTCGATTTCTAAGACTCCAAACATTTTCACGTAGAATAAGAGCAAGAGTTTATACTCTTCTCGGATATCCCGTGTATGGATAATGTTTGGATTGGAGTAATATGGTCGAGGTTTGCATATCATGCGTGTTAATTCTTCCGGAGAGGGTATGTGTGAACAATATGGGCTATTTTCTTCATGAAAATTGAAGAGAGAATCAAGAGACCAATCTTCGGTGAAGGCACATTGCCCATGGTTTGGAATTCGGAGGATGTGAGCAAAATGCCCAAGGCTTAAAGTGAATTTTTGGTTTTTGATATAAAACCAAAGAGATAAAGAGCGATCCTCGTTACGAACGAGTTCCACTTGACGGAAGAATTCCATTATGAACCTTGGAAATATCTTCTCGTTAATTTCAAGAAGACATTCTATTCCTATGGCTCGGAAGGAGGTATTGATACCTTCTTCGAATTGTAGAGAGGTGTCACAACACGTCCTTCATGGAAGTGACGGTTTTCGAGATTATTGAACCCACGGACATGATTGCCGGTGTCTTGGGCTCAAGGGAAATGTTCGGGTGTAGACGCTAGTGAGTGAAAAATCAAACTCGTATTCATGCGTCATAGTTGAACCTATAGAAGTGATGGGTTAATAAGGGAAGACGTTTATGGTCAACCTATAATAATCTAAACGTTTTTACTAGATATTCTATTAACAATTAGTATTTAGCTAACTCATGGTTTTGAAGCTCTAGTGGATTATTATTTTTTAGAAAGATAGCGATTTTTAATCTTGCATGAAAACTGTTTTCTAGTAGGACGGATCCCACAGTTCCTTTTCAAAAGGGATCCGCTAGTGTAACTTCCGGATCCGTGGATCGTGGTAATGTAACCAGCTTTTAAAAAATATGTTTTACGGTTATTGTACCATGAAGTATGTTTTATCCTATATTTTCTTTTAGCATGCATACATGACATCTAATGTATCACGAAAGAATATAACACATATAGATCAAAAGAAATGAAACACACATAATAACACAAACATCCTAGATAAAATAGATAATCAATAATATTGCATTTCAATGCTAAGGATGATACAAAGGATTGGGTAAATGACCCCAATATAGATTAACAACACAAAGTAAATGTCTCCGTATGTGAACTTCATCATAGGGAACACAAGTGCGATGAGTGTTAGGGCGATGAGCACGAGTGCGATGTAAACCATGTTGATGACGGATCTTCTTGGTTTAGGAAGAGATGGAATGAGGAAGAAGATGAAGTTTTTTGAATGAGAGGAAATTTTTGAAATTGGAAAATTTGAAAAGGTGAGGGTTGAAAAAGTGGGCGTCGAGTGGGTTTATTAATAGGGAAGGAGGAATTTTTGAAATTCGTGTTTTTGTTTTATTAGAAGAAATAAAGCATAAGCTCTACATACTATGACTATAGACGAGAAAATAAACACGTATGTGAGAAACAAGCTTCCTAACGAAGCTACATGTAAATCATGTGTAAACACAAAAATCTACTCAAATAAAAGCCTAGCAAATAACACTTATATACTAAACAAGTATCATTTAGATATAAGTAGAAAGTCATACTCGAATGCACTTAGGAATGTCTTTACAAATGACAAATGTCACTTAGACGATTCCCGCTCTTTTTGCGTCTAAGATACCTTCTTAAGGAAGGTATTCTTGTTACCAAGCAACCCTAAAGCTTGGTGGGTATGAGCTTTGACTAATCAATATCACAAGGAAGATTAGTGCAATTAAAATATATATATATATAAAAAAATGTTGTTATCAACTCAACATCCAAACATATAGTTTTTGAAAAACATGGTGTTTGTTTTATGAAAACCTTCTTCGTAGTTTTCAATTAACTATGGATCGTATCAAGTTTTTAAAGCACAAGATACTTCAAGAAACTTGGTAACGAAGCTCTGATGCCAATTGTGGAAAACTAGAAGGGGGGGTTGAATAGTTTTACCAATTAAAACTTCCTTTTAAACTATTTAGATCGACTTATGTCAATCTATTTCGTTGTGTGTGTTGGATGTTGATAAACAAGCATATAAAGATATGTAATGAAAAGAGAAGAGTAAGAAGCACAAAACCACAACGCGAGTATTTATAGTGGTTCGGCTACAAGGACACCTTCCTTGCCCTACTCCACTCCCCGAGTCACCTACTCAAGAGTTTGTTATCACTACACCAATCTCCTTATGGCGGAGAAGCCTTCACAACGTCGCTTAATCTTTTTCCGGTACAAAGCTAAATACCGAGTTCTTTCACACCAAGGCGAACCACACCTAACACAACATCGCCTACCCTTTATACGGTGCTAGGCTAACCACCGAGTTCTTTCACACCTTAGGTGAACTACACCTTCACAACGTCGCCTACCCTTTATTAGGTACTAGGCTAAGTACCTAGTTCCATTGCAATGGAGGAACTACTACCACACTACACCAAAGACTAATCCCAAAGGAGATCTACTCTTTTACAACATCATCAAGGACATCAATATCCTTGGATCTAATGCTAGTCTATTTCGTACATCGAAACACACCATATCGAATGTACATCTAAGGCACCTTTCACTAATGCCTTTGATTAGATCTACAAGACACCTTTCACTAATGTCTTTGATTAGATCTACAAGACACCTTTCATTAATGTCTTGTGTCTTCACTTCTAAGCACCTTTCACTAATGCTTCTTGTCTTGACTTCTAAGCACCTACCACAAGTGCTTATCCTATAGACGATGATACCCTTCACTAATATCTTCGCCTTGACACTTGAGACATCTTTCACTAATGTCTTTAACACTACGCTTCTTTGAAGAAAGAAAGGGATCATCAACAAGAGGACTTCAATAGCCTTGATGATGAGGAAGCTTGGCAACTCATGGACTTGAGCTTGCTCGACTTCAAAGGTGGTGATCTTTCCTTTAAGAGGAACCTAAAGATCACACAAAACAAAACTACAAACATAGATCTCTTGGATCTATGGTTAGTGAGATTTAACTCGGGGAGAAAGTATGTTAGAGAGGGTGAGATATAATAAAGAAATGGCTCACTATTTATAGAGGAAAAACTCATCGCTTTCCGGATCCCACGGATCCTTTCACTGGGATCCGCTAGCACAAAGCTAGGGATCCGTGGTCCGCTCCTCTTGCCCATGGGTATTTTGGGTTATGGGTCATGGGTCATGGGTTATGGGTTGATCCATGGTTTTCAATCTAGATACAATGTACCTTAAGGATACATTGAACTTGTGTAAGTGGTATATATAAAACCATGGGTTATGGGTCAAAAACCATTTGCTAGTTTTTATCTATTTAGTATATACTTGATTTTACCCATTTTAGTATATACTTGTTTTTACCCATTTTAGTGTACTTAATATAAGTATGTATTAACCAAATATGTAAACACTAGTTGTTGTACATATGTATCTAACTCATAGAGTTACTTAAACTTGTTAAGCCAATATGTAAACACTAGTTGTTGTACATGTGTATCTAAAATATAAAATCACTTAATCTTGTTATAGTGTTTTATGTGAAAACGTAAGTGTGTTATAAAACTATTAGTTCAAACCATTTACGTATTTTATTTGTTTCGTTAATATGATTTTACTTTTGTTATCGACAAAACATTAGAAGATCGTAAAATATAAATAAACGTTTTTACGGTTTATTTGTATTAACAAAGCTTATTATCAAAAACGAAGACTTGGAAATATAGTTATTGTTGGGTGTCTTTTACCTTTTCTTTTACCACTTGGGGGAATTGGGCTCTTACCATCACAAAATAACTATCACTTTAAGGAGTTACGTTGTAGTGCTCAGTGTCACATTCAATTGTGGATTTTCAAGAGGTGATGTACGTCTTATACTTGATGGTTGGTTGGTTGAAGAGTATAGAGTACTTAGAGAGTACTTAGAGATGCTAATGGAAATCGGCACCACTCTTTGTTTCATATGTGCAAGTTTAAGTCACGAGTTCGGGGTAGTTTACTTCGGGGTCAAATTCATCATATTGGGTTTTCTCCATCACCGTCACGACAAAGAGCCTCATGAATGATAATGGGATTGATGACAAGTTTGCCAAGAGAGTTTGAAAAGAGAGAGATTATGACGATGAACACAACAGTTCATGCCTCGTACTCTAAAGAAAAGAAAAGTGTACGTTTCAAGGCGCTTTATCTTAAAAGAAGAGAAATCTTCTTATGACGTATGAACACAACAGTTCATGCCTCGTACTCTAAAGAAAAGAAAAGTGTACGTTTCAGTGCGCTTTATCTTAAAAAGAAGAGAAATCTTCTTATGACGTATGAACACAACAGTTCATGCCTCGTACTCTAAAGAAAAGAAAAGTGTACGTTTCAGTGCGCTTTATCTTAAAAAGAAGAGAAATATTCTTATGACGTTTGAACACATCAGTTCATGCCTCGTTCCTCAAAGAAAAGAAATGTGTACGCTTCAGTGCGCATTATCTTTGCAAGAAGAGAAATCTTCTTATTTATGACCATTCTCATCAACATGCTTCATACTTTTTCCACGAGCTTTCAATTATCAAGTGAACCGGGCTACTATTGATTGTTTTCTTATTCCATTTGCTCAACTATAATGACGATGGCAACATCATATGCTAATTTTGCGAGGGAGAAGTGTGAATAGACTACATTTGTTGAAGAGATTCACTTGTTCAATCAAGAATTGCAACTCCGTATGTAATTCTTGAGGGGGAGAAGAAGTATGATAATTCTGCATGGTTGATCGTTATCTGAGAATATATGGTCAAATGGCTCCTAACTCATGTAAAAACCGAGCTTCTTCTTATCGGGTCATCTTCACATGGAGTTTTTCTTCTATGAGCCGTAGGTTGACATACTCACTCGGATTGATGAGTTTATCGACAAAGTGCTTCCGGTTAATGCTTCACGTATACATCAACATGATGATTCCGAACAAATCTCTCTGTTCTTGTTTGATGTGATTGGTAGTTTGGTGTTACCATCTTGTTTGTTCGTTGCGGCTCGATTGTCGATTTCCTTGATGAACATCCTTCGTTCTTGTTTGATTGGGAGGATTTTAGTTAAGGGATTTGCAAGATGTGTTAATTGGGATGCTTTTGGTGGGATGCTTTTTGGTGTGAGTTGAAGATGTTAATTATCTATTCCCCAACTGGACAATCTTGAAGAAGGTCGAGTCGACAGTCTGTTCTACATTTTCAGCTACATGTTAGAAGACTAAAGATGAGTTGCATTTAATGATCTAAAGACTTCTCCTTATCTCGGGCTGTTATCAAACAGATTGTCGGTTTAGGGGAGAGCACTAATTGGGGGAGAGTGAAATGTCGAATTTAATCCCCAATTAGACTTGCTCATATTCTTCAACAAGTTGATTCCCACAAGAGTTCAAGTGTTTTTCTCAACAAATTTCTAGTATACGGGTTTACAATGAGTTGCTGATTCTGAACTGTCAAAACCAACAAGGGGGAAGGAGACACACAGCTAAACACAAAGCGAGTAAACTTGATGAACTTAATACTTCTAAGTAACTGAAGATATCCAGGGAAGAAAAATGTTATTACCGCAGAGAAACTCAAGGTTTGACTCATGGCGAGTAAACTTGATGATCTTAATACTTCTAAGTGATTGAAGATATCCCGGGAAAACATATGTCATGACCGCAGAGAAACTCAAGGTTTTACTCATCAAGGCTTTTAGTGTTATTATTCCAACGTCGTGGGGGAAGTGATGCAAATGAAAGTTTTTGAAGATAAAAGAGGTACGCTGGTGTGTGATGATCTCGATGTTATCACAATCATCAAGGGAGAGAGAATTGTGTACATTGGGGCGCCAATTTGTCTCACTGAGGGCTTAATCGCTGATTCGTAGATATAATCACTTATTCGAGTTGACATCCGCAGAGATTGTCATCCGTAGAGATAATCGTGATTCGCCCGCTTCTTCAATGTTATCGGTTGTTCTCTCTTTGGGGAATGTGTACTTCGGGTCCTTGAGCTTCATACACGATCATCAGGGAAGAAAGCCATTGTTTACCACAAACATTGGGGAGGTGTTTTCTCTCCGGGAATGATGTGTATTCGGGAGAGTTCTTGGACATTTGTGTACTTTGGGTTCTTGAGCTTCATACACAATCATCAGGAAAGATAAATGTGCATTGGGTGGTTGTATCATTTATTCTTTGGAAATCTATTTGTGTACTTGGGCTCTTGAGCTCTATTCTAAGAGACGAGCTGCATCAATTCAACTACTCGGGGGAAGTGGTATCTTGACACCTTTTGGAATGGATTGCATCAGACTTCAGTGGTTATGACATTTGAGAAGAATTTTAAAGAGTGGGATGATACGTTGCTGTTCTTGTTGATGATATAACCCCGAACGGAGACTTACAATGATCCTTCTTATATGGAGCAGCAAGATCGATGATATGGTGTCCGTTCTTGTGCATATGGCTAAGGCAAGCTTGAAAGAAAGCTTAGAATCTGCTCAATAAGAAGATTTACGGTTTGGGGGGAAGCTACCAAAGTTTGACTTTCAAGTGGTTCAATTTCTTTCTTCGATTCAAGAGCCCTGGAAGCTTTGGTGGTAAATGTTTAAGAGCTGATGACTTCTATCTTCTACGACGTGCTGCTCGATATCCTTATCTTGGTACTCGTATCATCATCTTCTTAAATTATATCATCTATTCTATCTTTGTATATATTTATTAAAAAACAAAATACAAAATTATAAAACCAGCAAAACAAAATAGAAAAATATAAAACCTTCAAAAATCCATAAAAATCAGAAATTTCAAAAATACCAAAAATATGTTTTCTAAAGACATGTCTTCTGGTATCGATAACATATACGGTCTTAGAAATTTCATTCAAAAATGGCACGGGACCATAGATGAAGTTCGAGCAGAAGGTGTAAATATTTCTTTTCAAAACATGTCACTAATCAAATGGCTTGCAGTTATTTCAGACTGTAACCCGTGCTTAAACCATGGTTTGCTATTATTTCAGATAGCAACCCGCTCTTCAAGGAAGGAAAGTGCTACGCTTAAACGATTTTCACAAAATTTCGTGCACTTATCCTAAAACAATTTGAGGAAAGTATGTCGAAAGACTGCTGTTCCTACACAAATGTTTTTCCGTATAAAATTCTTCAGAAAATTTTTTGTTGTTTTCAAAATGGTGGTAAATGAGTTGCTCTAAAAACAGTCAGAATCAGAGTTTTTATTAAAATTGAAAACTCAATCAATGACTTCAGCGCTTTTATATTTTTCAGAAAAATAAGTCATTGATTGAGGGGGAGAATGTTTTCAAATTTACATCATCTAACGGGCTTTCTTAATTATCCTATATGCTTAATTAAAAATCATGTTAACCTACGTTGAATGACTAGGTGCCTAGGATATGATTGTTAGGATTAGATGATTTTGAGTTTGATAAACACATTATTCCCATACATTTGAATGATCTGATTGATATGTTGGATTGACTTTTATTAGTCGATTGCAGTTTGGGTGATGTCGACCACCATATATCTGTTTGTATATCTACTAACATATGCAGGTATACTGGTATATAAGAATGTTCCCGATCCGGATCCCACAATAGAAGATGATTGGATGCCGAAAGGAAAGGGTAACTATATCTTGGGTTGACAAATGAAGAAACGGAGCTTAATTGGACTTCAATGGAGAGTTGGCATAAATGCAACGTAAGAGGTGTCACCGCATCGCAGATGGTTTTCTTAAGTGATTGAAGAAACGGAGCTTAATTTGACCTCAGTTGGCATTAAAATGCAACGTAAGAAGTCTCACTGCATTTGTAGACGGTTTTTCTTCTAACCCTCAGCAACAACAACAAAAGCTTCTCAACCACTAATGTATCTTTGTGCAGGTTAATAGTGTACCATTTTTAAACAATTTAAAAAAATTTGAATAAATTGTTTTGAAAATGGAAAATATTGTTTTGAAAATTAATTGGACTAAATTTTGAAAATCACCGGACTTCATTGTATCAAAACTTAAGTCACTCAATCATCGACTACGGTCATTGATTGAGGGGAAGAGTGATTTAAATTAAAATATTTTCAAACGATATTTCATCAAAAAGTCCGGTTTGTACAAAAAAAGTGGTGATCTAAAGATTTAATGTTATGTCATGGTATGATTTTTTCTTTAGAATCAAGATCTTACAAAATGAAATTTTTTCTGTTCTTGTTTGATTGTGAAATTGTTTTATTTTACTTAAAGATCTCTTAAAAACAATCATACCTGACACTAACTATCTTTAATGTCTTAAAATGGTCCTCATCTGTCATTTTTCAAAATCAAATCTTGCCACGTCTTTCCCCAAAATTTTCTAAATGATTTAAGTCTTTTGGGATCACAAATCTCAAATGGTTTGAATTTTTTGATCGCGGGAGAGATCGTGATTTAAATCTCAAATCTGTTTTAATGGAATTGGTTTTAGTCATTCAAAGGCACTCCTGCCTCCATGTGCCAAACGATTTCAATATATGATGAACATGATTGAGGAGGAGCATTTATCAAAAAACTAGATGAGTTTTTAAATCATGCACATTTTCTCCCATGTTTTCTAAACCGTATTAAATCACTTGGGATCTAAAATCTCAAAGGGTTTGATATTTTTGATCGGGGGAGAATTTGTGATTTAATAATGAAATTTGATAAAAGCTTATCGTTTTTTGTTGATTCAAATGTGCAGGCTGCTCTCTCATATGTGCTAAACGCTTTCGAATCTCGAAGCACATATTGAGGGGGAGCATTTTAAAAGAAAATAAACTATCGAGGTACAAAAGCTTTTATGTTTTAACATAATGTACCTTGATTGAGTTTTCAAATGGTTTCTTAATGGCTTTTGTGATCGTGGATGTGCTTCAAAAGAACTCTTTCCTCTATGTGATAAAATCATTTCAAATATCCTACGCACATATTGAGGGGGAGAATTTTACCAAGAAAATCAAATGGCTTTTTCTATGAAAATAGTGATCAAAGAAAATATTTCAAAGTCCTCTTGCCTCCATGTGCTAAACAATTTATAAATCATATGCACATGTTGAGGGGGAGGGTTTCTAAATGATCAAAACTATTAAGGTACAAAATGCTTTGATCTCGTATCACAAGTACCTTGATTGATTTTCCAAATGATTTTTCTATTGGTTTCAAGAAAGAATGAACTATACCAAAAGACCGACCATTTTACTTTATGCATGGAGTTATAAGGATGGTTAGGTTAGGTATTCGTTCCCACGATCCGCCGTAACGGAGGGATCTACCGAGGACAATCCACTAGATAGTGTAGAGTCCTTAGGTATGTTGAAAAAGGAGAAAATGAGAATATGGGAAGAGTGTCGTGAGACGAGCTAGTAATGGAACAAACACAACAAGGTTCTAGTTATGAAGTCTCGGTAAGCATCAAGGGTTGAAGAATGAAAAGAATTGAATGTGAAAAGGGTGAAAAGAAATAGCCCTCCAATAATTCAACCTTAGGGCAGTAACCGGGTTTAATACATATGCTACTAGTGTTTACTAAGGTAACACCGATATTGAAGACAAGACGTCATGGACCCAGTGACGCACTGCACTACAACTTCTCAAACTACTCAAGTTCCTCTTAAAAGGGCTTGTTTCACTCTCACGGGGAACCGACATTATCTATCGACTTTATCTTAGAGATTGTTGATATTGAAAAAGGAGACCCTCTCCCTAGTCTCCGACATAGGAACCAAATGTGCACGATTGAGTCTAGAGCCAAGAGATCATCCACAATATCTCATTATGACACAAAATTAATGAAGACTTGCTGTTTCACACAATGTGGAAAGTAAGAATATATTAAGAGTCCCACGATTATCCTTGTGGTATTGCCGTAACATCCGAGTGATATGTAAATATTCACAATGAAGATGGAAATCCTTCTAGAGCCAACATCAAACAAGCTCTTGGTGGGTGACATATGTGCTCTTCTCGTAAGATCAAGCTTGTGACAACTGGACAAAAACGATGGGGAGATTCAATCTTGAATCAACCTTGGTCCAAGAATGGAATTGACGAATACTTTTGGAAAAATCGTTCGATGTGCAAATCTTCTTTTCTCTAGCACGTCGAATGTGTATTCAGTTTCAAACACAAAAAGTATCTCTGATTGAAAAATACTTTTAGAAAAACCATTCGATGTGCGAATCTCTTCTTTTCTATAGCACATTGAATGTGTATTCATTCTCTAATGCAAAAATTATTTTGATTGAAAATTGATCTTTCTCATAAAACCTTCGTCGTATTGCAAAACTCTTTATCTTAAGCAATACGCGATTGTTTTCAAATCATTTTTCATCACTCAGTAAATCTCAATTTGCTGGTTCACTCACTCCGTGTTGTCTTCTTTGAGACGTTCCGGTTTGAGAACGGCTAGAGCAGCTGCGAAACCCCGTCAAGGAGATTCTTAGGAATCCTACCGATCACAGGCAAGACTTGTATCGATGAACGGGAATCGTGGGACGGTACTCAATTCAACGAAGTGATCAAAGACACTTTCGTGTGTTTTATTGCTAACTTGTTGTTTGCGGTACATTTGGACGGTTGCGGTGATTAGAATTGAGGAGTCAATCCAAAGTCGCATGCTCACAAGATCCACATTAATTGAAGAAATCATGACTGGTGCATATCTACATAACCTGATTCTGATATTTTTATACTATGCGTCTGCTACGCTGCTGCAAATACCATGTGTTGGAATCACTCCTAAACCATAATCAAGTGTTAGTAATTAATATGTAATAGTTAGTTTTATTATGGCCTTTATGTTTGTTATTAGCCTTAAGCTTATGTAGAAGGCCAATGAGCTTAGGCCCAAGCCCATATAAGAAAGGAAGGGAACTAGGAGTGTTGCCCTAGCTTCCCTCCTATAAATACTCTTGTAAACCCTCATTTGAGGGTTGGTTGTTCAAGTTCTTTTCTTTCACATACATCTACGCATAACCGGTCTTGTATTTCGTGTGTGTGTGCTTGAATCTTGTTCAATCGCCTTATCTCTTTCTATATTACTTGTGTTTGTAAAACTAGTGACCTAACAATGGTATCAATCGCCTACTAGTTGGGTGAATCGTGTTTGTTTTTGAAGTGGTTTCGCCCTATGCCTAAAACGCACCTTGATACTTTGGTTCGCTTAAAACTTGTTTTTACACTTTTAATCCAAGATTCTTGTACTTTCAACATTTTAAGGTGTTAAAATACTTGTTTTGGCAAAAGTTTCAACCTTTACGCGTGGATATACGCTTTTAAGCTTGGTTTTAACGAGGGTTTCATTCTACACTTAACTGCTTTTAGAGGCTTTGGTTCATCAAGTTTCACACTTTTGTGTATTTTGGTGTTATTGAAGCTATTTTATCACACAAAACCGGTTTAGAAACACTTTTGGACATAATCAAAATTTTGAGCATTCCTACGCCGTAGTAAAACCCTAAAACTACGCGTAAGTGCTTCCTTGGTTTGATCTTCATTTTCCTAGTTTATTCCGTGTTTTCTTACTTGTTTAAGTCTGAAAATACGTTGACTTTGGATATCCTTTACATCGTGATAGTGTAAAGATCATTTGGGAAAAACCCAAAATTACGCATAAGCATAAGCCACGCCAGAGAAATCCCACATAAGATTCACTTTACGCGTAAACCTAGTTCTACGATAAGGAAATCCTACGCCTAAGTTTCTACGCCTAACTTGTGTCTACGCATAACTTTAGAGTCTTTTCCCCGCCACGCAGAAGCTAAATCCTACGCCAGAACTCCTAATTGTTACGCGTAACTTTGGTGTTTTTACGCATAAGTGTTACTTGGTTCTTGTCTTTTCTACGCCTAAGGACACTTCATCAACAAAGGTTCATTCGACTACAAAGATCCATTTTACTACACAAGTTTATCAACATGTCTCAACCACCATACTCTAACTATTTCCCTCACACTTATAATCATCAATAACAACAACAAATAACTCCACAACATCAACAATGGAATCAACAACAAGCTATTTATCAACAACAATTTAATCAACAACATAATCCACAAATTGGTGCAATTCCACCACCACAAATGGTTCAAACACCACCAAGCCTTCTAGTTCAACCCTACACAAATGATTTCAATCAACATCCATCAAGGAACACTATGAAGGAACCCACTTGGTTTGCAAAGATGTGTGAAGCTTTAAGCGACCAACAATCAATTCATGAAGTCGGATCACTTGATAGACCTCCAATGCTCACTCCAGAAACTACGATCAATGGGTGATAAGGTTCTTTAGGTTTTGTGATCTGAAGAAGCCACATGGAAAGTTCTTAAAGAAGGTTATCTTGAAGGTCCATTTGAGATGCCTACCGTTATTGTACCGAAGATCCAACTCTTTGCTCCACCAAGAGATGAACAAACCAACATTGCTAATGTTGCATATCTAAATGCTACGTAACTTCTACACTATGAATCGATGAACTTGCAATGGAATACATCCTCTTAGGATTACCAAACCCAATTCTTCATAGTGTTGATGCTCAAAAGACCGCACAAAAATGTGGGATCATATTCGCTTCTTATGGAAGGATCTCAGACTCAATCGAGGATTTGGAATCCAAAATTTACTTGGCTTATGAACACTTCATGATTGAACCGAGAGACACTAGAGTCCTATCATCATCGATTTTCAGACATCATCAATGATTTGGATAAACACAACATCATCATGCCAAGAATTGCAGTGAATACTAAGTTCCCGAGTAGTCTTGGTCCGAATGGGAGAAGTATGTCATTTTCTCCGTCAAGCAAAGAGTATGCATCATTCTACTTATGGATTGTTGTACGATTACTTGAACCCTCATGAAAAGGAAGTTGGTCGGAAAGGATTCTCCGTGCTCAAATTGCTAAACAATCACATCCGGATAATCAACAACTTGCCTTGTATGCTCAATGTAATTATCCTCTCAACCAAAGAACTCAACCAATCGCTTCAAACACACCTTCACGACAACAACCTCAACAAAATCAATCGGTTCCATACAACAACAACAATGCTCAAGCATATGTCGTTGAAGCGATCGAGGAAATTGATCCGCTCAAGCATTGCAACAAGGATTTGTGATGATTGCTAATGCTTTTGGCGTTACACCAACAAATCCAACAATCGATTCGTTCCTCATATAACACACGGACTCAAGTTGTTGTGAACAATGGACGTGTTGAAGTTCGTAATCGTGATTATGGTCGCCGATGGGCGGTGGTCAAGGGTTTAATGTCGTGGGTAGGAATAACAACAGAGCTCAAGTGGTGGAACAGGAAATGCTCGTAATCGGTTAAATGGTCTTAGATGCTACAACCGCAATGAGAAGGGACACTGCTAATGCATGCCCAAAGCCGAGGACTAGGGGCGTGCTTATTTCAAAGAGGCTTTACTTTTGGCTCTTAAGGATGAAGTCGGTGGATCTCTCACGCACAAAGAAGAGCTTTATGGCGATGCAGACTCGATGATGATATGGAGGACTTGCAGCCAATGCAACAATTATGTTGATGGCTAATATGCAAGAGTTACACATGAGTGAAACAGCCCAAGAGAGGACATCGATGGCTTGTCTCTGTACCGAACAAACCATCATCATATCTCGAACTAATATCTCCATCAATATCTCGAATCCAAGACGGCTCAAAATGTTCAAATGAGTCATCTACATCTCATTCGACGATTTTCAAATAAACCCAAGAGTTACATTTGACGATCAAGATGACCTTATGGTTTCCTTGATAATCAAATTGACTCGTGGTTATACTTGAGGATATCCATAATGATCATATTGTGACTCACGTTGAACACGAACCTTTGCCTCATCCAGATCTTGTTCTCATTATTTAAAGACCAACAATCCCAAATTGTGAATGTGTTGCATTAAATCGCACCTTAAAAGTAAAAATGCACCGCTAACCAAGGATTTTGAATGCTTACAAATGCAACTCAACTTTTTCAAAACTCAAGAAAACCGTGAAAAAGGTTTTGAAGCCGCTTCCAAAATCTCATCAAAACGAAAAATATTTAGAGAAACAGATCGTGATCTAGCCGCTCGAAAAATGCTTTGTTGTCCGAAATAGAACAATCGAAACACGAACATAAAAAGCAAATTAACACTCACCTTGGAAAATCAAAAGCTAAGGTCGAGTTGTTAACTTGTCAAAACAGTTCTCCGCATACAAAAGCATTCAACGAATCGGTAGATGACCTTCTTGAAGAAATTATCGGCTTGCAAAACAAACTTAAAGAGTTTAAAACTGTTGTTTACAAACATGGTGAATCAAGAATGACTATTGAAAAGTTTACCTTAAAACCCAATCCAAAAGGATATGGAAAAATCTAGTCGATTACAAACCAAAGCTTTCACTAAAACATTCAAACCAACTCTCAAGTTTCTAGTACGTAATACAAAATTGATAATATGTTATGAGTGTTGTTGAATATCATCGTTGTCACACCCCAAATTACTGCTTTTGCGTGAATGGAATTCGGGGATGACCGTCATAGCATCAAAGTTACAGTTATATCGAATCGACCTAAAGTGACGTTTGAAAATACCGCTTGATTAATTAAAACAATCGAGTTTACAAAGTATAGGTCCCAAATAAAAATCAATTTAGCGGAAATAAGTTTGTTACAAGCCAAACGTTGTTTTAAAATGCATAAATCCCATGTGTGACGCGTCGTCACCACGACTCTATGATATGTCCATATGCATGCCATGAAGTGAATGCCTTAGATACCGAGATAAAACATGCTAAAAAGTGTCAACACAAAGGTTGAGTGAGTTCATAGAGTTTGAGTTGAAATGTAAAGCCTTTCAAGAATATTCTTGCAAAGAAAGGCATTGTAAATCCACTCGGCCCAAGTTCCGCCCATACAAAACTTGCAACCCGTGTGTTCACAACCCACCGCCAAAATGTGTATAGTTTATGTTCAAGCGCATGATGTCAATCTTGTTTGTAAGTAGGACATAGGTGCATACGATATATACAAGTACTTAATGCAAAGAATCACACCAATCGAACCTCTTGACAACTCTAAATTGTTTGTTGAGTTTCATTGAATAATGATTATATTCACCCTGTAACGCCATCAAGGACCCAGGGTGGGGCGCCACCGATAGTACTATCAATACCTCTCCGCCGGCTCCCGCAGAGTTAACCATTGCTAAAGTATGTATGTTGATGCATAATTGAAAACAAGTTTAGCACATTAAGGCACATATCGCAATAAACCACACATAATGTCCAAAGTGTATAAGAAGTATAGTGTAACACAATTGTATAAATGGTTTGAGTATTCGCAAGAGTGAAACAAGTTTTTAAGCATGTATCTCCCCCAAATAGTTTTTAAGAATTTAAAGGAGTAAAAGCGGGGTATGTACTCACGGTAATCCTTAAAAGTTTAGAGTACTTGTGAAAGTAAATGAAAATAGTTTGAGCATGTATCTCCCCCAAAAGTAATTCAAAATGTATAAAAGTAGGGGTTATGAAACTCACAGTAATATGTCAAAGTTTAGAATATTTGTGATAGTAAAAGCAAGTAGTTGAGCATGTATCTCCCCCAAAGTAGTATAAAAACAATTGAAAATGGGGCTATGGAACTCACGGTAATCCTTAAAAGTTTAGAGTACTTATGAAAGTAAATGAAAATAGTTGAGCATGTATCTCCCCCAAAAGTAATTCAAAACGTATAAAAGTAGGGGCTATGAAAACTCACCTGTTGCAATAGTTATGATGACAAAGTGGATGCACGTAAATGAGACGCAACTCTAACCGCGACCTATTATGAATGATATGATCTAATATAAGTCATGAAACAATGTCGTGCATGCAAATCCATATGTAATCTATACCACTTGTATGTTTTTGAAAATAGAATTTATCGTCGAAATATATGTTTATGACATCTCGTCATGTTATAAAATACTTTACAAGTATATATGTTGAATCATATCCTACGATAGTCGTTTAATGATTTATCAAGAATTTATAGCTTTTCGTCGCAAAATAATATACTTTGATAATTTGTGAAAGTGACTAAACGGCCTTAAAATGCTAGTCGTAAAATGGTGCACATCGAGTGTAAGGAAACAAACTCAACGGTTTTGGGAAGCTTGTGTTATTATCTCAAAGTTTTAGTATTTAAGTTTCCATCCTAGAGGTCTCGATCACAAGGAAAAATATTGGTTAAGTATTGTATTTTAGTCCAAAAATATAGTTTAAGGGTGGTTTTCGGCCAAGTTTGAGTGACTATATGTTATTCGTTACAACTCCGCTCAACAAACGGTTGGACATTTTGGAAAATATGCTAGGCGAACTTACTTTTACTAGAAGACATCACGTTATAAAAAGTTCTACATCAATGTTAAAAACGACCTCCAACATGGTGACTTGTTTTGCCGTAACACTTGTCTTATTAGAAATAATATAGTTTTTCTTATATAATAAAGTTACGGCAACTTTGTGAAAACGTGTATAATTTAATCGTTACAAGTCCGTTTTCTACGTTTTATATGTCCTTAGCTTCGTATCAAGGTATACTAATATATTTTTGATAAGTCGACACATTTAATAACGCTTAAGCCTCATTTTGACTCGTAAAGGTGACATTTTCATGCTGAAATTTCGGAATTATTAGTTTTTCGTCAAACTTCAAAATTCATAACTTCTTCGTTATAACTCCGCTTTAATCTGCTCAAGCGCCACGTTGCTTTTAAAGTATATTTTCCAAATATCTAGCCCAAAATATTTTACCAACTGTCGAATTTTCCAGATTTTTAAAATAAGGACAGACCTTTGCAAACTTGTCGAAATGAGTTTTTCTCGCCAAACCTATTCTAGCCCATTTAAAACAACTCCGAAGCTATTCTAATCCTACCATACACCTTCTTAGGGTGTCATGGGTTCCTAGACATCACCAAAAATAATATATAACAAGGAGTAATTATAGGATGACTTATATATACATAACTCTTAAAATCAATGAAAAAGTGGTATAAACTTCATGAGACTTGCATGTTTTCTCAAATATGATGAAATGAATATGAAAGATGAAAAATGGACATGAGATGCTTACAAGAATACTTGATGAGGTTTATGAGAACAAAGGGTTTTCCTAATCACCCTAGGTTTTTATTTCAAAACCTAAACAAAGAGTGTAACTAGAGTGAATAAAACTTGACTTGAAAAATTTTGTGATCTACTTCTTGGACTATATGGTGGCCGGTTCAATGGGGAAGAAGAGAAAGGATGAGAGCTTTTGATCTTTTTTACACTTAGTGATATTAGATATGTATGTGTTTTGTAGCTTATAATACAATATAAGAATTTAGATATTTTGCAAGTCAAGTGTGTGTCATCCATGTGCATGTCGACATTCATTTTAGAATTAAAGGATTTAGTGTAATTTAATTAGTTAAGTATGTATAGATAGAAGTAAATGTGTAGCTATTTAAAGAAAATTAGTAACTTGTATACACATTTGAGTATATAGGGTATTGTTAGTTAAAAATAAATTTTCACGGGTCAAGATAAAATATATTGAGGTCATAAAAATTATAAAACACATTTCTTGAAAGATTTGAGTGAATAAATATTTATCGGGTTGAATTTAAGAAAACCGTCGTAATTTATATAAACATAACAATTTATATACGAAATAAATTTAAAACACCGGGTAAACTAATAATAATATTTTTATAGACTTAATATGAGTATAAAAATATATTGTGATAAATTTTGGAAGTATCGGATCAATTGTTCAAAATAATTAATTACGCGATAGTGTTTATTTAATAAGAAATTATGCGTTTAACGTGAAATGCAAAACCATGCATAAATTGATATGAAATGATGAATATGGAGTTTGAGAAATGACCAGAAATTGAGAATTGTGACATTCTTCCCATGTCGAGGAATCACGCCCTCGTGATTCGATTAATGATACTATGGCCCAAACCGCGACAAGGGTTCTAAAAGTTTATGCTCGTGTATGGTTTAAATGATTATGTCAATGCTCATGCATAGGGTTTCTCATCCAACTAAATACGCTCGTGCTATCGTGAGCATTTTCGTCCTAAATACATGCTCTCTTATGACTAGGCTTGATAAAGGTGCTTTCCATTCTCGAGCAAAATTTTCAAAAGACTTTTGGTAACCGATTTTACTTAATCCCACAACTCATCAAACAAGAATTGTCATACGATTAGGCTAAATCGGTTTAGGTAACAACTTGTTTCTAGCTTGATCGCTGCAACTCATCAAACAAGAACTGCCACCGGATCAAACAGAAACAAGTGGTTTGAAGAAAATCTTTTGAAAATTTGGCTCGATTACGGAATTGCTTACACATATGAGGCTACTACTCCTTTCATTGCATGATTCTTCCTTAATTAGACATAGGTGATCAGGCTATGTATATCTTAGGAGTAACTATGCAATGCTTGGACTAATCGTCTCATATGATGTTTGGTGTTGAGTCATAAGTTCGCATGTATAAGGAGTATGCACTTATAATGATATGATGAGATGCTATGATGATGTGGTTATAGTCTAGGGTCAATGATGCAACCTATTTCTCTATAACCGATTCTCTGATACCAATCTGTCACACCCCCAAATTACCTGTTTTGCAGCGGAATGGAATTCCTGGGGGATGACTGTCATAGCATCAAAGTTACAGTTATATCGAACGACCTAAAGTGTCGTTTTGAAAATACCGTTTGATTAATTAAAACAATCAGAGTTTACAAAGTATAGGTCCCAAATAAAAATCAATTTGTGCGGAAATAAGTTTGTTACAAGCCAAACGTTGTTTTAAAATGCATAAATCCCATGTGTGACGCGTCGTCACCACGACTCTATGATATGTCCATATGCATGCCATGAAGTGAATGCCTTAGATACCTGAGATAAAACATGCTAAAAAGTGTCAACACAAAGGTTGAGTGAGTTCATAGAGTTTGAGTTGAAATGTAAAGCCTTTCAAGAATATTCTTGCAGCAAAGGCATTGTAAATCCACTCAGTTCCAAGTTCCGCCCATACAAAACTTGCAACCTGTGTGTTCACAACCCACTGCCAAAATGTGTATAGTTTATGTTCAAGCGCATGATGTCAATCTTGTTTGTAAGTAGGACATAGGTGCATACGATATATACAAGTACTTAATGCAAAGAATCACAGCCAACTGAACCTCTTGACAAGTCTAAATTGTTTGTTGAGTTTCATTGAATAATGATTATATTCACCCTGTGTCACGTCATCAAGGACCCAAGGGTGGGGCGCCACCGATAGTACTATCAATACCTCTCCGCCGCCCCCGCAGGAGTTAACCATTGCTAAAGTATGTATGTTGATGCATAATTGAAAACAAGTTTAGCACATTATGGCACATATCGCAATAAACCACACATAATGTCCAAAGTGTATAAGAAGTATAGTGTAACACAATTGTATAAATGGTTTGAGTATTCGCAAGAGTGAAGCAAGTATTTAAGCATGTATCTCCCCCAAATAGTTTGCAAGAATTTAAACGAGTAAAAGCGGGGTATGAACTCACGGTAATCCTTAAAAGTTTAGAGTATTTGTGAAAGTAAATGAAAATAGTTTGAGCATGTATCTCCCCCAAAAGTAATTCAAAATGTATAAAAGTAGGGGTTATGCAACTCACAGTAATATGTCAAAGTTTATAATATTTGTGATAGTAAAAGCAAGTAGTTGAGCATGTATCTCCCCCAAAGTAGTATAAAAACAATTGAAAATGGGGCTATGGAACTCACGGTAATCCTTAAAAGTTTAGAGTACTTATGAAAGTAAATGAAAATAGTTGAGCATGTATCTCCCCCAAAAGTAATTCAAAACGTATAAAAGTAGGGGCTATGAAAACTCACCTGTTGCAATAGTTATGATGACAAAGTGGATGCACAGAAATGAGACGCAACTCTCTAACCGCGACCTATTATGAATGATATGATCTAATATAAGTCATGAAACAATGTCGTGCATGCAAATCCATATGTAATCTATACCACTTGTATGTTTTTGAAAATAGAATTTATCGTCGAAATATATGTTTATGACATCTCATCATGTTATAAAATACTTTACAAGTATATTCGTTGAATCATATCCTACGATAGTCGTTTAATGATTTATCAAGAATTTATAGCTTTTCGTCGCAAAATAATATACTTTGATAATTTTTGAAAGTGACTAAACGGCCTTAAAATGCTAGTCGTAAAATGTTGCACATCGAGTGTAAGGAAACAAACTCAACGGTTTTGGGAAGCTTGTGTTATTATCTCAAAGTTTTAGTATTTAAGTTTCCATCCTAGAGGTCTCGATCACAAGGAAAAATATTGGTTAAGTATTGTATTTTAGTACAAAAATATAGTTTAAGGGTGGTTTTCGGCCAAGTTTGAGTGACTATATGTTATTCGTTACAACTCCGCTCAACAAACGGTTGGACATTTTGGAAAATATGCTAGGCGAACTTACTTTTACTAGAAGACATCACGTTATAAAAAGTTCTACATCAATGTTAAAAACGACCTCCAACATGGTGACTTGTTTTGCCGTAACACTTGTCTTGTTAGAAATAATATAGTTTTTCTTATATAATAAAGTTACTGCAACTTTGTGAAAACGTATAATTTAATCGTTACAAGTCCGCTTTTCACGTTTTATATGTCCTTAGCTTCGTATCAAGGTATACTAATATATTTTGATAAGTCGACACATTTAATAACGCTTAAGCCTCATTTTGACTAGTAAAGGGTGACATTTTCATGCTGAAATTTCGAATTATTAGTTTTTCGTCAAACTTCAAAAATTCATAACTTCTTCGTTATAACTCCGTTTTAATCCGCTCAAGCGGCCACGCTGCTTTTAAAGTATATTTTCCAAATATCTAGCCCAAAATATTTTACCAACTGTCGAATTTTCCAGATTTTTAAAATAAGGACAGACCCTTTTGCAAACTTGTCGAAATGAGTTTTTCTCACACCAAACCTATTCTAACCCATTTAAAACAACTCCGGTTATTCTAATCCTACCATACACCTTCTTAGGGTGTCATGGGTTCCTAGACATCACCAAAAATAATATATAACAAGGAGTAATTATAGGATGACTTATATATACATAACTCTTAAAATCAATAAAAAAGTGGTATAAACCTCATGAGACTTGCATGTTTTCTCAAATATGATGAAATGAATATGAAAGATGAAAAATGGACATGAGATGCTTACAAGAATACTTGATGAGGTTTATGAGAACAAAGGGTTTTCCTAATCACCCTAGGTTTTTATTTCAAAACCTAAACAAAGAGTGTAACTAGAGTGAATAAAACTTGACTTGAAAAATTTTTGATCTACTTCTTGGACTATATGGTGGCCGGTTCAATGGGGAAGAAGAGAAAGGATGAGAGCTTTTGATCTTTTTTACACTTAGTGATATTAGATATGTATGTGTTTTGTAGCTTATAATACAATATAAGAATTTAGATATTTTGCAAGTCAAGTGTGTGTCATCCATGTGCATGTCGACATTCATTTTAGAATTAAAGGATTTAGTGTAATTTAATTAGTTAAGTATGTATAGATAGAAGTAAATGTGTAGCTATTTAAAGAAAATTAGTAACTTGTATACACATTTGAGTATATAGGGTAGTGTTAGTTAAAAATAAATTTTCACGGGTCAAGATAAAATATATTGAGGTCATAAAAATTATAAAACACATTTCTTGAAAGATTTGAGTGAATAAATATTTATCGGGTTGAATTTAAGAAAACCGTCGTAATTTATATAAACATAACAATTTATATACGAAATAAATTTAAAACACCGAGTAAACTAATAATAATATTTTTATAGACTTAATATGAGTATAAAAATATATTGTGATAAATTTTGGAAGTATCGGATCAATTGTTCAAAATAATTAATTACGCGATAGTGTTTATTTAATAAGAAATTATGCGTTTAACGTGAAATGCAAAACCATGCATAAATTGATATGAAATGATGAATATGGAGTTTGAGAAATGACCGGAAATTGAGAATTGTGACAATCGTCAAGAGGAATTAGATGCAGAAGACGAGAGTCGATCAAAATTAAAAAACGTTGTTTACAACAAACCTTTTAATTATAAAAACGCGGTCACTTTCGTCACACCAACGGATTCTTCTAACACACCAAGGGTTATCATCAAAACACCTGAGTCTTCTAATGTTAATCCCAAAATAGACTATGCACAAACTTATGGCCCTTTACCTTCCATTAGTGAAGTAAACTCAAAACCTGAAAATCGAAATATTCTTAGATATTTTGACATTTTCATGGTCGACCTCAAAATTTTACAACATGAGATAGAATATCGCTCAAATCAAAATTGAACACTTTCAATCGCCTTTGGCTCGAGAACAAAGAGACATTTTTCGAAAAATCTTTACCTAATGTTAAAACTTGAAAAGTTGTGCATTAGCCGGGAACGGATTTTCATAAGGAACTTGGAACTATGAAGCTCATTTTCGAGAAAAGCTCAAACATCTATTTCTAATACTAAACGTAAAAGAAACTTTTGAGAAAAGATGTTGATCGACTCTTGGAAGACCTTATCCGGCCGATGTCCATAATCCGTGTTGTTTCATTCTTTGCCATATGCATCCGATTATATCTCTCTTTGGTATTGTTGAAAATGTTGTAACTGTTGAGAACACCGATAATGTGCTTGGATCGAGTCTTTAAAAGCTGAAAATAAACGATTACTCAACGAAATCTACAATGCCAAACGTCGTCTTCATTGGTGTGAAAAGATATTCACAATCATCAACTTAGTTTTCAAAAGAAAATAGCTCATTGAGTGCAAAATCTTCGATCCTAAAATTGAGCAACTGGATGATCAAAACGTGTCTTTGAAAAGTCAAATCTCAAAATATGAACAAGAACTTTCAAAAGTTAAACAGAATATGGTGTCATATTTGATTTGCTCAATAAGACTCGTCATGAAGCATCAAACGAACTTGATAACTATCTTGCTCACACTAGAGAAGTCATGAATTTTGCCGGTAATATTCGCTCGAAAATCAAGATTTGATTCACACTATCTCTAAGTTAAGGAAATGTTAGAAAGTATGAACAACTTCCGCCACCGTGATTAAGAGATTAGCACCACCACACTTAGTAATCGTGAACCTAGAATCCCTACCGCCAAATCACAAGTTGCTAATGTGTTTCCCATCTTGAAACAGAATAGTTGCGTCTTTTCCAAACGTCCGCACTTCACGACCTAGAGCACTCAATCAAGAATAGGAAGTTGCGACCTAAGAAAAGATCAATAAGGAATGCTAAAGTAGAAGAACACCCTAGGACTCGAATAAGACTCATGTTGCTTCCACTATAGATGTTGCGTCTAGCAAATGTAATAGAAATAGTGATGTAACCAATGCTAAACCGTTAAGTACTTTTGATATCCGATCGATGCACCTTGTGTTATTTGTTGGAAGAGTATGAATTCGATTGTCATGACAAATGTGTTGCTAAAGCTATAATCTCTCGATTACGGAATCCTAAGAATCGAATATCTCTAGGCCCACTAATCATTCTAAGTCTCGTGCTTGGTAGACCGCCTTCTTTAGATTCTAAGGCAAACTTTGTCATCCTCGTAGCTCCAGTTTCCTCCTAAGAATGTAGTACCACCTAGTGCATTCACTAAGACTAAAGCAAAGAGTAGTTATAGATGGCGAAATGGATATATAACACACTAGGATTTAAATGGATGCCTAAAATTATTAATGTGTGTATGTCTAATATACTCGCTTGGAACCCTCTAACATTTCGGGTTCCACATCTACTTCTATTCCATCCGTGTCGTCTGTGTAATGCGGTGATATGATCATTTTCTGGATTGTTGATAGCGGATGTTCCCGACACATGACAGAAACCTTAAACCGTTATCAAACTTTATTGCAAAGTTCATTGGCACCGTCGAGGTTCGGGAACGATCACTTCACAGCTATCATGGGCTACGGAGATTATGTCAATGAGAACATCGAAATCGCCAGGTTTACTATGTGGAAGGCCTCGGTCACAACTGCTTTCGATGAGGTCAATTTTGTGATGGAGATTTGGAGGTTGCTTCGTGGAGAAAACTTGTTTCATTCGTGATCTACAAGGAAATGACCTTATGTCCGGCTCGCGTAACTCTAGTCTCTACACTATCTCTATGTAAGACATGGTTGCTTCCTCTCCCATCCGCTTACTTTCAAAGGCAACATCTACAAAATCTGGCTATGGCACCGCTCTCTCACATCTAAACTTTCAAACCATCACCAACCTTGCTCGACACAAACTAGTTGAAGGACTCCCACGATTCCGGTATTCAAAAGATCACCTTTGCTCACCGTGAACAAGGGAAAAGCACTCGTGCTCATTTTCCTTCAAAGGTGGAACACGACTCTCAAGATGTGCTTCACCTTCTTCACATGGATTTGTGTGGCCCAATGCGCGTGCAAACGATCAATGGCAAACGCTACATCTTAGTAATTGTTGATGACTACTCACGATCGACTTGGGTCTACTTTCTTCAAGCAAAGACCAAGCTCCACAAATGATCATCACCTTTCTCACAAAAATACAGTTCACTCCGCAACACCGTCGGGATAATCGTAATGCAGAAAAAGGCTGAATTTGTTAACAAAACCCTTCGTGAATTCTATGAGAAAGTGGGAATTCAAAGATCAAACATCTATTGCACGTACACCGAACAAAACGGAGTTGTTGAAAGACGAAACCGAACGTTAGTGGAAGCGCAAGAACAATGTTAATCAATGCTAAACTTCCAGATTACTTAGGCGTAAGTCGTATCATCGCATGCTATACTCAAAACCGTTCTATGATCACAAACGCCACAACAAAACACCTTTCGAGCTTGTCCACAACTATAAACCGAACCTCAAACACTTTCATATATTTGGATCCCTTTGCTATCCGAATAATGATCGTGATGATTTTGGAAAGCTCAAAGCCAAAGGCGATATTGAGTCTTTATTGGATCTCGTGACAATTCTAAAGGTTTCGAACTGAATCGTCGAACTAAGGAGGTAATGGAAACGATTCATGCTCATTTTGATGAACTCACGGATATGGCTTCGAGTATATGACTTAGAACCCGGTCACAACCGCTTAAACTTCCTCAACCCCATCATCACCGAACAAAGCCCCACCTAACTCACAACAAATGGAAAGGTTATTTGCTCCTCCGCTCGTGACGATATTGATGAACGTGCTCGTGTGTATCCTCTGTTTCACCGCACAACCCGATAATATTCCTATACCGATACACTGCTACAACAACTCTCGTTGAAGATGCACCTACACCCGCTTGACTCCAACACAACAGCTTGAACACACCGCTTCCAACAATGATGAACCGGTGATGATATTCTCGAATGGAGTACCCCACCGCATATTTTGATCCAAATGCGTTCTTCAACCCGTTTGCCAATGAGATCTGCGCACCGGATGTCGCAGAATCTTCAACAAACCATTTGAACCCTCGAATCGCACAATGTATACCAACATCAACCTCTACACACCGATGGACAAAAGACCATCCTCGGCTAACATTATTTGCAACCCAAATCAATCATCGTTACGAGACAACGTCTTCACACGATGGTGAACATTGCATTTATGCACTCACCGTCCGCTAACTGAGCCTAAAAACATTAAAGACGCAATGACTAAAGACAACTGGATTGAATCCATGCGGAAGAACTCAACCAATTCAAATGTCTTGATGTATGGAGGCGGTTGAAAGACCAACAAGGGTCTACGTCATTGGTCTAAAATGGATTTGGAAAACAAATTGATGTGAAGGAACGTCATCCCAAACAAGTCACGTCTAGTTGCTAAGGGTTATCGTCAAGAAGAGGAATAGACTTTGAAGAATCTTTTGCTCCGGTTGCTCGTCTTGAGGTCGTTCGGATATTTCTCGCGTTCGCGACTCATATGAATATGACGGTCCATCGATGGATGTCAAACGGCGCTTCTCAATGGACAACTTAAAGAAACGGTCTATGTCACCAACCGGATGGATTCGTTGATCCCGAGTTCCCGAACCATGTCTACAAACCGATCAAAGCTCTTTATGGTCTCAAACAAGCCCCCGGGCATGGTACGATAAGCTATCATCTTACCTCATTGCTAATAATTTCACCAAAGGTTCGGTTGACCCAACTCTTTTTATACAATATCACGGGCACATATCTTAATTGTTCAAATTTACGTGGATGACATCATTTTGGGTCTACACATAAAAGTTTTCAATCGCTTTTGCAAAACTAATGAAGAAAATTTTGAAATGTCCATGATGGGTGAACTTACATTCTTTCTAGGATTGCAAGTTCATCAATCACCCCGTGGTATTTTCTTGAGTCATCCAAATATGCCCTTGAATTGTTAAACAAATTTGGAATGAAAACTCGTGATACTTATGCCACACCAATGACTCATACCAAGAAGCTAGACGATTTACATGGGAAATTAGTTGACCCTACCAAACACCAAGTATTACTGGGGTCTCATGTATCTAATAGCTAGCAGACTGATATTGTCTTTGCCGCTTATCTATGCTCCCGCTATCGATCGCGACCAACCGAAACCCACCCTCTCGAGGCTAAAAGAATCCTCCGATACATCAAGGGAACCATTAACTTGGGGATCCGTATCCAGAAGGATTCGGTTTTGAACTAATCGCTTTTCGGACGTTGACCACGCAGGATGCTTAGACTCAAGGAAAAGTACTTGAGAGCTCTACAATTTCTTGGTGATAAACGGTGTCTTGGCAATCAAAGAAGCGAGGATTGTACATCATTGTCATCAACCAAGGCAGAATATGTAGCCATGTCCGCGTGTTGTGCTCAAGTCATCCGGATGAGAACACAACTCAAAGACTATGGTTACGTATTCGATGAATCCGATGTCTGCGACAATCGAGTGCCATTGCGATCTCGCAACTCGGCCCAAGACTCGAAATCAAAGCACATCGATCTTCGCTATCATTTCATCAAGGACCACGTGGAATAGGTACCGTTGAATTATACTTTGGGTGCAGAATACCAATTGGCGCGATCTTCTCACCAAAGCCTTGCCTCCCGCTAGGTTTAATGAGTTGGTCCACGGATTGGTATGAGGTGTTTGACTCAAGAGGAATTGGATGACCTCTTAAAACAGTCTTAAAACCGTCAAACAACAAAACATCCTTTGTAAATAAATTTTCAAAAACAAAATACAAAATATAAAATCTTATAAAACAACAAAAATATTCTTCTAATCTATAAACTTTCAACATGGCAAGTACATTTCTTCCTTCAACACTATAATCCTTCAAAATTCAAGATTTTTACGATCAAGTGTTGAGGGGAGAAAACTTTCACTTAAGCATTTCAAAACATCGTGTACTTGCATGTTACCATATCTCGGTTGTTTTCATTTAACAATGGTGGTGAATTTTCTGGTTAAATAACACTCCTCGGACTAAATTTATAACCTTTCATTATTTCTTAAGTCGAGGGGGAGTGTCGTCAAGTTTCTTTCCTAAAAATTTTGTTTGGTAACCAAAATGGAAGTTAAATGGCTTTGTTTGAAAAAGGAAAAGGTGGAGGGACCAAAATTGTCATAACCTTAAAGTTATTTTATACAAAATACCCCGCCTAACTCATTTACTTCACATTTATTACTCCAACCAACTTAAATCCTACGCCTAATAATCCTTCTACAAATCTGTGTTTTGGATCATCAATTTGTAAGTGGTTTTATGATCTTAACGTGTTTACAAACATAGGTTTTGATTCTTATACAAAACCAACGGTCAAATTTTGATCTATGCTTGATTTAGTGTTCTACGCATAAGCGTATGAACACTCAATCAAGAATGGGTGTTTGTGGTTATAAACATTGTGTCAAAATGTTTCTTTTACATCAATATACACATTTTCATCACCTAAACATACCCAGAAACACAAATTAATGATTTTTGAAAACTAGGGTTTATGAGTCGATTTGGGTATTTTCAAATGTGAAGTGTTTTGGTCAAAAAGATTGTTGGGTTATGTTCTTGTGATGTTGAATTAATGATATCCCTGCTCAATAACCACCCAGAAACTCTAAATTATTATCAATTTGGAATTAGGGTTTAAAGTTCTATAGTTTGGGTATTTTTGATTCATCATGAACTAGATGTTAATACTTGGTCTAAAGACTTTAACAACACTCTTGAACTACCAGAAAAAGTTTTGTGCAAATCCTATGGCTAGAAATGATACGCGTAAATCTTAACCCTTAGGGTTTTGACCTACGCGTATGACTTTCACGCATAAGCATTCCATAATTGTTCTTGCCATAAATTGTTGTTAAAATGAAGTATTGTGTTAATGATAATGACTTGATGAACTTATTTCGGGCTTGCTACGCTTAAACTTCGAATCAAGGTCAATTGCAACTCCCACGCATAAGGATTACCCCACGCGTAGTCATGTTACGCGAAGAATAATCCCACGCATAACGATTCACGCGTAAGGTTCTACAATGGACCACGCCGTATCCCGTGAAGGATATGCGTAAACAATGACCCCACGCATAAGGTCTACTCTTACGAGTAAGCCTTACGCGTAAGGTATATATCGCCACGCGTAAGCTCTACGCATAAGGTGCCCTTTTCCTACGCGTAACATTTCTTACGCGTAGTTAGATCCCACGCGTAAGCTTTCATCTATGCATATGTCAAATCCGCTTACGCTTAACTTTGCCAATACTACGCTTAACCTGGATTGACCTTCATGATGAATTGTTACGTGTACAAACTTGTAAATAAACTAATCATAACGTCACGAATCCAATAATGTCACTAATAAACTTAATCGTTTAATATGTTGTGAACAATAAGTGATAACATAAACTTTAAAACTTAAAGTTAACTAACTCACTTAAACATTTCACGGCGTCATTAGACTATTGGACAAACAAGTGACTTAGGACTCGTAACAATCATTATCACCGTACATTCAATAACTAGACAATAAAACCTTCGTTGACTAACGTTATGTCTTTCAATATGTTGGTTCTTTTGGCTAATGTTATTTCGCATCACGACATGGTGAACAAATGAATGTGGATGCATCGAAGTTCTTACAATTGTTGATATCTTTCCAAATGGCTATCCGAGAAAGCTTGGAAAGAACAACCTTAGGGTTGACTTTGACACCCTCACATGCTCGTAATCTTCTTGTCTCATTGCGTGGATATTCTCGGGAATCATCCCTACCGAACATGCTCTCACACTCGCCACAGCCCGAGAGGTCTACATTCAACAATTCGGGATTCTATGTAGAGGATCACTTGTCAAAATGTTGTGAATGTGACTCTTAATCACAAACAAGTCACTATCACTCCCCGATGACTTACGAGCTGTTCTCATCATTCCGACATCGCCCAACCGACTTCTTTGCTACCCCTCTTCAAGAGGCGTCCCTGCAATTCTCGATAGATATTGGTTATGATCAAGCTAAAGGAATCATTTATAAGCACTCTCACATGGAGCGAAGAATATTCCTCAACCATGGAGGACACTCTATATGATCATCACCAAATCGGTCTCTCGGTCGTGACGGTGGCTATGAGCATCCCAAGCTCATGGAATCGCAAATTTTACAGTCGTTGATCAACAAGAAGGACATCATAATTGAAGCCTCGCTATGGGAAGATATGATCTTTGTCTCATAAAAGCTTGGCTCCAAAATTCCTATATCGATACACCAAGTCGTTGATTAAGAGAGCTCTTGGACTTCATCCCGATATCCCGGAGAATCAATGACCCAGATAATCATGACATCCGGTGAGCACATTCTATCCGTCGAATCAAAGAAACGTCTCACGAAGAAGCAGTGGAGTGAATTACCCGATCACCTTTTACGGAGGAAATCAAAAAGGCGGAAACGTATAAAAGGTATCGGGTGGCCAGTTAAGAAGGTAAAGTTGGACACCTTGATGAAAAGGCTTCGGGACACCTACTCGGAGAACCGTAAGAGGAAGTCTTTGGAAGTGCCATAAGCACGGAGAGTCCAAGGAAGTTCCCAAGAGGAACCCTCCTTCAAAGAGGATTGTTCCATCTAAGGAAGCTACTCCCATCCCAATTCCCAAGCCCGAACCACGTAAATGACTTTTGGATGAAAGCTCAAGGTCTTGACACGAGATGAAGAGATTTCCCACTCAAACCGCAAGGATGACAATCCTTGAGCATCAAAACCTCAAGTCCTCAAAATGATAAAGGAAAAGGAAGACTCTGCACTTGTGCCATATGATGAAAGCTCGAAGATGAAGAAGAGCAACTGGATCAATCCTACGTAAAGAAGTTTACAATCGCCGACACCTTCAAAAAGTCAAGAATTTGCAAAAGAACAAATGGGTGGCCCCGGAGGATCAAATGGTCTTGCCCTCCTCACCGATCCTCGATGCGGTTAATCGACCCAATAAGGGATCCGTGCCACCCTCTCTCGCAACAACAAAAGCTTGTGGAGGATACTATCGAATATGAGTTTGAGAACCACGACATCGAGAAGTCCGAGAAAGATAAAGATGCCGATTATGACAAGTTGCTTCGGAAAGTCCTACACGATCACGAAGGAAACTGCACCTCCCAAGGACCCCGAGCCTCCTCATGTCTCATCCTCATGATTCTTCATCTCACTCATCACCACCACCATCAATGAAATCAACAAAATCAACATCCAAATCGTGAAGAAACCACCTCGATCTTGGATTTCTCAAGCTCATGAACGGATTACCAAAGCTGTCAAACAAGTCAGAAAGACAGACGTGCTTAACAAGAAGCTGAATTTCTATGCTGATCACATACAGAATTTGTATGACGAGCATGAAAAGATGAAAGAAGAAAAGGAATTTGTTCAGAAGTTCATGAAGAGTCATCGTAAAAAGGAACTGAACGAAATGATCGAAGGTTACACTAACAAGTACCTTCAGAATATCGTTCCTAAAGTCACAAAGGAGCTGCTCACCGCACAACTATATCCGAATCTCATGCAGATAGCCAAGCAAACTATAAGATCAACACCTTTAACCGTCACAATCAATCCATCTGATCCTGTAGTTTTCTCGGATAACGAATTGGTGGCCAAGCTTGTCACACAAATGTCTCAACGATCTGGGACATTTACCTCTGATGAAGGAAAACTGTTTCAAGCATTGTTGGACTACCAACTCCAAGAAGCATGTAGATTCGAAGCTGAAAAGTCTAAACGTCCGAGAGACGATGAAGACAAAGATAAGGATAAAGACAAGGACTCTGCACCTAAACGTCAGAAACAGTCTGGTGAATCTTCTTCGATGCCACCTCCTCCAAAACGGACTTCTTCTCAACAAAAGTGTAACACCCCAACCCGACAAGGGTAGAAGTGTCACATTCTGGTGTCATATCAGAACATACAATTAAAATCTTTGCAAACGGAAACCTTAAAATGAAGTATCAAATCATATGAACAGTTGACTGACAAGGAAATACAATATCCAAAATGAAAAGAAAATCTCAAAACAAAAGCTCTTCAAAATAAGTCCAAAATAGTAAGGTAACTAGGGTCGGTCCACTCAGATAATCCAACTCTCAGCCCATCAAAGCCCATCTTCAAACCTAAAACCGCGCAGAAAAGAAATGCGGCCGAGCTTAAAAAGCCGGTGAGAATGATATAACAAAACGAAGCTAAACAAAATCAAATGCAAAATGAAACAAAGGAAGCGGATAACAAAGTCGCGTGAAATGAGAGTAATGAGTCAATGAGGATCTGCAGAACACAATTATACTGAGATATCCAAAAGAACATATAACAAAGAGAATGAAGCAAAGCAAAGCATCGATGACATATAAACAAGCACATACAAACCGGACATACAAGATGAAACATAAGCAAGTATAGCGGTAGCATCCACACAACATATATGTCATACAATCAATTCAGAAATCAGAGACATACAAGCCAAACAGATGTCTACAGAAAGCGGAAGCAATTAATTAATAAGTAAGCATGGCAATTCACACAGGTCAAAACCCTTAGTTGAAGACATAATCAGTATCATAACGGTAGTCAAAACATGGCAGTCACACGTAACGAGTAGGAATATAGTATAACGATATAATTCAATGAATTAAAGACATAGCACGACAACTAAACAATTTAACAGGCCAGACATCACAAGCTGAACCATTTACCCAATCAAACCGTAGCATAAACAGAAATGCAAGCGTGGCAGGTCAACAACAAGCAGATAAGGATACTATCGGATAATCATAGTCCACAAAATTTACTGAACGAAGTATATATGATAAACAGACAAAAACAATCGATTACACACTAGCATGGTCACCGAGACAATCGAGAGGGTTACATAACGGTGAGATCACATATAAACAGATGACAAAAGGTAAATCTTATATCGCATACATACATATCATACGAGTAATCGGTAGTCGTATAAACATGAATATCATAATCAATCCAATAACATATAATAACCCGATGCGTGAATGGAACCATAGTCCAAGTAACGGAATAAAAGTGTGATGATCAATGTAATGGAGTATCTATATCTTGGTAAAGTGAATCATATAAGGGTATTGAGTAATGAACAAGTGTCTGATTATGGTGGGTTTGGGGTATACGGAAGGTACAATATAGGTTTATCAAAAGTGTAAGGGTTATCGTAAATCTACTCGAGCCGGAAACATATCATATCATATCATATCATAAGTAGCCATTGTATTCGGAGGGTGACCTCGAATACCATACATAATAGGAGGAGACCTCGGTAACAATAGAGTGATCAACTCCCGGAAATGTGAAGACGCGGATTGCACCCGACATCATTCACCATATATATCTATCAAACAGATCAAATCCCTCGAAACATATCGTATCTAGGATGCATCCATACGCCCCCCGAAACATATCATAGTGGCCAAATCATATACATATAGTGAGCTCATAATCATATCATAATGGGGACGGTGTGTATCATCACTAGTACACACTGGAGTCATGCCATTGGTGCATCAATGACACGGTCATGTTACCTTCATGACTAGGAATACATATTTGGCTCGGGTATCAAACTGAAGGGTCAAAGCATATTCATATCATAAGGGTTCATATCAAAGTTCATATCAGAGTTCATATCAAAGTTTCATATCGAAGTTTCATATCAAAGGTTCATATAAGTTTCATATCAAAGGGAGCATAGCAAAGTCATAGGGAAGCCCTAATAATGAGGCTTAGAGTAAAGCATAACAGTTCAAGCTAATATCGAAAGATGTATACGAATCATGAGAAACCTTAAGAGGTAAGGTCAGAATATATGTACCTCAATCGAAGAAAGCAAAATAGAACATAAGTCACACGATGCATCAATCCCGCCGTCCGGAACCTATATGAAGTTGGATAACGCTTATTAAAGTCGGATTACTCATTTTAGACGGCTTTACATTTTTAACAGGTTCCCGCTTTTAATAACTTTCTATTTTAGGTAACTTTCTATTTTAGGCAGGTTTCCATATTTAGTAACTAAGTATACTGAATTAGTAAGTTTAGTTTTACAAATTCTAATTAAATAAGTTATAATCTAATAAAATTAATTATCATGGTTCAGGGTTTAAAATATAAATAATCCAACCTTAGGGTTTAAAGCGTAAGTTCTCAAAGTGTAGGTTTGTTAGTGACGAGTATTTTAAACTTTAAAACTCATTATTATTATTTTGATAGTTTAGGGTATAATGTGTCAATTCATAAAAGATCAAGGTTTGCATGTGACAATTTCTTAAAGATGAGGGTCGAAACTGAAAATATTAATTATTTAACATGCAAGCATTTTGTTAATCATACGTACTGTACCATTTCACTTTCTTTTGATATCATGACCAGAAAGCTAGGACTCATGCATGAATTCTAGTTTACTATAGTGACAAGACCCCACGAAAATCTTCACATGCTATCACTCTTAACCCAAAAAAACGCATGCTCCTCTTCTTAGTTTAGTTTAAAAAAAACGCATGCTCCTCGTCTTAGTTTAGTCTAAATACCAGACTTTAGTACTTATATTATAGATCGAAATGATTGTCGAAAGGCCGGATTAAAGGCGTTTATAACAAACATATTTGAATAACGAAACCGGAACAAAGCTTGACTCTTTTGGTTCATATATTTCTGATTTATGTGACGACTATTATCATTCCAGGTGATGTTTAAATCGTGTATACATGATCATGGGTCGAATTAAGTGAGTTCGAAAGGATTCAATATATTTTATATGGGTCGAATATGTGGTCACTCCATTTGTTATTTCATGTGACACTATTCGTGATTTAATGAGACCTTTTTAACTTATCATTTAAGTGAAGCTTTCGTATCATTTTATGTGGTGATTATAACGAGTAGCATGCATTCGACGTAAGGTCTCATGACATAAAATCAAAGGAGACAATGATGGAGAAGGTGAAATAAGATGTGATGATACAAACCTTCGTAGCGTGGATGAAAGGAGGACGAGAAACCAAGGTTTAAAACCCACGACCACAACAGCAACTACGACCAAAACCTCGTACCCTCGACCTAGAACAACCCACGATCACTAACACCTTGTCACCGCCTCCCTTGTTTTCCTTCATGTCGAATGAAAAAAAAAAGAAACCAACAGCTTGCTTTGGATCGAATGAAAAGGAGGAAAAACAGGTTTGTGCCGTCACTTTTTAGGTGGAGAGGATTAGGGTTAGGAGTGTTTTTGGAATGAGTAATAGGGTAGGTAAATTAAACGTGAATGTGGGGACTAAGGGAATGTATTTGAGGTAAAATGGGAGTATAGGAGGAAAGCAGATTTGGATGAAAAATTGGGGCTTGGGGCGTTTAGCATGGACGAAATTAAGGGGGTTTTAATGACCCAATCAATCTTCCTAATTTACAAATGTGAAGGTTATAAATAAAAGATTAAATGGTGATTTGATTTGGAGTCTATTAGGCGTGTAATTTGATGACTAAAATCAATTTATCATTTACTTAATTGATTTAGTTTAGATATCATTGTTTGTAACTAGTAAATATAACATGTAATGTGTGATGTATATATATATTTAGTAGGCATAAACATAAGTAAGTTTCACCGTCTCGCATAAATCGTTCACTTTTTATTTAGGTTAGAACGTAGTTGATGAGATTGATGTAATATACGTATTTAAAATTTTAAATTTTGAGGGCAAAACGGTCTTTTAACGCGTTTATGATTTTTAGGGTTTTACAACTCTTCCCCTCTAAAAGAAAATTTTCGTCCTCGAAAATTGAAGTCGCAGTGGTACACAGAGACGTACAAGTTCAAGGCAGATGTAGCAGTCCATAGTCTCACACAGATCATAACGACTCCGGTTCCAATGCGTACAAACTTATACGTAACAGATGTTGACGAAAATCTCACAAATAGGTACAGAATTCCAAACGGACATGATGGTTGAAAAATAACGGATATAAGCCCTATTCCATTCACGTACCAACCCCAGGCATTTCCCAAGATGTCGTATGATTTCAATAAGTTCAAATTATATGATCTCGGTATTATCACGTTGATCAGGCGTCATAATACTTGCATCACATAACAAGTTCTTATTGTCATCATATTCTGTCTCGGTTCATGGCAAACCTCATAACCAATATCACACAAAACATATCACATACAGATATCAAGTAACATACCAAAGCAGACCAGGTACACATTCATGCAACATATGACAGATCAAACAACTTACCATACCACAAAAGAAAAGAAGACCACCAATGCACAAAACGGTTCCTCATGACTCATTACTGCCGGTCCAAAAAGAAAAGCTGAGATATAGCAGAATTCTAAACGATAAAACTTCACTATTCAAACCGAGTTCCGAACAAATCAACGAAAAGCAATACCGATCAAATCATATAGCAATTTATCAAACCGTCTCAGAACGCGTGACAAACAAATCGGAGTAATACGAGTCGCGCCCAAATCATATGAAGTAGATGAACCTTCTCAGCCACCGGTTGAATCTTTTCTCCATCTTTGCGCCTTTGGTTGATCCGTCCAGCCCTCCAAGAACATCACGATGTCTCCAGAACATGGCGATCGGGTGCGACACGCTTCACGAACCTCTCCGGCTCAGAGGCTGCTGAAGACAGCAGGTCGGCACCATCATCTTCGGCTCAACTATTAGACTCCACCTAACGATCGGCAGACGGATGTGCGAAAATCAAATAACAAAATTCGATGCGAAAAGAAAGGCCAAATCAATGAAGACAAGCGAATATCAAAGTCAAATCGAACGACAATCAAGCGAATCGGAGAAGATCGTAATGCAGATGAAGCCTAATGTCTACCCGGTCCTCACAGTCAATCCTAAGGTCAACAAGGCGAAACGGGCTCGATACCATAATTGTAACACCCCAACCCGACAAGGGTAGAAGTGTCACATACGGTGTCATATCGAACATACAATTAAAATATTTGCAAACGGAAACCTTAAAATGAAGTATCAAATCATATGAGCAGTTGGTGACAAGGAAATACAATATCCAAAATGAAAAGAAAATCTCAAAACAAAAGCTCTTCAAAATAAGTCCAAAATAGTAAGGTAACTAGGGTCGGTCCACTCAGATAATCCAACTCTCACCCATCAAAGCCCATCTTCAAACCTAAAACCCGCCGCAGAAAAGAAATGCGGTTGAGCTTAAAAAGCCCAGGTGAGCAGATATAACAAAATGAAAGCTAAACAAAATCAAATGCAAAATGAAACAAAGGAAACGGATAACAAAGTCGCGGCGACATGAGAGTAATGAGTCAATGAGGATCTGCAGAACACAATTATCTGAGATATCCAAAAGAACATATAACAAAGAGAGCGAAGCAAAGCAAAGCATCGATGACATATAAACAAGCACATACAAACCGGACATACAAGATGAAACATAAGCAAGTATAGCAGCGTAGCATCCACACAACATATATGTCATACAATCAATTCAGAAATCGGGAGACATACAAGCCAAACAGATGTCTACAGAAAGCGGAAGCAATTAATTAATAAGTGAGCATGGCAATTCACACAGGTCAAAACCCTTAGTTGAAGACATAATCAGTATCATAACGGTAGTCAAAACATGGCAGTCACACGTAACGAGTAGGAATACAGTATAACGATATAATTAAATGAATTAAAGACATAGCAGGGCAACTAAACAATTTAACAGGCCAGAAGTCACAAGCTGAACCATTTACCCAATCAAACCGTAGCATAAACAACAATGCAAGCGTGGCAGGTCAACAACAAGTAGATAAGGTTACTATCGGAGAATCATAGTCCACGAAATTTACTGAACGAAGTATATATGATAAACAAACAAAAACAATCGATTACACACTAGCATGGTCACCAGACAATCTGAGGGTTACATAACAGTGAGATCACATATAAACAGATGACAACAGGTAAATCTTATATCGCATACATACATATCATACAGAGTAATCAGTAGTCGTATAAACATGAATATCATAATCAATCCAATAACATATAATAACCCGGTACGTGAATGGAACCATAGTCCAAATAACGGAATGAAAGTGTGATGAGATCAATGTAATGGAGTATCTATATCTTGGTAAAAGTGAATCATATAAGGGTATTGAGTAATGAACAAGTGTCTGATTATGGTGCGTTGGGGAATACGGAAGGTACAATATAGGTTTATCAAAAGTGTAAGGGTTATCGTAAATCTACCCGAGCAGGAAACATATCATATCATATCATATCATAAGTAGCCATTGTATTCGGAGGGGTGACCTCGGAATACCATACATAATAGGAGGGGAGACCTCAGTAGCAGTGGAGTGATCAACTCCCGGAAATGTGAAGACGCGGATTGCACCCGACATCATTCACCATATATATCTATCAAACATATCAAATCCCTCGAAACATATCATATCTAGGATGCATCCATACGCCCCCCGGAACATATCATAGTGGCCAAATCATATACATATAGTGAGCTCATAATCATATCATAATGGGGACGGTGTGTATCATCACTCGTACACACTAGAGTCATGCCATTGGTGCATCAATGACACGGTCATGTTACCTTCATGACTAGGAATACATATTTGGCTCGGGTATCAAACTGAAGGGTCAAAGCATATTCATATCATAAGGGTTCATATCAAAGTTCATATCAGAGTTCATATCAAAGTTTCATATCGAAGTTTCATATCAAAGGTTCATATAAGTTTCATATCAAAGGGAGCATAGCAAAGTCATAGGGAAGCCCTAATAATGAGGCTTAGAGTAAAGCATAACAATTCAAGCTAATATCGAAAGATGTATACGAATCATGAGAAACCTTAAGAGGTAAGGTCAGAATATCTGTACCTCAATCGAAGAAAGCAAAATAGAACATAAGTCACACGATGCATCAATCCCGCCGTCCGAAACCTATATGAAGTTGGATAACGCTTATTAAAGTCGGATTACTCATTTTAGACGGCTTTACATTTTTAACAGGTTCCCGCTTTTAATAACTTTCTATTTTAGGTAACTTTCTATTTTAGGCAGGTTTCCATATTTAGTAACTAAGTATACTGAATTAGTAAGTTTAGTTTTACAAATTCTAATTAAATAAGTTATAATCTAATAAAATTAATTATCATGGTTCAGGTTTTAAAATATAAATAATCCAACCTTAGGGTTTAAATCGTAACTTCTCAAAGTGTAGGTTTGTTAGTGACGAGTATTTTAAACTTTAAAACTCATTATTATTATTTTGATAGTTTAGGGTATAATGTGTCAATTCATAAAAGATCAAGGTTTGCATGTGATAATTTCTTAAAGATGAGGGTTGGCGAAAATATTAATTATTTAACATGCAAGCATTTTGTTAATCATACGTATTGTACCATTTCACTTTCTTTTGATATCATGACCAGAAAGCTAGGACTCATGCATGAATTCCAGTTTACTATAGTGACAAGACCCCACGAAAATCTTCACATGCTATCACTCTTAACCCAAAAAAAACGCATGCTCCTCTTCTTAGTTTAATTTAAAAAAAAACGCATGCTCCTCGTCTTAGTTTAGTCTAAATACCAGACTTTAGTACTTATATTATAGATCGAAATGATTGTCGAAAGGCCGGATTAAAGGCGTTTATAACAAACATATTTGAATAACGAAACCGGAACAAAGCTCGACTCGTTTGGTTCATATATTTCTGATTTATGTGACGACTTTTATCATTCCAGGTGATGTTTAAATCATGTATACATGATCATGGGTCGAATTAAGTGAGTTCGAAAGGATTCAATATATTTTATATGGGTCGAATATGTGGTCACTCCATTTGTTATTTCATGTGACACTATTCGTGATTTAATGAGACCTTTTTAACGTATCATTTAAGTGAAGCTTTCGTATCATTTTATGTGGTGATTATAACGAGTAGCATGCATTCGACGTAAGGTCTCATGACATAAAATCAAAGGAGACAATGATGGAGAAGGTGAAATAAGATGTGATGATACAAACCTTCGTAGCGTGGATGAAAGGAGGACCAGAAACCAAGGTTTAAAACCCACGACCACAACAGCAACTATGACCAAAACCTTGTACCCTCGACCTAGAACAACCCACGATCACTAACACCTTGTCACCGCCTCCCTTGTTTTCCTTCATGTCGAATGAAAAAAAAAGAAACCAACAGCTTGCTTTGGATCGAATGAAAAGGAGGAAAAACAGGTTTGTGCCGTCACTTTTTAGGTGGAGAGGATTAGGGTTAGGAGTGTTTTTGGAATGAGTAATAGGGTAGGTAAATTAAACGTGAATATGGGGACTAAGGGAATGTATTTGAGGTAAAATGGGAGTATAGGAGGAAAGCATATTTGGATGAAAAATTAGGGCTTGGGGCGTTTAGCATGGACGAAATTAAGGGGGTTTTAATGACCCAATCAATCTTCCTAATTTACAAATGTGAAGGTTATAAATAAAAGATTAAATGGTGATTTGATTTGGAGTCTATTAGGCATGTAATTTGATGACTAAAATCAATTTATCATTTACCAAATTTACTTAATTGATTTAGTTTAGATATCATTGTTTGTAACTAGTAAATATATCATGTAGTCTAATTAACATGTAATGTGTGATGTATATATATATTTAGTAGGCATAAACATAAGTAAGTTTCACCGTCTCGCATAAATCATTCACTTTTTATTTAGGTTAGAACGTAGTTGACGAGATTGATGTAATATACGTATTTAAAATTTTAAATTTTGAGGGCAAAACGTTCTTTTAACGCGTTTACGATTTTTAGAGTTTTACAAAAAGTCTCCTCCACCTCGGTCTTCTACTGATAAACCTCGGGACGATTCTCGAGTTACCACCCATGACTCAAAAAGCAGTGATTACTTTGAGTATACGGTGGTGACGATGAAGAGGTCCTGAGTCCCTACAACAACCCACCTCACCCAAACAAGTGCAGAAATCAGAATCATCATCAAGGCCTTCCAAAAAGAAGAAAACGATGACTCAGCCTGAAGTCGTATCATGGCTAGATGACGATAAAACCGAAGAGTTTGCATGGTTCTCCACACTGGTCAATCAAAATCCCTACCCTGATGAAGGTCAAGATTTGGTAGACGGTTCTACATTGGAGCATGCAAAACTTTTCCAAGAAAAGTTCCATGTGAAGAAAATGACGAAATATGAGTTGAAGCGAATCAAGAATGAAGCGTTTCAACTTCTAAAAGACAGCTCTGAAAGCGCCCTCGAGGTCGAATATCATCTTGAGAACATCGCTCGAGCTATGTCTAACAACATGGATTGGCTCAATCCGGAAGCAAACATTGACTTCACACAAAGGACAACCTCCTTACTACACCGATTGGACCAAACCCCACCGACCATTGGCCAAACAGATGAACCACGGATTCCTTCCGATACTTCTTTAATGAGAGACCGGATTTTCTCTTACGGTAGCGATGGTTTGCGAAAATCGCTACATCGTTGACTCTTCCATTCCCAGTGGCTATTTACTCAAACAACATAGCTATCGAGGCGTGCAACTCGCTTGTTTTCTAACAACGTGCAAGCATACGACCGAGATGCATTATATGGGATTCATCATTGGCACGAGCGCGAAGAATCTACTACGAAGTTGCACGGTTGAAGTCTCAACACGCGAGTCTGAGTTCTAAGGACATCGTGGCCATCAAACACGTTGATCTCAAGTCTAAATGGGACTACACCTTCTTGAAGAATATCATAGTCAAACGACAAGATGAGCAGGACTATGCATTCTCCGAGTCGACTTTGAGAATTTGTCCTCAACAACATCGAAGACATGTACCTTGCCAAAGTACGTGGTCGTATGAGACAATTCTCGATTGAAGTTCAACGTGAATTTATCAAGTCACTTCTCATCTTCATTAGGCGCATCGTGATCAATGAACATGTAGAAGATATCCGGTGGTCGTTGAATCTTATCGACGCGTGTCAACCTCACTCCTCCAACGCTTGATCTTCCCGACATCAATCATCTATCTCAATATCGCTCATCGACAAACCTTTCGGAGTTGTTTACCGCAGTGAACTTCAAAGCGCTTAATGGCGTGTAGTGATCTTGTAAATTCGGGATCATACTTTGAAGCTGGTTAGGGACGGATTGGCGTGCAGGTTGAAGGACATACGCGAGAAAATTAGGTCTCCTAGCTGGAATTCTCGGGAAAGGAGGATGTGAGGCGAATCATCACAATGATTGATGAAAGCGGGATCGATTGAGGCGATTGGAGAGCTATGTTGGTGGTCAGATTAACATAACCGGCTTGCAATGCCCTTGCGCACTCACGGGAACATCACCGCACTTCACGGTACCCCTTGAATTGGTTCTTTCATTACAAATTTGGATGTGTGATTATATATGTCGATGGCTTGTGCACACATAACAATGTACAACCCGTAATTGTCAAGAAAGGACCACGTAGTGCGCCTCGATTGCCACAATCCTTATAAAAGGAGCGAAAGCTTCTTATTTTGAGTAAAACCTATCAAACCTTTCATTTTTCAAGGTTTTGCTCAAAAGACAAGTACTTCCCATATGTTTTCAAAACCTCAACCGTTTATATCACTAGTTGAGGGGAGTATTTGAATCAAAACTTTGTTCACAAATTGTTCATAGTGGTCATCTTCCCAACACTCGAAATGGTCATATTTATTCTCAACCGTTCAAAATAACATTTTATATGCCATTTTGAGGGGAGAAAATTATGTGATAAGAAATATGTTGTGCAAATTGCAAATGAATCTGTGTACTTCAGACTTAACCAACGAATTGACGGTACTAAACTGTTAGGAACTCGAAAAGACTTGTCCTAGACGGGTAATAATTTCAAGCTAGTTCGCTAGTAATGTAAACGTGTCTTGCAAAGGACTTGTCCAAGTAGAATGTACCATTCGAGATACTCTTGGTAGACATGAACTCTGAAGGGTATGACAACCTTTAGAGGTTTGTCTACACCTTCAAGGTAGTTAATAGAGCTAGTTGTCACCTAAAAGGCGACAATGTAACTCTTTAACTATGCAACGTAACCGTGTCTCATGGGGATTGTCTATCTTGATGGATCAATTCAAAAGTGCGCGCTCTTTCCTCACCGTGCATTTAAACCATTAATACTCTTAAGCACATGTGGAGGGGAGTATTTATGCAAAACCTCATCTCTCACAATGGTTCAAACATGTTTTCATTTACAAATCATTTGAGAGATTCTTCACAAACTGTGGTTTTAATGGCAACATAGGTTAGTCATGGAGTTATAAGGTGACTAAGGTTAGGAATAACTGTTCTATGATCCGCCAGAGTCGGAGGATCTACCCAAGGACACTACCATTAGTTAGTGTTAGAAGTCCTTAGGAATGATTGTAAAAGAAGAAAATGAGAATCGGAGAAAGAAGGAGTTGAAGAATCAAAAGAAATGTAAAGTAAAGGGTGAAAAAAGCGACCCTCTAGATTATTCAACTTAGGCGACACCGGGTTCAATTCATATACACGATTGTCACTTAGTGACACCGGTATTGAAGATTAAAAGTCGTCATGGACCCGGTGACGCATGCACTAAACCTTCTTAGACACTCAAGTTTCTCTCAACGAAGCTTGTTTCATTTTCACAGGGAACCCTACGTAAACTATTGGCTTTCTCTTAGAGATCGTGGTATTGAAGAAGGAGACCCTCTCCCTAGTCTCCGCTCGGAAAACCAAAACGCACTATTGAGTCTAGAGCCACGAGATTCATCAAAAGATCTCTTAGGAACACTTGACATTTTATCACTTGACGATCACCAAATAAGATTATCGGTGGTTCATATCGAGTCCTTCACGGATCTTAGCAACTGTCGAGAACATTTATGAGAGGTTCACATCGTGATCCTCGGTGATTGAATGGAAACTCCGCCGTGGTCAACATCAAACAGACGACACGGCGGGTTACTTCGGTAACTCCCGTGGATTACGCGGAGTGTGTCTCAAACGGTCTCTGATCGTGAGGTGATGCTACGGTGTACCTCAATGACTCATCGAGCTGTAGATGTGCCCGGTACATCGTGTTATCTCACTTATGGGACTCCGGTTCGAGAACGGCCTTTGTAAGAATTAGAGTTGTGTTTTCACACTATCTTTGTTAACACTCTCGAAGTTCAAACTTGTAAGTCTGGAACACCTTATTACTAACCGTTTGAAATGTTTTCTTATGGAAGCTCGGGAGCGGAGACGATCGTCTTGATTCTTCTCTTGCTCACGCCAACATCATCACTAATGGAAGTTCTATTCAAAAGCAACACAACCGTCGAATGATTCTTCGTCAACCAAAGAATCTACAAAGTTAAAGACTTAGAGAACTTCATCGGTGTTGAATTCCAACGTCATAGGCGTGTGAGCATGTTGAAGAATGACGTGGAGACACTGGAGCGCCAAGCGGACTGAGGAAGACCGATGCGACAACAACATACTATCACTTTCACCACAAAGAACAATGATCAAAGAACAAAGTTAAAGATGACGTCAAAGCATAAGCTGTTCAAATATAACTATTGATGAGTGTCTAAATACTCATCATTTTTGTACCAATTAAAAGCGCAAAACATCCGAAAACACTCGAAATGCATCAAAATGACAAAAATATCACAAATAAGTGTTTTATGTGTTTTAAATGCAAAATATCAAAATCGGTGAAAAACATATCAAATTTGCATAATTGGCGGTTTAGTCCCCAAGTTTCAAAAGTTGTCAAAAGCAGTCCCTGGTAAAACAAAATAAAGAAAAATGTTATTCAAGGTCCCGAAATATTTTAACTTGTCAAAATGGTCCTTGAATAAATATTTTGTAAATGGCGAAAAGGTCCACGAACTTTCAAAATTGTCAAGTTTGGTCCTGGAAAATTTGAAATTGTCAAAGCGGTCCTTGTACTATTGAAGTTTGTCGGTTTAGTCCTTGTATCAAGTTTGGAAAATTACAGAATGGCCCTCAAGTTTGAAGAATTACAAAACTAGTCCTTGTATTTATTTAATTCCATGACTTGTCAAAACACCTTATGACCCCGCCTTATTCCTTTTGACCTTGTCACTACCTTTTTGACTGGTTGGTCAAAACAGGTCAAACAAACAAGATAACCCCCCCACGGTACTTTATCTCCTTCCTCCTCCAGTTGCTCTGCAACTCCTTATCCCAACACCTTTTCCTCTCCCTTATCACCTCAACTCACACTCATCATACCTACACCTCCACCCCCTAGTTGCTAAATCGGACCACGAAGTCAAAATAAGTTTTCCGCCAAAATCATGTAAAGGCTAAAATGGACCTTGCTCTCCCATTGGCTCAAAGAGGAGGTGGGAAACACTCGAGACACGTGGCAAGACTTATGAAGCTATAAAAAGGAGGAGGGAAGAAGCAAAAAAAACGAGTAGTTAGATTTTAATTTTCCATGTATGTCGTTTTTAAGATAAATGATTTAGTTTAAGTTTTTAAATGTAATCCTTTGCTTCTTTGTTCTAAAATCAAGTTGTTTTATCCTTGTAATCAGCTTTTAAGTCTCAATTTAAGGTTTCATGTATGTTTCACATTTGAAGGTTTACTGTTGAAAATGTGATTTTCAAACTCTTGTGTTAAAACTGCTATTAGCTTATTTTTAAGTCCCATTAAGCTTACTTAAGCTTATTTAAGCTTTTGGAAAGCTTGGAAACCATTTCCAATCAAATATGTTAAATGGTCAACAAAAGTCAACTTGGTGCAATTTTGGTTCAAGTATCTTTGGAGTTGGATATGGTGGTTGCAGACCTTTGAATGGGGTTGGATTAGTATCATTTAGTTTAGGTTTGGTTTGGTTTTGATCTGCAAACCCACTGGACAGTGGTTAGTAAATTCCTTATTTTCAATTTTTAAGTCATATTGCAGTATTGGCTTATCTATATATCTGTGGTCACAAATTGTTTTCTATGTGTTTATATAGTTGTAATTTGATCATATAAACTCATTTTGATCAAAGGTATTATCTGGTTCAGTGTTTGTTCTACTTTCAGTTTGCATTTCAGTTTTTAAGCAGTGTTTGGTATAAGCTACCATTTGGAGTTCTATAGCTTATCTGTGGTTGGACTCAGTTACTTTAGTCTTCATAGGTCATAACTTAGTCTATTTAGTCACTCAATTGCCAAATAAAACAGTAAAAGTCAACTTAGATTATAATCAGCCCTTGTGACTTTATCAGATAGGTACTTTAGCAAATTAGGTTAGCATTAGGCTTAGATATCATCACACTAGCTTAATCAAGTCTTATTGCAGCTCATTTCATAGTTTAGATCAAATTAGAATCACTAGAATTTCAATTAAGTCAAATTCAGTTTCTGTTTTTAAAAGTCAAAAGTGTCAAAAGTCAAATTTTCAGCTTTTCACCAAACTTTGATGATCTCTCTTTGATTCATTTTCAAGTATAAATGTTTGAGACTTTGGATTTCTCAAGTTCGGTTGGTCGACTTTTGACATCTTATTTTGTAAAATGTTTAGAAATCTTCAAAAGCTCCAAATAAGCTCATTAAAAATGGCATAAGTGCCTGTCTGCAGGCATTAGGTCTGCCTGAGGGGATTATCTGATTTTGTAAGAACCGCACAGCTCACTTTGTCTCATCATGTTTTGGTACTTGGTTTGATAGTAGCTAGCCAGGTCTTGATGAGGCTCCAACACTTGCTTCGGTTTCTTACTCATTTGGGTACTTATTTTCTTGTCAATCTTCGCCCATTGCTTTTACACACAAAAGCTCAAAATATCAAATATGTTAATTTGGCATCTCGGAGGCTACTGACTTGTTGTTTTAGTTGCATTTGGTGTATTTTAGCAGTTTAGAACTTACAGAATCGGTTGGTGGTTTATTTTGTTTATTTGGCTTATTCAAGAGCTTATTGATAAGCCCTTTGCACTCAGTTTCAAATCCTTCCACATAACCCCATGTTTTTCCATTTTCATAGCTTCCTAATATAATTTTAGAGTTTTCCTGAATTTTTCAGATTTTCCAAGTTGTTTTGCTATTTTTCTTAATTTAAATTAGTTTTAAGCATTTTAAATAGCATTTAATACAAAAATTAAGAAAAGCTTCAAAAAATAATTTTCAATTTTCTTAAGTTAATATAAATATAAAAGAGAAAAAGTATTTTCTAGATTTTCTTAGTTAAATTTGTATTTTAAATAATTTAATTAGTTTTAATTAGTTTAAAATTCCTAGAAAATAGAAAAATAATCATAAAAATACAAAAATAATTTTGAAAATTCTAGTTTGATATTTTAGACTTTTCTAAGTCTTAATTTTATTTTTCTAGCTTTATTTCCTAATTTCTTGTATTTTAGGTAATTATTAATTAGTTAAAAGCAGGTTTTAATTAATAATAATTAGATAAATAGTTATAAAATAATTTTCTTTTCTATAAATTTTATTTTATCATTAGGATTGTAAAATGTATTTTTCATATTTTTAGGCTTAATATTGTGTAAGTTTCATTTTTATTTTGCACGTTTACGTAATTTTAATTTAAACGTAAGTTTTAAGTTTTAGTTTTAAACGTTCATCATTTTAAATATAGTGATAGCGTTTATTTAATAGATTTTATCTTTTAAACTTTCTTTAATCGCATTTAAGCCCACGTGGTTTATGGGCTTTTCCTTAGTTATAATCATATCCAAATCTCTTTTCCGTCAAATCTCTCGATCACTACACGTCGACTATTCTCGCATTTCGTTGGGACTTAACGACTGGGAAACACTATACTCCTCTGATCTTCATTGCATTCGTGCTTGAGCTTTTTTAAGTCTGTTACAGTCTGTCATTCACAAGTGGCAGACTTGCGTGATTAGACTTGACGGTTCTGCGCGGATCAAATTTTGGCGCCGCTGCCGGGGAGCAGTGCTAATAGTCTTACGTTTAGCAGATTAGTTGTTTGAATACTCACTCTTTGTTTATACCATCCATCTGTATATGTTTATATTTTCTTATCCAAAAATACCAAAAATACTCTTCTTTAACCTCAAAACCGTTTAATTCTATCTTTCTAACCCTCTAAATGTTTAATTCTCATGGCGACGATCAACTATCCTCGTTGTTTCCACTGCAAAAGTCGTATGGAAGAGGGTCAGCTCGATTGTCAGAATCCGGATTGTTTATGCAAGCGATGTGGAAGGATGGGTGCAAGCAAATATTGTTATTGGTGCGAATTATCTGATAACTCTCTCGATGATTCTCCAAGTTTTTCTGACCATCCGCCACAACCCGATGAACCCGTTCAAGAACCGGAGACCATAACGGAAGTGGTGGAAATTGCTAGCTCTCGAGCACACCACTTGTCCCACCTCCCGATTTTTCCGAATGTTCTTGAGACTTGATAGTCATTCGGATCATCATGTTGGTTTTGTTGATTCTTTGAATAAACCGATTCCTCTTCATAACTCTCAAATGCAATCGTTTATTCCTTGTGTCGGTTGTGGTGAGCCTCTCTATGGTTCACCCATCGTTCAGTGTACATGTGTACAATGTGGTAATGATATTCATAACGGAGTTGTTTATTTTGTGGTTCAAGGAATTCATTTGATTATGATCCTAATCGAACTCATTTAACGACTCTTCAAACTTTTCCAATTACCCACCATGCCCGACTCATCTTCATATAATCAACATGCTTCTTTGTGAATTTTGTGGAGGTCCTCACCAAGGATTTGAGTGTCAATCCGAAACACGTTTGTCTATGAGCAGTTTCCGGTGATGCTCGAACTTTGGATATGACCAAAATCCATATGATTCACTGTCTGGACTCAGCAGTTTCTTGTTGTGAGTCTGTGGAGGTCCCCATTTCACTCGATTGTCAAGCAGGAATCCAATTCCTTGTAACAATTACGACTATCCATATCACGACCAACCTCCACAAACACCATACGGTTCAAACTCCACCGAGCCGTTGTCTCATGAAATCTCCCGGATCTTGAAACCGCAATGAAATCACTTAATGATATGATGCAAAACTTCAAGGATCAAGTGAGTAATGAAAAGACCATGGGAGAATTGCTTGTCAAGAGCGAGAAGAGCGAGAGGCCCGCAAATCTAGGGAAGAATCATTAGTCCTAGTGCAAGCGGCTCTAAGGCGTTCCCAATTTCTTAAGGCCGCTCTATATGATGATGACGAGGAGAGTTTTATCCTTTTAGAGATAATATTCTCAACTCCTCGATCGGTTGATATCCTGAGTTGAGATTCCATCTCAAACAAGCGCTATCACACCAAGATCCCACTCACTCTCGACCATGGGGACGAGCATCTTGACACTGTTTCGAAAAGGAATCGGACGAATTCATAAAGTCTAGTGTTGAGAACCTTGTCCCAATCCCGAGAGAGTCACATGGAACTTCGATCATGTGTGTGATATCCTCCTCCTCTTATCTTCCAAAATGATCATATTGAGATGTTCTCCGATTCTAATGATAATGATTCGTTATCTTGTGGAGACATCGTTTATGTGGAAGATTTACCTTCGAGCTTGTTAGCTTAGAAGAAGAGAATGATGAAATTCTCGACATGAAATCAAAGATGAAGCACTTCGTGCAACATTCTTGAATGTCGGTCTTCTCATTTCTAAAATCGAGGCTTTTAGTAAAAACCTATTTCATCTCCTATCCCCATTAAGGATAGTGACATTCTTTCCGATGATTCTATTCCGAAATGAAAGCCTTCTGTTTTGATAATATGGGAGAGAAGATTAGTGGCGGTACCACTTTTCATTCTCATAATTCTCTCCCGATTATGAATCATTTACATTGGATGAGTTCACGGTGAACCCATCGATACCAATTTCGAATATGATTCATTTACCTTCGAGGAGTTCTCCTGTGAACTCACTCATATCATATCTCCGCGGAGTATGATAATTTCTACTTTGATCTAGACACACCCATAATATGTCTTGATCAAGTGAGCTTAGCGAGGAGATTCATGAAACTATGAATTCTCCTATTGAGGATGAAGAGTTAGTCATGATTTGTATCATGATTTTCTTCCTTTTCTTCATATATCCGTTGCTTCTCCTGTTCTTCACTCCTTGGGAATGAAGACATTATCTTCGACCAGGCATTTCCATGCACCATTTGTAAGCCGGGTCTGCATCGTATCTCATCGGTGTGGAACTTTCACGTACTTCAATGTTTGTCCAAACATCTTGAATGAAAGTCCGATGGAGATTGTCTCTTCCACTTACTTCCCATGAACAAATTAATTGGGTCGAGTCAAGCTAGCGACTCGGTAATCAAAAATGAGCTTAACATGGGTTTTCACCGTGTGTACCACCTAGTGTGGGGAGATGCCCACATGTTGTATATAGATCTAAAAATGAATGAAAATTGTAAATATTAAAAAGAGAATAATTGTTGTGTTTCTACACTTAGCTAGTAATGTTATCTTTTACGTTCTAAGTTTCGGCATTACGATAGGTACTTTGAATATTGAGGACAATATTCATTTCTAAGTGTGGGGAAATTCGCTAATTTTGATCATAAATGTACCCTTTTAGTCCCTTTTTCCCCAAAATGGCCAAATTTAAAAAATTTTTAGTGGAAGTACTATGTACTAAACACAACAAATGGTAATCAGTCCACCATGTCTAACCCACATAAGGATTGGCTAATCCGAGAGCAAACGGCTCTTGGTAAAGATATCTCAAATCCGTTGACGACTTACAATTTGCCCAAAATTGTATGGTATTCATTCACCATATCCTTAAAAGTGAAGAGTTGGCTAGCCCGCAAGTTTATGGCTTGTGGTAAAGGCGATGGAAAAACCATAATTGGTAATCACTCACCAAAGATAATGCCGATAATTTATCTAAGAGTTGGCTAGTCCGAAGGGTACGGCTTCGGTAAAGACAAATCAAATCCGTTGAAAGTCGGTGGTTTGCTCAAAATCACATGGTTATCGATGTACCAAGGTTCTTACTTGAACTAAAACATTTGGCTACTCCATAAGTAATGGCTTTTGGTAAAGAGTTTCAAATCCATTAAGTTTTCTCAAAACATTGCTAGGGACTAGCAATATCTTAGTGTGGGGATTGATGAGTGTCTAAATACTCATCATTTTGTACCAATTAAACTGCAAAAACATCCGAAACACTCGAAATGCATCAAAATGACAAAAATATCACAAATAAGTGTTTTATGTGTTTTAAATGCAAAATATCAAAATCGGTGAAAACGTATCAAATTTGCATAATTGGCGTTTTAGTCCCCAAGTTTCAAAAGTTGTCAAAAGCAGTCCACGGTAAAACAAAATAAAGAAAATGTTATTCAAGGTCCCGAAATATTTTAACTTGTCAAAATGGTCCTTGAATAAATATTTTGTAAAATGGCGAAAAGGTCCCGAACTTTCAAAATTGTCAAGTTTGGTCCTGGAAAATTTGAAATTGTCAAAACCGGTCCTTGTACTATTGAAGTTTGTCGGTTTAGTCCTTGTATCAAGTTTGGAAAATTACAGAATGGCCCTCAAGTTTGAAGAATTACAAAACTAGTCCTTGTATTTATTTAATTCCATGACTTGTCAAAACACCTTATGACCCGCTTATTCCTTTTGACCCTTGTCACTACCTTTTTGGGTGGTTGGTCAAAACCAGTCAAACAAACAAGATAACCCGCCCACAAGTACCTTATCTCCTTCCTCCTCCAAGTTGCTCTGCAACTCCTTATCCCAACACCTTTTCCTCTCCCTTATCACCTCAACTCACACTCATCATACCTACACCTCCACCCCCCCCTAGTTGCTAAATCAGACCACAGAAGTCAAAATAAGTTTTCCCGCCAAAAATCATGTAAAGGCTAAAATGGACACTGCTCTCCCATTGGCTCAAAGAGGAGGTGGGAAACACTCAGAGACACGTGGCAAGACTTATGAAGCTATAAAAAGGAGGAGGGAAGAAGCAAAAAAAACGAGTAGTTAGATTTTAATTTTCCATGTATGTCGTTTTTAAGATAAATGATTTAGTTTAAGTTTTAAATGTAATCCTTTGCTTCTTTGTTCTAAAATCAAGTTGTTTTATCCTTGTAATCGACTTTTAAGTCTCAATTTAAGGTTTCATGTATGTTTCACATTTGAAGGTTTCTTGTTGAAAATGTGATTTTCAAACTCTTGTGTTAAAGCGCTATTAGCTTATTTTAAGTCCCATTAAGCTTACTTAAGCTTATTTAAGCTTTTGAAAGCTTGGAAACCATTTCCAATCAAATATGTTAAATGGTCAACAAAAGTCAACTTGGTGCAATTTTGGTTCAAGTATCTTTGGAGTTGGATATGGTGGTTGCAGACCTTTGAATGGGGTTGGATTAGTATCATTTAGTTTAGGTTTGGTTTGGTTTTGATCTGCAAACCCACTGGACAGTGGTTAGTAAATTCCTTATTTTCAATTTTTAAGTCATATTGCAGTATTGGCTTATCTATATATCTGTGGTCACAAATTGTTTTCTATGTGTTTATATAGTTGTAATTTGATCATATAAACTCATTTTGATCAAAGGTATTATCGGTTGATGTTTGTTCTACTTTCGGTTTGCATTTGGTTTTTAAGCGATGTTTGGTATAAGCTACCATTTGAGTTCTATAGCTTATCGTGGTTGGACTCGATTACTTTAGTCTTCATAGGTCATAACTTAGTCTATTTAGTCACCAATTGCCAAATAAAGCAAAGAAAAGTCAACTTAGATTATAATCACCTTGTGACTTTATCAGATAGGTACTTTAGCAAATTAGGTTAGCATTAGGCTTAGATATCATCACACTAGCTTAATCAAGTCTTATTGCAGCTCATTTCATAGTTTAGATCAAATTAGAATCACTAGAATTTCAATTAAGTCAAATTCAGTTTCTGTTTTTAAAAGTCAAAAGTGTCAAAAGTCAAATTTTCAGCTTTTCACCAAACTTTGATGATCTCTCTTTGATTCATTTTCAAGTATAAATGTTTGAGACTTTGGATTTCTCAAGTTCAGTTGGTCAGCTTTTGACATCTTATTTTTGTAAAATGTTTAGAAATCTTCAAAAGCTCCAAATAAGCCTGTTAAAAATGGCATAAGTGCCCTGTGCAGGGCATTAGGTCTGCACAGGGGATTATGCAGATTTTGTAAGAACTGCACACAGCTCACTTTGTCTCATCATGGTTTGGTACTTGGTTTGATAGTAGCTAGCCAGGTCTTGATGAGGCTCCAACACTTGCTTCTCAGTTTCTTACTCATTTGGGTACTTATTTTCTTGTCCAAAGTACTGGCCCAATTCTGTTTTTACACACAAAAGCTCAAAATATCAAATATGTTAATTTGGCATCTCGAGGCTCTGACTTGTTGTTTTAGTTGCATTTGGTGTATTTTAGCAGTTTAGAACTTACATAATCGGTTGGTGGTTTATTTTGTTTATTTGGCTTATTCAAGAGCTTATTGATAAGCCCTTTGCACTCAGTTTCAAATCCTTCCACATAACCCCATGTTTTCCATTTTCATAGCTTCCTAATATAATTTTAGAGTTTTCCTGAATTTTCAGATTTTCCAAGTTGTTTTGCTATTTTCTTAATTTAAATTAGTTTTAAGCATTTTTAAATAGCATTTAATACAAAAATTAAGAAAAGCTTCAAAAAATAATTTTCAATTTTCTTAAGTTAAGATAAATATAAAAAGAAAAAGTATTTTTCTAGATTTTCTTAGTTAAATTTGTATTTTTAAATAATTTAATTAGTTTTAATTAGTTTAAAATTCCTAGAAAATAGAAAATAATCATAAAAATACAAAAATAATTTTGAAAATTCTAGTTTGATATTTTAGACTTTTCTAAGTCTTAATTTTATTTTTCTAGCTTTATTTCCTAATTTCTTGTATTTTAGGTAATTATTAATTAGTTATAAGCAGTTTTAATTAATAATAATTAGATAAATAGTTATAAAATAATTTTCTTTTCTATAAATTTTATTTTATCATTAGGATTGTAAAATGTATTTTCATATTTTTAGGCTTAATATTGTGTAAGTTTCATTTTTTATTTTGCACGTTTACGTAATTTTAATTTAAACGTAAGTTTTAAGTTTTTTAGTTTTAAACGTTCATCATTTTAAATATAGTGATAGCGTTTATTTAATAGATTTTATCTTTTTAAACTTTCTTTAATCTGCATTTAAGCCCCTGTAGTTTATGGGCTTTTCCTTAGTTATAATCATATCCAAATCTCTTTTCCCGTCAAATCTCTCGATCACTACACGTCTGACTATTCTCGCACAGCTCGTTGGGACTTAACGACCTGGGGAAACACTATACTCCTCGATCTTCATTGCATTCGTGCTTGAGGCATTTTAAGTGCATTACATATCTGTCATTCACAAGTGGCGGACTTGCGTGATTAGACTTGGCGGTTCTGCGGATCAACTATCTCTATACATTGGGGAGATTGTTCAAATCAAGACAATTCCTCTCACAAGAAAGAAGAATGTCAGAAGACGTCAGAGCTACTATTACATCAACGCCTTCACCGTTCATCACCAACACTTGAGGGGGAGATTGTTGGAATCACTCCTAAACCATAATCAAGTGTTAGTAATTAATATGTAATAGTTAGTTTTATTATGGCCTTTATGTTTGTTATTAGCCTTAAGCTTATGTAGAAGGCCCATGAGCTTAGGCCCAAGCCCATATAAGAAAGGAAGGGAACTAGGAGTGTTTCCCTAGCTTCCCTCCTATAAATACTCTTGTAAACCCTCATTTTAGGGTTGGTTGTTGATGAGTGTGTAAATACTCATCATTTTTGGGTCAATCTGAACTGCAAAACGTTTAAAAATGCTCAGAAATGCATCAAAATACTGAAAATATTCCAAAATTGTATTTTATATGTTTCAGATGCAAAATATTCAAAATCAGATGAAAAATGAGCTAAGTTTGCATAATTGGCGTTTTGGTCCCCAAGTTTCTAAAATTGTCGAAATAGTCCACGAGTCCTAATTTCAAAGAAAAATCACCAAAGGTCCTTTTAAATCATAACTTGTCAAAATTAGTCCTTTGGTGAAAAATATCAAAAGTTTTGAGAAATTACAAAATTAGTCCTTGAGTTTGAAATTTGGCAAAATGGCCCTGAAATTGGAAAATATCAAGTTTGGTCCTTGTACTTTTTGAGATTGTCAGTTTTAGTCCTTGGAGCAACTTTGCAGAATTGGCAGAAATGGTCCTTGCATATTTCAGAAATTACACCTTAGGTCCTTGTCATTTAAAACCCTTTATACCTTAGACCCTTGTCATTAAACCTTGGACCCTGCCAACCCTTTTGGACCCTTACCATTTTGACCCCCTTGCTTATTAATACTCGGTCAAAATCTGGTCAAAACACCCCAACGCGCCAAAAAGCTTCTTCTTCAACTGCTTTCTGCAAATGCCTGCCAACACTCCATTCCCCCTCCTCCAGCTCATTTTTCCACCCACCCTTATCACTCCAAACACCACAATCCAAAAGGCATTAATTACTTCATCCCCTTTGCACTCAAACTCATCCAACTGCTAAAACACTTTTTCCCGCCAAAATGAAATGAATGGCCAAGATCAACTAAACTCATCCAATGGCTTAAAGAAGAGGTGGGATTAGCTTAGAGAGAGAAAAGAAGTAGTTTGGGTATAAAAAGGAAGAAAGAGGAGAAGAGTAGGGTAGTAGTTAGTTTTTAAGCTTTTCCTTTATGTCGTTTTTTTAAGTAAATGTTGTAGTTTAAATCAAAATGTTGTAATTTCAGCTTTTATGTATCAAAATCAAGTTAAAACATCTTTGTAGTGTACATTTGATTATCAATTCAAGTTTTTATATAAGTTCCAATTTTCAAGTTTACTATTGAAATTTCAGTTTCTTTGTCTTATGTACAAGCTTCTATTAGCTTCTTTTTAAGCTCAAACAAGTTCACTCAATCTTATTTTAGCTTTTGACAAGCTTTGGAAACAGTTTCAAACCCTTTTCATTCATGGTCAACAAAAGTCAACTGTTGATGCATTTGGAAATGGTGATGATAATAGTTGTTGCAGAGGATGGATATGGGTTGGAATAGATTAGGTTAAAGTAGATTGGGTTTGGTTTTTAGTCGCAACACCATTTGGACACATGTGAGTGAGTTTCTCATTTTAAATTTTCAAGTCAATTTGCAGTTTTTGTTGGTACTTGTATCTGTGGTCATTTGTAGTTCAAATATGTTTATTTAGTTCTAATTAAGGTATTTAGACTTAGTGTGATCAAGAAAATAAGCTAGTCCAGAGTTTTTCTCAGTTTTAGTTGTATATCAGTGGTTTATAAGGGTGTTTGGATTTTGTAGTAAAATTGTGTTAGAGGGCTAAGCAGTGGCTTAGATCAGTTGGTTTTCATCCCTTTAGTCATTTAAGAACCATTCCAGTCTTTAACTTGTGCCTGTTAAGCTCCAAAGTCAAAAACACCATTAATCTATCTCAATTTGCCTACTGTTGGGATTTTGCAAGATCCAAAGCTTGTTTTGTGTTCATAAATCTTAGAACTAGCTTACATTAGTGTTATTTCATCACTTAACATCTATTTCAGTCCTTAAATCAAGATCAAAGTCCATAAAAGTCAACATTTCATGTTTGCCTTAAAAGTCAAAATTGCAAAATATCTCAGTTTTGGCCAAGCTAGAGGGATTTTTCTTGGACTCATTTCTGAGCCAATTTCAGTGAATATTGTGGTTTTCAAAACTTCAACTGGTCTATTTCTTTATCACCATTTTTGTATAACTTTTCAAATTTTTTAAAAGCTCCAAATGAGCTTATCTTTTGGGTCTCATGTCCCCTGTGCACAAGCTCAGTTCTAACTGAGCTTGCACAGCTTTGTGCAGAGCTTGTATTAAGCTCATCAAAGCTTATCTAGGTTTCATCTTTGGATTGCAGATAGCCAACCAGGTCTAGATTGAGTTCCAACTTTTCATTTTGATTTTCAGCTTAATTTGCAGCTTGTGCTTAAGTCCAAAAGTAGCTACCCAAACCTGTTTTTAGCTTATAAACTCAAATCATCCAAATCTGTTAGATTGCTATCCAGAGGTTAAAAGCAGTTTAGACTTGTTGCATTTTGGTTATTTTAGCCTATTTTAGCTTGTGTAATCAGTTGGTGGCTTGTTGAGTTCATTTGGCTTATTCAAGTGCTTATTTGTAAGCACTTGCTCTATGATTGCATTTTCCTACAAACAAGCACCTGTTTTCCATTTTCTTAGATTCCTTATAGTATTTTAAGCTTATCTTGAATTTTCAGATTTTTCCTAGCTTGTTTGCTATTTTTCTACATTTTAATTAGTTTTAAGCATTTTTAATTAGTTTTAATACAAAAATTAAGAAAAGTTTCAAAAAAATTTTTCATTTTCTTAAGTTAAGATAAATATAAAAGGCAAAAAATATTTTTTAGATTTTCTTAGTTAAATTTCTATTTTAAATAATTTAATTAGTTTTAAATAGTTTTAATTCCTAGAAAATAGAAAATATTCGAGAAAAATACAAAAATAGTTTTGAAAATTCTCTTTGATATTTTAGATTTTTCCAAGTCATAATTTTATTTTTCTAGCTTTATTTCATAATTTCTTGTATTTTAGGTTATTATTTAATAGTTAAAAATGGTTTTTAATTAATAATAATTAGATAATTAGTTATAAAATTAATTTTCTTTTTCTATAAATTTTCTTTTATCATTAGGTTTGTAAAAATGTCATTTTCATATTTTTAGGATTTATATTTTGTAAGTTTCACATTTTTATTTGTACGTTACGTAGTTTTTTAATTCAGTTTTATAAAAACATAAAATCAAAACATCATTTTAAAAATAGTGATAGCGTTTATTTAATATTTTTTATCTTTCTAATTTTCTTTAATTTGCATTTAAGCCCCTTTAGTTTATGAGCTTTTTCTGTAGTTATAATAATCATTCCAAATCCTTTCCCGTTCAAATCTCTCGATCACTATACGTTTGGTAATCCATTGCATAGCTCGCTGGGACATAACGACCCGGGGAAACACTATACTCCCCAGATCTTCATTGAGTTCGTGTTCAAACGGTTTTAAGTTTCTTACGGTCGGCCATTCACAAGTGGTCAGCTTGAGTGAGAAAACTTGACTGTTTGGGCGCGGATCAGTTGTTCAAGTTCTTTTCTTTAACATACATCTACGCATAACCGGTCTTGTATTTCGTGTGTGTGTGCTTGAATCTTGTTCAATCGCCTTATCTCTTTCTATATTACTTGTGTTTGTAAAACTAGTGACCTAACACCATGAACCAGTAAAGCTTTCGCTACTCTGATGGAAAGATGTCATGATCCAAAAGTGTGAGCATGTCGGTCCAAAAGTCACAACATCACATGAAGGCAACACAACTATGGATGATCCAGAGAGATTTACTGTGACTGATGATCTCAATGAAAGCTCAAAGATCATCAATGATGTGGATCAGTTAAAGGCCTCCACTTCAAGTACAAAACATTCGGACTTTGAAGTTGCACTACTTAAGCACAAAGATTGCGGAATTGAAGAGTTGAAGTCTACGAGCTCAAAAACAAAGTCAAGAATAGAATGCTAGGATTTGAAATGTAAAACATGGGGTGACCTCCCTTAGGGGGATATTGTTAGGAATTAGAAAATTCCATAGTAAAGAGTCGGTCACCCCAAGTGTTATCTAGCATAAGTTAGCTCGTGAGACAAATCGTTAGTTACGTTATTCTTGTTTTATTAGTTAGTTATTAGCCTAGTTTAGCGTGAGTGTAACACCGTGGAGGAAGGACGAGTCTTTACCCTGTGACACGATCCAGGCCGTCGGGAGGTCGTTTAGGTTGTAAGCTATAAATACCCTCACCCTTCCAAGGTAGAGGGTTGGAAGTTCTAATCTAATATTCTACACTTTTGTTTATCTCTCTAGAATTCCCTCTCTACTCTCTTCATCTCTCTAACCATGGCATTCATATTCTATCATCATCCTAGGCTACCCGAATCATCAAACAACATAATATTCACGATCCTACATACCGGGTTCTAGTTCGAGGTAGAACCAACCTAACGTTGCCTATACAATATTTCCGACACTAAGCTAGATGTTGAGTTCTTTTACAAGGGTACAACCACTCCCATTATGTTTTATGGCCCAACATAAGAAACCTTGTGTTTTATGGCACAAACACATAAACCATCTAATCTAGTTTGGTGAAAGTGTTGTTATGATGCAATGATGTTTACACTAATGATCCATGACACAAATGTCTAATGGATATGAATAACTACTTCTAAATGAACTTCCATTGATTGGAAGCCTTCATGATGAAGATCACAAGTTCCTTAAACTTGTTGTGATAGATCTTCAACTTGTGGTGAGTGGGGGATGGCTAGATCTCCAAGCTTTCCTTGGTTGATCAAAGAGTATGCTTACAACAAAGATGAATGTTAGAAGTATTATGATCATGATCATTAGGGTGTTTAATGTATGTTACTATATTTTTAATGATTGATCTAAATGTATGCAAGAAGGTGGAGAAGATGTGGTTTGAAGTGGTGAAGAAATGGGAAAACAATGGGCTTTTATTTATAGCCAAAAGTGGTCAGGAGCGTCCACGGACCAAGGAGCCCTTAAAAGGGTTCCGTCCTTTATACACTTTGGTGTCGTGGGTGCCTGAAAGAAAATCTAAAAAATCTTTCTTCAAATCTTTCCAAGATATTACTAAATCTTACTAATATCACATTTGATATATTGAGTGTCAATCTAACCAAAATATTCAAGTGATCTTCCAAGGATTTCAAAGATGATGCATGACATGATGTAACATGTATTTCCATTTTTAGATTAAAAGGTTTATCAAGTTAACTTGTAAAATGTATTATGTAACTAGTTAATAAAATGTCTAGTTACCTTTTGTAAAAGAGTGCTTGTCGAAATAAAATATATTTTGTCAAGTGTAAGTAAACTCTAGTATTTGTATGAAATACTTGTGAATGCAAAATGTAAAATGAGGTTCGAAATAGAATGGTTAACCTATTAAAATACTTAGTGACTCTAAACGTATTTTAAACATTCTAAATGATTTGTTAATGGGTTTGATCATAATGCCACATAACAAACATGTACGAACCTGTGTTGTAACATATGAGGACTTGAGTCATCGAGAGGTGTTGAATGTATGTTGAGACAAAGTGTGATTACAAGTAACTTGTACATTTTACGTTATGTATTACAAGTTACATGTTTGTCATCAATCAAAAAAACGAGACTGTATAGATTAAATATCGTAATATTTGCACTAACAGATTTGAAAATTGTGATCAGGGGAGAATTTGTGATTTAAATTGGATATAAACTGATAATTTGATAAGTGGTGTTGAAATATAACAACAAGATCTCCTCCCTGCATGTGCCAATTGATTTCAAATTTTCCATGCACATGTTAAAGGGGAGCATCTATTTTAAACCAAAAATGATTCAAACGTGATTGATTTGTCTCAAAGTGCAGGTTCCTTCTAATATGTGTAAAACTCTTTCAAAATCTCGATGTACATATTGAGGGGGAGCATTACTAAAACATCAAAAACAATTAAGATACAAAATGCTTTGATTATATATCACAAGTATCTTGATTGATTTCTCAAATGGTTTTCAATTGGTTTCAAGGCGGAAGAACAATACCAAAAGACCGACCAATTTTAATTCATGCATGGTGACATAAGGATGATAAGGTTAGGTATTAGTTCCCATGATCCGCCGAACGGAGGGATCTTCGAGGACAATCCACTAGATAGTGTAGAGTCCTTAGGAATGTTGAAAAAGGAGAAAATGAGAATATGGGAAGAGTGCGGATCGAGATAGAGCTAGAACTTGAATAAACCTAACAAGATTCTAGTTATGAAGTCTCGGTAAGCAATCGAAGGGGTTGAAGAATGAAAAAGAATTGAATGTGAAAAGGGTGAAAAGAAATAGCCTCCAACAATTCAACCTTAGGGCGTAAACCGGTTTCAATACATATGCTACTAGTGGTTACTAAGGTAACGCCAAGATTGAAGACAAGGCGTCATGGACCCGGTGGACGCTCGCACTAAACTTCCCAAGCTACTCAAGTTCCTCTTAAAAGGTCTTGTTTCATTCTCACGGGGAACCTACATAACCTATCGACTTTCTCTTAGAGATTGTTGATATTAAAGAAGGAGACCCTCTCCCTAGTCTCCGGCATAGGAAACCAAATGTGTACTATTGAGTCTAGAGCCAAGAGATCATCAATAAATCTCATTAGGACACATTATTATTGAAAAATTACTGTTTCACACAATGTGGAAAGTAAGAATATATTTTGAGAGTCCTACGCATTATCCTTGTGGTATTGCCAAAACTTGCTTGGGACATCTGGACTTTATCAATGGAGCGATTCATTGTTGAATCAATCCTGGTCCAAGAAAATGGATTGACAGATACCTTTGAAAAACCGGTCGTTGTGCTCAAAAACTCTTTTCTTTAGCACTTCGATTGTGTATTGTGTTTTCAAAATTAAAAGGGTATTTATGATTGATAATTGATTTTCCATAAAACTTTCGTTGTAGTGCAAAACCCTTTATATAAAATACACGACTGTTTTCAAATCATTTTCATCAATCAGTGAATCTCAATTCGCTGGTTCACTCACTCCGTGTTTTCTTCTTTGAGACGTTCCGATTTTAGAATAGCTACAACAGCTGCGAAGCCCTGTCAAGGAGATTCTTCGGAATTATACCTGATCACAGGCGATGCGTGTCGATCAATGGGGAACCGTGGGCCGTGTACCTCAATTCAACAAAAGTTATCAAAGACACTTTCGTGCGTTTTATTGCTAACTGTTTTATGCAGGGACACCCGACGGTTGCAGCTGATCAGAATTGAGAAGTCAATCCATTGCCGCATGCTCACACATCGCTCTCACACCTAAAGAAATCATGATATGTGCATATCTTCATCAACTAGTTTTGATATTCTTCAATCCATGCTTCTGCTACTCTGATACAAATATCTTAATCAACAAATGCTTCCGCTACTCTGATAAGAAGATATCATGATCCAAAATGTGAGCATGTCGGTCCAAACGTCACAACATCACATAATTGCGATACATCAATGTCACAATTCTCAATTTCTGGTCATTTTCAAAATTTTCTACTCATTCCCGGAGAAACTTTATATTTCATTAACGTATATTTTTCTTATTAAATAAACGCTATCGCGTAATTAATTATTTTGAACATTTGACCCGATACTTCCAAAAATTATCCCGATATATTTTTATACTCATAATAAGTTTATAAAAATATTATTATTAGTTTACCCGGTGTTTTAAATTTATTTTGTATATAAATTGTTATATTTATAAAATTACGACGGTTTTCTTAAGTACTACACGATAATTATTATTTCACTCAAATTTTGCATGAAATGTATTTTTATAATTTTTATGACATCAATATATATTATTTTGTTCCGTTAAAATTTATTTTTAGTTAACGCTACACTACAAGCTCAAATATTTACACAAGTTATTAATTACCCTTACTTAATTACACATTTACTCTACATTAATATACTTGATTATTATTAAATGCTACTAGTTTTTTTTTTTCTCTTTGTATGTCGACCAACACAAGGGGGTGAGTCATTTGAGGTGCAAAATATCCTACACTTGTATATCATTTTATACTCAAAAATTACACATACAACTTAATATTCACAAAGTATTATAGATCAAAGTTTCTCTCCTCTTCTTCCTCACCTAGAACCGGCCACACCATTAGAGACCAAGGAGGATCACCAAATTTTTCTTGTCAAGTTTATTACAATCTAGACACACTCTTAAGCAAGATTTTGAAATAAAAACCTAGGGTGCTTAGGATTAATCCTTTGTTCACTAAACCTCATCAAGTAACTTGTAAGCATAAAACTTCATCTTTTACCTTTTCATATATATTTTTCATACATTTTTATGAAGTCCATATGATCATATTTGCCTAAGTTGTAGTTTTTATTCATGTTTATCAAATGTTATCACCCATATGTGTCCTATTAATTTTTATAACAAGTATGTACTAGTTAGAAGTTTATAAAATTTGAGGAATGAAAATGAACCAACAAAGTGAGTTTACATCTTTTGATATTGAAGGCTTAAAGTAGTTTATGTAAATTAGTAGGTTGTAAACACTAGTTTTAACCCCAAAAATGGTCTTTTTATCTTATATGGTTCGACTAGTATTTCATTTTTAGTAGGATTGGCGAAGTGTAAATCAAGGGATTTTTGTGGTGTAGTTTGTGGTTAAACAAGTAGATAAAATGGTAAAGTCTAAAATGAGCGCGGAAGCGCTGTCGAAATTTATAATTTTTCCGAAAAGTTAGTCATTTTTATAAGTTTTATTAAAGTTTTAGAAAATAGATTTTTAGTTATAAACGTGGCCTTTCTAACGGACTAAACCGGAGTTATAACGAAAAAGATACGTGGTTTTCAAGTTACGATTTAAAAACTACCATTTTCCGGAAAATGTACATGTTGTCCCGATTTTAATCTGACCAAACAGTGACCTTAAACTTTCTGTAAAGTTTCCAAAGTTTAAAAATATGTTAGTACACTTAATTACCTTCGCTTGGATATAAAGAACTTGAAAAACGGACTTAAAACGAGTGAGTTATGGTTAACCGAACTTTGAGTCAAAAACGTGCTGAAAACACTATTCACAGCGTTAGTATGCTGTCAGGATTTTTAATCAAGGTTTTGAGGGACTAAACGGACGTTTCGGGGGAAACAGACCTTAAAAACGAGTTAGTTTTCCCATGTATATATTACGTGAAGTCGAATGTAAACCGATTTTTACAATTACTAAAACCGTTACATAGTTTTAACAATATTTTCACTATTAGCTCAAAAGTAATTATTTTTGACATGGAACCGTCACACATTCAAGTAACAATATTTTTATATAACTAGTTTTCAAGTAGCATATTGGTGATACATTTTCAAATCATGCATACACGACAACATATCATAACTCGAGTCGTAACATTCATTTTAGGTCGCGGATAGTTTCCGAGCCTCATTTCCGTGCACTTCATTTTGTTAGCATATCAATCATACCAGTTTAAATTCTTACAGCGCTTTTACTCGTTTAAATTCTTACAAACTCTTTGGGGGAGATACATGCTTAAATACTTGTTTTTACTCTTGCGAATACTCAAACCATTTATACAATTGTGTTACACTATACTTCTTATACTCTTTGGACATTATGTGTGGTTTATTGCGATATGTGCCTTAATGTGCTAAACTTGTTTTCAATTATGCCTCAACATACATACATTAGCAATCTGGTTAACTCCTGCGGGAGCCGGCGGAGAGGTATTGATAGTACTATCGGCCGACGCCCCACCCTTGTGTCCCCGATGACTTGACACAGGGTGAATATAATCCGTTATTCAATGAGACACAACAAACAATGTAGATTTGTCAAGAGGTTCATTGGTGTGATTCTTTGCATTAAGTACTTGTATATATCGTATGTACATATGTCCTACTTACAAACAAGATTAACAATTCTATGACTTGGCAGTGGGTCGTAAACACACAAGTTGCAAGTTTTGTATGGGCGGGACTTGGAACTGAGTGGATTTACGATGCCTTTGCTGTGGAAACATTCTTTAAAGACTTTTTCAAATCATTTTCAACAAACTTATGAACTCACCAACCTTTGTGTTGACACTTTTTAGCATGTTTATCTCAGGTCGTAAGGTGATAGCATTTCATGGAGCTTTTGGGTCACATGGCATACATTGGAGTCTTGTGCTTTTAACAATTACCATTCGACATGTGTTGTAAACCTTTATGTATTATCAAACTTTGGAATTTCTTGTTTTGTAAACTTTAACTTATCTAATCGAATGGTAGACTTTTCAAAACGTCTCATTATAGAGGTCGTTTTCTGTATCCATACTTTGTGCTATGACGTCATACCCCAATGACACTATCGTTCCGCTGCGATATTTTGGGGGTATGACGGATTGGTATCAGAGACTTATTTATAGAGAACTAGGTTGCATTTTAGTTCCTAGACTATAACTGCTTTCACGACGATCCTTTCTTTTCCTATCGCCTTACACACTTTTCGTGCGCATATGTTTTCTGAAAAATTTCGTCTAGACCCACCTCATTAGATAACATGGTTTCCTTGTACCGATAGGGGAGTCCCAAAATCTAGTTGAGTCATCGGAGATATGGAGCTCAGTAATGAACACTTATCTAACTTGATCTCGTGACAGTTCTTGTTTGATGAGACACGAGATCGAGCTAAATAAGTGTTACTATATAGTCAGATAGATTTGATGATTTTGCCGAGGATGGGAGTTCTCTTGAGGATACTTTAGAACTATTGTCGACTAAACCCTTCGTGACTTTAGCACCTAAAGGAATTTCCTATACACCAAGTGCGACTCTCCATAGATACCAACCCTAAATTCCTCCTCCACCGCTTAGAATCGGATGATGATCGGCTACCTATTTAAGTAACATCAATCGCCGAGACATGTATGCTTGGTGGTATTTACACGTGTGAAATGAGGCAATTATAATTATGGTGGCCAACATAATTATAAATGCTTCACAACCCACGTGGACATATGCGACCACGCATACGTAGATCGGTGTGGGCACACCTTAGGAAACCAAATTGTGGCGTGGTATTATGTTTGAGGATGTTAGGTATAGACATTGGGAATTCAACGGTTCTTTCCTTGCAGAGATCATGGCACCAAAGAGGGTAACACGCAGCACTGGGCGAGGTGGTGCGGCGCAAAGGGGTAGAAGGACAGGTGAGCGTGGAGGTAGAGAAGGCGGTAGCGACATGGGTAACAATGACAACAACGTTGGCGGAAACCCCGATTTTGCCACCATCATCGCTCAACAACTTCAAATCTTGCTTCCCACTATTGTCACACAAGTTGGAAACCATATGAATAACTCGGAAACCACGGAACGGAATGGCGACACCAACAATGTAGTTGGCGGTGGCAACAATAACAACACCACCACCAACAACAACAACAATGAAATGGATGCACGTATAAGGAATTTTGAGATGCAAACCCGTGGAGTTTGATGGTATAGGAGGTGCTGGCGTATACTCGATGGGTAGAGAAGATGCAGTCGATGATCGACATTAGCAATTGTGCCACACATCGAGGGTAAAGTATCTTGCTTGCTTGCTATCGTGAAAGGCATTGACATGGTGGAACACACACCACTGAAAAGAAGGCAGGAAAGCCACTGTGTATGACATGGGACGAATTTAAGGCGTTATTGAAAGAGGAGTACCGCCGGACAATGAAATGCGAACCGGAAGATGAACTTTATCACCACTCCATGATAGGAGTCGGTCACGCAGCCCTACATGCACCGATTTCATGAGTTAGCGGACTAGTTCCTCATCTAGTTACCCCGAGTCCAAGAGAATCGCGAGGTACATATATGGTCTTGTCCCGAAAACCGTGGAACTGTGAAAACGATCGAGCCATCTACAATACAAAGTGCAATCGAGGGCATGAACCACGACGCAGACGAGATGGTTAGAAATGGTACTTTGAAGAGCGGTGACAAGAGGAAGGAAGCGAGTGGGTCGAATAAGCGAGATGGACGTGGTAGCGAGACAACAAGAGAGCAAGAGTTTTTGTGGCAACTGCATCGAACAAAGAGAGTATGCGGTACACATCCCAAGTGTGCTAAATGTGCTTATCATCATCCAAGACCAAGCCCCGCTTGTGTACAAATTGCAATCGATCTGACCATTTTAAGGAGCGAGTAAAACATGTGTAGCACCGGCTAATGTGGGTAACATGAGGAATAATCAAAGGACTTGCTTTGAGTGCAACAGCCCGAATCACTACCGGAATAATTGTCCAAGGTTGCATGGAACACAGGGACAACCACAGGGTAATCAGCACCTAGCGTTAGCAATTGAAGGAAATAACCCAAACCAGGTACCCAATATCAGTCCACCCCGAGCTCGAGCATTCTATGTAGGAACCGAGGCAGCCCGCAATGCGTAACTGGTACGTTTTCCCTAAACCATTAAGTGATCCACCGTATTATTCAGATTCAGTGAGCCTCATTAGATAAGAAACCTAGACGCGTAAGTTTTGGAATAAGCACTTTGACCATACACCCTGATTTCGCGAAACCTAAGGGTAGACCTTTATGTCTCATCGATTGAATCACGAGGATGTGATTCCTCTGACATGGGAAGAATGCCACAATTCTCAATTTCCGGTCATTTTCAAAATTTTCTGCTCATTCCCAGAGAAACTTTATATTTCAATAACGTATATTTTTCTTATTAAATAAACGCTATCGCGTAATTAATTATTTTGAACATTTGACCCGATACTTCCAAAAATTATCCCGATATATTTTTATACTCATAATAAGTTTATAAAAATATTATTATTAGTTTACCCGGTGTTTTAAATTTATTTTGTATATAAATTGTTATATTTATAAAATTACGACGGTTTTCTTAAATACTACACGATAATTATTATTTCACTCAAATTTTGCAAGAAATGTATTTTTATAATTTTTATGACATCAATATATATTATTTTGTTCCGTTAAAATTTATTTTTAGTTAACGCTACCCTACAAGCTCAAATATTTACACAAGTTATTAATTACCCTTACTTAATTACACATACAACTTAATATTCACAAAGTGTTATAGATCAAAGTTTCTCTCCTCTTCTTCCTCACCTAGAACCGGCCACACCATTAGAGGCCAAGGAGGATCACCAAATTTTTCTTGTCAAGTTTATTACAATCTAGACACACTCTTAAGTAAGGTTTTGAAATAAAAACCTAGGGTTCTTAGGATTAATCCTTTGTTCACTAAACCTCATCAAGTAACTTGTAAGCATAAAACATCATCTTTTACCTTTTCATTTATATTTTTCATACATTTTTATGAAGTCCATATGATCATATTTGCCTAAGTTGTAGTTTTTATTCATGTTTATCAAATGTTATCACCCATATGTGTCCTATTAATTTTTATAACAAGTATGTACTAGTTAGAAGTTTATAGAAATTTGAAGAATGAAAAATGAACCAACAAAGTGAGTTTACATCTTTTGATATTGAAGGCTTAAAGTAGTTTATGTAAATTAGTAGGTTGTAAACACTAGTTTTAACCCCAAAAATGGTCTTTTTATCTTATATGGTTCGACTAGTATTTCATTTTTAGTAAGATTGGCGAAGTGTAAATCAAGGGACTTTTGTGGTGTAGTTTGTGGTTAAACAAGTAGATAAAATGGTAAAGTCTAAAATGAGCGCGGAAGCGCTGTCGAAATTTATGATTTTTCCGAAAAGTTAGTCATTTTTATAAGTTTTATTAAAGTTTTAGAAAATAGATTTTTGGTTATAAACGTGGCCTTTCGAACGGACTAAAACGGAGTTATAACGAAAAAGATACGTGGTTTTCAAGTTACGATTTAAAAACTACCATTTTCCGGAAAATGTACATGTTGTCCGATTTTAATCTGACCAAACAGTGACCTTAAACTTTCTGTGAAGTTTCCAAAGTTTAAAAATATGTTAGTACACTTAATTACCTTGGCGTGGATATAAAGAACTTGAAAACGGACTTAAAGCGAGTGAGTTATGGTTAACCGAACTTTGAGTCAAAACGTCTTGAAAACACTATTCACAGCGTTAGTATGCTGTCGGATTTTAATCAAGGTTTTGAGGGCCTAAGCGGACGTTTCGGGGAATGCGAGACCTTAAAACGAGTTAGTTTTCCTATGTATATATTACGTCAAGTCCAATGTAAACCGATTTTTACAATTACTAAAACCGTTACATAGTTTTAACAATATTTTCACTATTAGCTCAAAATTACATTCAAGTAACAATATTTTTATATAACTAGTTTTCAAGTAGCATATTGGGTGATACATTTTCAAATCATGCATACACGACAACATATCATAACTCGAGTCGTAACATTCATTTTAGGTCGCGGATAGTTTCCGAGCCTCATTTTCGTGCACTTCATTTTGTTAGCATATCAATCATACCAGGTGAGTTCATACCCCGCTTTTACTCGTTTAAATTCTTACAAACTCTTTGGGGGAGATACATGCTTAAATACTTGTTTTTACTCTTGTGAATACTCAAACCATTTATACAATTGTGTTACACTATACTTCTTATACTCTTTGGACATTATGTGTGGTTTATTGCGATATGTGCCTTAATGTGCTAAACTTGTTTTCAATTATACCTCAACATACATACATTAGCAATCGGTTAACTCTGCGGGAGCCGGCGGAGAGGTATTGATAGTACTATCGGCCGACGCCCCACCCTTGTCTCCCCGATAACTTGACACAGGGTGAATATAATCCGTTATTCAATGAGACACAACAAACAATGTAGACTTGTCAAGAGGTTCAGTTGGCTGTGATTCTTTGCATTAAGTACTTGTATATATCGTATGTACATATGTCCTACTTACAAACAAGATTAACAATTCTATGACTTGGCAGTGGGTCGTAAACACACAAGTTGCAAGTTTTGTATGGGCGGGACTTGGAACTGAGTGGATTTACGATGTCTTTGCTGTGGAAACATTCTTTAAAGACTTTTTCAAATCATTTTCAACAAAATTATGAACTCACCAACCTTTGTGTTGACACTTTTTAGCATGTTTATCTCAGGTCGTAAGGTGATAGCATTTCATGGAGCTTTTGGGTCACATGGCATACATTGGAGTCTTGTGCTTTTAACAATTACCATTCGACATGTGTTGTAAACCTTTATGTATTATCAAACTTTGGAATTTCTTGTTTTGTAAACTTTAACTTATCTAATCGAATGGTAGACTTTTCAAAACGTCTCATTATAGAGGTCGTTTTCTGTATCCATACTTTGTGCTATGACGTCATACCCCAATGACACTATCGTTCCGTTGCGATATTTTGGGGGTGTGGCAATCAAAAGGATGAGTTAGAGATTTGTTGTGGCTGATAATCTCAAAATTGGCTCAAAACTCAACATCACGTGGATCAGTTAAAGACCTCCACTTGTAATAACAAAACATGCGGAACATGAAGAATCAAAGACTACGAGCTACAGAGCAAAGAGCTTAATCAAAGAAATCCACAACATAAAAAAGTTATATCTGTTTGTAATCAATGGAATCTGAGGTGACCTCCCTTAGGGGGAGATTGTTAGGATTTAGTAAATCCAGTAGTTAAAGTGTCGGTCACCTCAAGTATATGTACTCGTTAGAAAGCTCGTAGTCGTGGTCATTTAGTGATAGTGAGTAGATTACTTAGTAACACCGTGGAGGACGGAAGGGTCTTTACCCACTGTATGCCTGATCCACAGCCTAAAGTAGGCGCCCTATGCTTGTACCTATAAATACCCTTTGCCCTACAAGGCAAAGGGTTGGAGCTTTCATAATACATTTTTCTTTGTCTCTCTAAAGTTCCCATTCTCTCCCTCTTTCTCTCTCTAAACCTTATGCCTTACGCCTAACATATGTTCTTATGATGTGTTTGTGATAAACCAAGATGCTACAGGGTAGCCAAGACCTAAACGCCTACTTTCGAAATAAGGATCCAAAGGTCCGATCTCGAACCGCAGCTCATAACTTATTATTTATTACTTTATTTATTACGAGTCCTTGATGTGTACCCAATTTTTAAAACAAAGATTCTTTTAAGAAGATAAAAAACTAACTATCGTCAAAAACTTAACATCTTTAATTATTTATTCACAAATATGGGGTGAGACAATTTTGTGGGAGCAAAAAGCCATAAGTACCTTCGATGGGCTCTAAAGAGAACTATCTACTCCACGCTTAGCATCTAAACTCATAAGTAACTCTATCATTCCTCGATCTCCGCAAATTTAAAATCTCAAATAATGAGATCCGCGGATGCTTAGCCGATAATTAAATTATCTATGGTTAAGGGAACAAGCTAGGGCTCAACACGCCCGGTCAAGTCAGAATTCTATTCCTACTCTCACCAGTGGAAAGTCAACAAGGTTTCAAAACATATATTAACTTAGCAAATTCTTCGTAAAATAATCTCAAGTCTCGCATTTTTAAAGTCACTTATTAGAAACTAGAAAATCCTTGTTTAAGCTTCGCATATTTAAAATCACTTAGGGAGACTTGCAAATTCTTGGCCTTGTGAGCTAGAATCGCATTTTATAGCCACTTGTCTAAGCAATTAGCAAAGGCTTTTTCAAGAAAACACATATTTAAAGTAACTTCTAAGAAACTCGCAAAGAATTTTCAATCATAAAACTAGCAAAAGCTTACAAAATTTTAAATGTTTCACATTTTTGCACAATTTTTTCATTTTCTAAGGAAAAACGGGGTTGCGAGAGTACACGGCAAAGAATACGCAAGTGCGGTCAAATCAGATCGAATATTACCCACCCCAAACTAAAACGAAACATTGTCCTCAATGTTTAAAGGCAAGGGTATCAACGAAAATCTAAAAGCCGTTTATTAAGTATGCTACAAGATAAACGTTAGTCGATAAGATTTTGGATATAGGATTTCCATCAGCATCGATCATGAAACTCGAGTGGAGAAAAGACAAACTTCGAGCACGAGAGTCTTCATATCGAGAAAATCCTAGAAAAAACATCACAAACAACCAAACACGAGAAAATGAAGAGGCTAACCCCTTCACGTCACTTATTAGAGAAAATAAAAAGAAGATAGAGATAAGCATGGGGTGCCTCCCACGAAGGGCTACTGTTTTTGATCACCGAGTCGCTAGCCTGACTCGTCCCCGAATTCATTTGTCCTTGGGAAAGCAAGCAGGAAAGATACCCGGATCAAAGATGGTATCCTCACTCTGGAGGGAAAGAGAATGGGTGGGTTGGGAGGGGAAGAAAATGTCGGGCTCAAGCACATAAGGGATAACTCCTCCCAAACTCACATAAGGTATATCAAGAAAGAATGGTCCATCATCCGGTGGTTTAGCGGGTGGACGACGTAATGACGGATCACAATAAGAATACTCCATAGAAGAAGGGAGTCCATGGTACAGAGAAATGCATTTTGAAGGTTCTTCACCGTTAACTTATTCAGATCCTTATATTCGATGCACATACGGAACGATCCATCCTTCTTCTTCACGAATAGAACAGGTTCTCCCCACGGTGATGAAATTGGTACATCCTTAAGGTGGAATCCATGGTAGATCGTCAGGAAACACTTGTCGGACAGGTGGAATTCCACTTATCGGACAGGTGGAATCCCTGGCAAATCATCGGAAACACATCTTGAATGACGGGTGCATCCTTAAGGTGTCTTTCACTCTTCTTCTCGCTTTTATTTTCAAAAATTCGAGCCAAGAAAAGACAACCTCCTCTGTCGATGTACTTCTGTGTCTTAATACAAGAGATGATGCTTAACCGGGAGGGACCTCCATAGTCGCTCCGATCTCCTTGTATACTCAGTACTTTCTGTTAATACAAATAAGCCGCAAAAACGTTTATTTATATTTTATGATCTTCTAATGTTTTGTCGATAACAAACGTAAAATCATTCTAACTAAACAAATAAAATACGTAAATGGTTTGAACTAATAGTTTTCTAACACACTTACGTTTTCACATAAAACACTAAAACAAGTATAAGTGATTTTATGATATACATATGTACAACAACTAGTGTTTACATATTGAGCTAACATATACTTAACTAAGTATATACTAAAATAGGTAAAAACATGTAAATACTAAAATGGGTAAAAACTAGCAAATGGTATTGACCCATAACCTATGGTTTTATATATACCACTTGACCATGTTCATTGTATCTAGAAAGAAAACCATGGATCAACCCATAACCCATGACCCATAACCAAAAATACCCATGGGCAAAGAGGAGCGTTCCATGGATCCCTGGCTTTGTGCTAGCCGAATCCCAAGTGGAAGGGATCCGTGGGATCCGGGAACGAGAGAATTTTTCTATAAATAGTGAGCCATTTCTTTCCTTTTAGCTCACCACTTCACATATACTCTCCAAGTTTTAGATCTCTAACCTCGGATCCAAGAGATCTATGTAGTTTGTCTTTTGTTTTTGTGTGATCTTCTAGGTTCCTCTTAAAGGCAAGACCACCACCTCTTGAAGTCGAGCAAGCTCAAGTCCATGAGTTACCATGCTTCGTCATCATCAAGACAACTGAAGTTCTCTTGTTGATAGTTCTTTCCTCCTCTATAGATGTTGAAGGCATTAGTGAAGGATGCCGAAAGTGTCAAGACGAAAGAATTAGTGAAAGATGCTTATCGTTCGTGTCAAGAGCATTAGTGAAGAATGCTATAAGTGTCAAGACGAAGGCATTAGTGAAGGGTGCCAAGCGTTGTGTCAAAGGCATTAGTGAAGGATGTCGAAGAATCGAATCAAGTAGCATTTGGGAAGAATGCCTAGGTCGTATAATCAATGAGGTGCATCGTTATACATATAAGTATTTGTTTTTTTGTTTCCAAAGATGGTGATATCCTTGATGAAGGTGTAACAAGGAATTGATCTCCTTGATATTAGGTGTTGTGTTGTGAAGGGTAGTACTTCCTCCATAGTAATGGAACTAGGTGCTTAGCCTAGTACCTAATAAAGGGTAGGCGACGTTGTGATAGGATTATTTCTCCTAAGGTGTGAAAGAACTCGGTATTTAGCTTTGTACCGGAAAAAGGTTAAGCGACGTTGTGAAGGCTTCTCCGCCATAAGGAGATTGGTGTAGTGCTTACGAACTCTCGAGTAGGTGACTCGAAGAGTGGAGTAGGGCAAGAAAGGTGTCCTTGTAGCCAAACCACTATAAATAACTTGTGTCGTGGTGATGTGCTTCTTACTCTTTATCTTTCATTACACGTTTATATATTTATCTATCAACGTCCAACATAAACAACCAAATAGATTGACATAAGTCGATCTAAATATTTAAAAGGAAGTTTTAAATTGGTAAAACTATTCAACCCCCCCTTCTAGTTTTCCACAATTGGCATCAGAGCTTCGTTGCCAAGTTTCTTAGAGTATGTTGTACTTTAAAAACTTGATACGATCCATGTATGTTTGAAAACTACAAAGAAGGATTATCTTCTGTCACATTTAATAAAAAAAAATTCATTATGTTGTTTATCGTTGGACAATGATAGAATGTTCTAACATTTTTTTTAAGCATTATCCATACTTGGATTTGGAGTTACAAAGAAGATCATAAAGAATTTATCAAAACATTTATTTTCGCAAAAAGAATGTTTAAATATTCTTACAACATAAATCTGGAGATTCCAAGAAGATCACAAAAACATCTAAATACTTCTTTTATTAAAAAGAATATTTGGCAAAGGTATGATCTCTAATTACTTACATTTATTGTTATTTTCAGAATGTTAGTTGCATGATCTATTAGAAATTGTTCTTATAGTTTTTCATATTATTGTCCCTATCAAATTTGTTTTTCTCCGACTTATTTAAACTACATTACCAACTCATAATAATGATATCTTAGTTATATGATAACATCAATCATTATTCATCACAAAGGATTTATTGACACTTCATCTATGTTAATAAATATCCATGTGAAACTTCTTATGTTATAATAAAATGGGATTTTATTATAATGTTTGAAAAGCTTCCCAAGAATTATGACTAATTCTTAAAAAGGGAACCTCGTCTAATAGTAATAGTACTTAATCTTCAAAACCTCAAACCACAAGTTTTAGAACCTTAACACAAAAACATTAGGCGTTTTAGAACTCCCAAACCATAGTTATCAAGGAATGTTTGAGCTGAATTTTGTGTTATGCCGGATCCCTCGCTTATACTAGCGGATCCCAAATGAGAGGATCCGCGGGATCCGTACAACAGAAGACGATGTAAGCTTAAAAATGATCACGTGGAAGTTCCACAATCATTCTCACCTCCAAGACTCACGAACAAGAACTCGTGCTTGTTCATAGGAGCAAATTGATCATTCTTCTCAAGCTTAACAATCACTTGTGTAAGTACAATCTTCACTACATTGTTAATTTAATTCCTTGATTCTTAGAATTACAATATCTTCATCTTTAAGAGTTGGGTTCAAATGGGTTTATCATAATTTGTCACCACATTGTTTTCTAAGATAATCTAAATCAAAGAATTAACATTGTTAATACAAATTAAACACATTTCGTGAACTCAACAAAGATGATGAGAGCAAAATTGTGATTAAACCCTTTAGGTTACTATTCACCATTAACACCACATTGTGATTGTATTATCTAGGAACAATCATGCCAAGCAAAAAATAACAAGATTACCAAGACACCGCTCACTACATACCCATGTACCATAGGAAAGATGGTTTAAGTCCAGACGATAGGAAAGCGTTTAAGTTTCTTGAAAGAAGACTTTTTCATGAAGGTAGAGTTGTTGATCCATCGTTCCTCACAAATACCGACATGAGGGAAGTATTTGGAACTATTGGGTTTGATTGTTTATTGGATATAAACGAGCAAATTTGCCCGGTCTATGTTCTTGAGTTTTACAAGACAATGGGTATAATTAGAAATGATGATGGGTCCATCTCTATTGAATTCACCATCAATGAGCAAGAGTTCAATCTTTCGCTCATAGAGTTTGGAAGAATTATAGGGGTTCCATATCAAGGCGTTTGTATGTACTCAAATGAATGGTCTTTGGAACAACTACACACAATGGTTGATCATCATGATATCTACAACACTTTGATCCCGGAAGCAACCACAGTGAGGGACACCGTGTTCATGCCAAGAGCATCACCGTCAAGAGTTACAAGGAAGTCAAAAGTAATCCATAGGGATCCTTTTCAAATGGAGCTTTCAGAAATGTATGCATTGTATAGGAAATGGGAAGATGTGATAAGGGAAAATGTAGTGTGCCTAGTAGGAAACAAGGACCACCCCAACGCATGTCTAAGCTTCATGATCTATTGCCTAGTGACCAATACTCGGTTTAACGTTGCCTACTACATGGTCAAGAGAATGGCAAGTGTAAGAAGCATGGACAAGATGGTGCTTCCATATGCAATGCTTCTAACCCGTCTTGCCAAATTCATCTTTGCATTAGACCCCTCTCCACAATCCTTGGATCATATCTTTTTCAATAAGGTTATGGTACCATTAACCGAGGGTAGAACAACAAGGTTTATGGTGGAAGGCAAGAGGCCACACCCACCCACGGATTCCTTGGACGAAAGGGAAAGGCAAGGAGAAGGTGGAGGTGAAGGGAGTAGTAGCAACCCACTTGAAAATATCGATCTTGAACCCTTAGACTACATTAACCAATTGCCAAACATCCCTAATGAATCACCCGAATGGCAACAAACCAAGGGAATCTTCAAATGCTTCGCCAATTTCTTGAGGAAGAAGAAGTGAAGATATCTTGATAAAAAGTGGATGACGGGAAAGAAAGGTAAAGTCTTAGGACTCAAGTGCATGATGAACAATTTCAAACAATGGTTTTTAACACTTTAAATTATGCTTGTAGAATGTAGGTATGGCCATATATTGGCACTAAACAACTCTAATTTAAGTATTTGAAAAATGAGATTTTACGACCCCTTGAGTGGTCGTCGTCACTCATTCTAGGAACTTTAGCTCTTCCTACCTTGCCATACATTATAGTAGTTGTATTATTGCATTTAGTCCCCATAGAAACAACTAGGAGAAGCATTTACTAAGAAGTGCAAAATTGCACATTTTTGAAAGCCTTCTCGATCTGCAGAGGCGGATCCCAACATTGTACTAGACGGATCCTCCCGAAGGGAACCATGGGATCCGTGGTATCTGATATACAATACAGATTTAGGTACATTGAAATAGTCTACTAGATCACCTCAAACAAGTCAAACACAAGATACTAGAGCCAACTAAGTCTTTCTCAAATAATTGAAAACCTCACACTCATCCATGGCTTATCTAGGATATATTTTTGAAATATTTTTTTAACTAGTCAAAACTCACCATAATTCCGCTCCAACACTCACACATTATCTATCACGTGTGATAGCACTTACTTAGGTATATCGTTTAATTTTAGCAAATTGATCTCAATCATTTTTGACTCAAAATTAGGCTCAAAAGTTAGTTTTTAATTTCTTTTTATTTTTTAAAGATTTTAGTAAATTCCTCTTAGGACATTATTTGACTTCTAGGACTTGTTATCACCATTTTTTCAAATCAAATTGAATGGAATCCTTGTCAAACTTATAGTTAGACTAACCAAGGTCAATTTTCTTGACCAAAACCTTCATTAAGCACCATTACTTGTTATGGTTGAGGATTTGAGATATCCAACAGCTAGAGACTTCAAAATTAAGTCAAAACCTCGAAATCTATTAATAATAAACCTTAAAAAATCATAATGATTTCACCTAAACCCTGTCTGATAGCCGGATCCCTGGCCTGTAACTAGGCGGATTCCTACTGAGAGGGATCCGCAGGATCCGTACATGCAGAAAGAATAAATCAGCTTCCTTATTCAAATTCAAGTTACTTTTTGGTTCTCTAACCACTTTTAGCATTCATTAATTACCCTCCTAGAGCTGATCAAAACCTCAAGAGCATGCTTAGTCCTCTAAGTGGTCAAGGATTTAACTTCCTATTTCAAATTATCCTTTATAAACCAAACAACCTTAGGATTAAGTCACCACTCTCAATCACATCTCAAAAATCAGCAACTAAAGAACCTCTTACAAGCACCATCATCACTATGACTAAAGCTCATAGCAACAACTCTTCAACCATAGGATCATCCAAGAGAAAAGGTCAAATGATCCATGAAATCTCATCCACCGAAACATCACCCATTAGAGATAATGAAGCTAGAATTTCATCTCTTCAAACTCATCCAAAAGCTAAGAGAACTGCAAGGATTAGCATCAAACCTTACGGACTAGAAAAAGGGTCATCTAGTTCAAAACCTAACATGGCTAGTTCTAGCAAGCCATCAAAACCCTCATTCATTAAGCATGGACTACAATCCTTGAATAAGCCTCTCCCACATCCAAACATCTACTCATTAGATCATTCACCACCAAGAACTTCCCATTCACCAACCTTTTCATTAAATAAGGAACCACCTACAACACCAACTAGCCCATCATGGGAGACAAGGAATAACCTTGATCATATGGAAGAAGTTCCATTACCACCCTCATTTTTGAACCTCTTCCTACTTCTCAAAATGAAGACCCACAAGCACACATAGAGCCTCCTCAAAGTATCCATTTCTCTCCGGGTCCAAACCAAGACAATAATTGTCCAAATTGTCTAAACACTCAAGGACTTGTTCAAGAAGTACGAAATGAGATACATTTTATGTTTAATCATCTTCTTGCAAAGTTGGATCTAATCAACAAGTCCACTCATCCCTACACTCAAGCACATTGTAGCATTTTAAGTCTATTATCTAGTTAGTATTTAGTGGTACTTGTATGTCCTAGTTCATCCTCTTAGTTTTAGAGATTTGGTTGGTTATCTCTTGTTTTATTGAATGAACAATTATTTGCTATGTTTTGTGCCTTGTGCCTTGTTTTTCTCATATATATATGTTATCCTCACACTAGCATTGTTCGACACTTCTTCACCATGAAGAAACTGTCATCAGATGGCCGGATCCCTACAAAATGCCTAGACGGATCCCTCCAAGAAGGGAACCGTGGGATCCGTGGATCAGAAACACAAATTTCTACTAACTTGAGTTTTACTTGCAGGAAATTATGCATTATACTCTTGTTTTCTAACCTTTGTTTTGTAGATTTTCAAAATAACACATGAATATTTTGACACCATAAAGCTAGGGGAGCTTTGTGTCAAACGATATTGCAAAAATATTTGCAAACATTAATCCGGTTTTGGATTATACTTCATGATACCCCATTGCATCTTTGCAATCTTTAAAGGGGAGCACGTTTTTGTCACTTAGACGAACCATTCGCAAACTTAATTGCAAACACAATTAGTTTATTTTACGTCATGTCCTTGACGCCCTTTCAAAGGGATGGACTCGTCAAGGGGGAGTTAAGATGAGTACCATTCCCGTCACTTGCTCTCTTTACACTTTTACATACCTTTTCTTATAAAAATTGTGTTAGTTTCTTTTAACACTTTTTGTTTCGACAAAAAGGGGGAGAAGAAAGTAAAAACTACAAATTCAAACTTCTACGAATTTAAGCTTTTTCTTAAAATAATTTTATGTTTTGTCATCAACAAAAAGGGGGAGATTGTTAATACAAATAAGCCGCAAAAACGTTTATTTATATTTTACGATCTTCTAATGTTTTATCGATAACAAACGTAAAATCATTCTAACGAAACAAATAAAATACGTAAATGGTTTGAACTAATAGTTTTCTAACACACTTACGTTTTCACATAAAACACTAAAACAAGTATAAGTGATTTTATGATATACATATTGTTGGGTTTTAAGTTCCTTGAATCAAGAATTACTCCAAGTGCTGGAACCACGGACATGAGATGATATAACCACGGACAGAAGGATGTAACCACGGATGAAGACAAACCACGGCTAGTAGATGAGTGTAATCACGGATAATGATATGTACCCACTGCTAGTCTTGTAATAGTCTGTTTGATATTATGTATTAGATAAATATGGAAAAGATATTTATCTTGTAGGTTACGTATTGCATAATGTATAGGACTCCTTAGCCAATAAAAGGAGGTCCTAGGTTAGGTTAGATATACGTAAGTTCTATATCTAAGGTCGATACACTTCAAGGTTGCAAAACCCTAATACTGTAAGAGTATTCGTATTATCAATAATATTGAGGTGTTGAATGTTTATTGTTCTTCTTCTTAAGATTAAGTGTTAAATTCCGCGTAATACTTAATAAGTTTTTGTTAAAAGTCGGTTTCTATATTAGATCGTTTGCTCAACTGGGATCAACAAGTGGTATCGAGCTTGTGATCTAGAAGCGTAACCAAGAAAAAGTCTGTTAAGCTTTATTCAAGTAAGTTAAGATGTCGTGAAACTCACATGGTGATCGCTTCAAAGGTACCCATGCTCGAGCATGGTGAGTATCAAACTGGAGAATGCGAATGAGGCAATACATTCGTATGATTGATTATGCTCTCGGGATGTCGTTGAAAAGGGTGACACTCTTCCTAAGAAGGGTGAAGATAGCAAAGAGATAGCTATAGTTAGTGAACCTGATAAAGCTAAAAGGAAAATGGAGATCAAAGCTCACAGTATTCTCTCTATGGGAATATCTAATGAGTTTGCCTTGGACTTTGATCAATATGAGTCAGCTAAAGATTTATTGGATGCTCTTGAATTAAGGTTTGCTGGTAATGAAGCTACTAAGAAGTCAAGGATGAATATGCTCAAGCATCAATTTGAAACCTTCACTGCTCTTAGTGGAGAAAAACTTGATGGCACATATAATAGACTTCAAAACTTATCACCAATCAAGTCGTTGAATTACAAGTTTCTTCAAGAAGATATTAATTTGAAGTTCATTAGGAGTTTATCATCCGAATGGGCTATTCATACAATTGTGTGGAGAAATAAGGAGGATTTTCCTAACATGACTCTAGACAATCTCTTCAACAACTTGAAGGTTTATGAGTCCGAGAATAACTTTGCTAACACATCTTACGCTAATCAAAACTTTGCTTTTGTATCCACTAATCACAAAAGCCCACAAGATGTATCCACTGCGCCTATGGTATAACCACGGCTATTGCAAACAATACCACCGTTAGTGATAATGTCGGTGATGGTGCAATCGTGCTTTTTCGGTGATTTAACTACCGCAGTTCTTGTCTTTGAATCAAGATCCGGATCAAATTGATCCCGATGATCTTGAAGAGATTAATCTTCAATGGAAAATGGCAATGTTGACTCTCCAAGCAAGAAAGTTTCGAGGTGGATTTGGAAGGCAGGGTTAAGTATGATGGTCAAAGGAGAGCTGGATTTGACAAAAGCAAGATGGAGTGCTTTAAGCGCAAGAAGAAAGGTCACTTTGCTAGGGAATGTCGAGCTCTAAAAGAATTGAAGGCATTAAGAAGACAACGAAGAGCCTGCTGCTTCTTGACTTTGGTTGCTCGGGATGGGATTGGTGATTATGATTTGGTGATCAGTTGAAGAAGGACCAAATGCGACTTTTCTTGCTAGTGAAGCTTCTAAAGAGCATAACTTTGCTCTAATGGCCTATGCTTCATCTTACGGTTCGATTCGAGGTATCTAATGATTCTAAAACATCTACTTGTTCTTTTAAATCATGTTTTGATAACTTAGAATCTCAAAAGCTATCATCGAGAGTATGAGGAAAGAAGTAGAAAGATTGACTCTAGATAACTTAGGTTATAGAGTTGGTCTAGAGGGTGTGGAAGAGAAGCTAAAATACTACATTAAATGTGAGTTTGAGTATGTAGAAAAGATCAATATACTAGGTGGTGAAATTGATCTTAAAGATAGAGAGATTAAAATGCTTAAAGATAAACTAGCAGGAGAGAGTGTAAAACAAAAAGCCCTAGATGAAAAAGAAAAACATGTTGTTAGGGTTGCCAAAACACAATATGCTTCGATCTAGTAAATAAGCCAATAGGTCAAAAGCATTCAAAGATGGTTCGGTCTTGGATACAATAATATGCCACCACCCTCTTTGATGAAACATGCACCACCGCTAAAGAACTGTCATTTAGTAGTGAATTCGGTTTAAGAAACCCGTAGAAGAGATAAATAAGATGAAACACCTAAGATAAGTTCGATAAGTCATCCGATGCTCCCATAATAGAAGATTGGGAATAAGACTCGAGGAAGATAGAACCGAATCAACTAAGTCGAAGAGATAGAGAAAGTTAAGAAAGTTGATTCTCAAGAAGTCAACCTTGTACCTAGATTTGGAGCTAAAGTTACCAAGAAAGTAGTAGAGTATGTGGAAATACCTAGGAAACAGATGAAACAATATAAACCTAGGGGTAATCAAAGAAGCTTAAATGGTCTAATTTCTAACAGATTAGGTGATGAGTTTCAATGTGTCAAGAAAGCTTGTTATAACTGTGGTAGTTTTGAGCACTTCATCGAGAAATTGTCATAAAATAGACCACCGTTTGGAATCATTGGAGGAGGAAAATCATCAAAACTTTTCAAGGAAAACAAACCTCATCCTAACAAAGAACTTGATTCCTAGGGCGGTGTTAATGAGGAATGGGAAAACAAAATCAATTGTCATCTTTGCACATAAATGGGTTCCAACCAACGCTAAGCAAAATGTAAACACGGCTAAGCGAGTCAAACCCGATAAGCAAAACATCACCAATGAATCAATACAAGTTTTAAAAATTCCAAAGGTGATAAGCGACACGATGGTTGGAAATCATTTTATGTTGTTAAGGCCTCGACAAGTTGGCAATGGAAGCCTAAGACGAAGGTTTTACCACATGTCAACTGTGCATCAATGGACCTAAAGAAATTTGAATATTTTGATGCAGAGCGGACCCAAGTCGATATTGGCTTGGGTCCACAAAAGGAACTAACTTATTTAATTTCATGTGCAGGCAATCTACAAGATGAGCTAAAAGATAGAGTTTTGATAGTGGTTGCTCTGGGCACATGACTTGGGATGGAAGCAATCGGAAGATTTTGAAGCTTTTGATGGAGGATATGTGGCATTTGGCAATTATCCAAAGGGAGGAAAGATACTTGGCGGAGGAACAATCGAGCAGGAATTTAGACTTTGAAAAGGTCTATTTGGTACAGGGACTTAAGTACAATTTATTCAAGTGTTTCTCAAATGTGTGATAAGAAAACTGGGTACTTTTTGGGAAAGCGAGTGTGTGGTGTTTTCTCCCGAGTTTAAGATGCACGATGAGAAGTTTATACAACTTAGGGTACCTAGGAAGGAAAATATATATTGTTTTGATCTTAAAGATGTTCTTTCTAATAGGTCCTTATGTTTGTTTGCTAAAGCATCTGTAGATGAGTCTATATTGTGGCATAGAAGGCTAGGTCATCTCAATTTCAAAACAATCAATAAAGCGGTAAAGGTAACTTAGTTAGAGGGTTACCTTCTAAGATTTTGAAAGTAAGGAAATGTGTGGCTGTCAAAAGGAAAACAACATAGAGCTTCTTGTAAGACCAAAGCAGTAAACACCATCTCACAACCATTGTTTATGCTTCATATGGACTTATTTGGACCTACCTTTGTTAGAAGCCCGAACCATAAGCGATATTGCCTAGTTATCACCGATGATTATAGTAGATTTTCTTGGGTATACTTTTTGGGTGCTAAGAGTGAGACTAGTGAGATTCTCAAGAGTTTCATTACTAAGATAGAAAATCTAGTAAACCATAAGGTCAAAGTAATCGATGTGATAATGGAACCGAGTTTAAGAATGATGTGATGAATCGGTTACTGTAGCTAAAGGTATTGAAAGACAGTTTAGTGTTGCTAGAACACCACAATAGAATGGTTTAGCCGAAAGGAAAAATAGAACACTAATTGAGGTTGCTAGGACCATGTTGTCGAATCTAAGTTACCAACTACCTTTTGAAATTTGAAGTTGTAGGAATTGCATGTTATGTGCAAAAGCAGTAAGGTAGTGAAGCCTCATAACAAAACCCCTATGAGTTGTTACATGATAGGAAGCCAATGATTGCATTCCTAAAACCTTTTGGGTGTCTGTTACCATCTTGAATACCATAGACTACCTAGGCAAGTTTCAAGAAAAGGAGATGATGGATACTTTTAGGCTATTCTACTAATAGCAAAGCCTTTAGAGTATACAATAGGAGGACTAGAATTGTTGAAGAGAACCTACATGTTCAATTCAGTGAAAAGACTCCTAGTGTTGAGACCAAAGGACCAGACTAGCTGTTTAACATTGATATGCTAACCAAATCTATGAATTATGAGCCTATCATTGCAGGAACTTCCACAAATGTTAATGCAGGTAAACAAAAGGATTCTAATGCTGGAACAACTTCTAAGGAAGCTGATTCTCCAAAGGAGTTCTATTTGGTTGAAAAGTGGAAAGCTGGTTCTGTTCCTTCCATCATTGATAAGCAAAGTCCCACTGATGATGAAGTACTGCAAGATGGAGGCAATGTTGATCATCATCAAGATAAGGATGAGTTGTTGATAGATGACTCAGTTTCGGTAGAAGAAATTGAAAAGAAGAAAAGCGATCTGCAAGCAATCTTTGTTAAGCCTCTTGAAAGCAGCGATAGGCCAAGCTGAACCGATGACAAGCCATCTTCTCACCGATAGTTCAAGTGAAACCCGGCAAAAGTCTTGGTGATAGTACTTTCTTTGGGCCAACTGGAAAGCCATTAATTGGAGACGAGGAGTATCCACATGATCCTAATATGCTGCTTTGATTGAGATTGATACTCCCACCGATGATGAAGACATGGATGATTTCTTCAATCTTGATTTGTCTAATTTGGAAGCTGTCATTCATGAAAGTCCATCACCACTACAAGGATTCACAAGATTCATCCCAAGGAACAAATACTTGGAAACTTGAATACTCGGTTCAAACAAGAAGCGGGATTAAGAACAGAACCCTTTCACGAACATGGGTTCTTTGCGAATCACTTCACAAAAGAAACAGTCATAAAGATATGCAAAATCGCCTGTTCGCTTGTTTTCTGTCTCAAAAGGAGCCCAAGAGAGTGGAAGAAGCTTTATCAGAAGAAGGCTGGGTTGAATCAATGCAAGAGGAGCTTTTACAGTTCAAGCTTCAAGAGGTTTGGACATTGGTTGATCTTCCTAATGGTAAAAGGGCAATTGGGACTAAATGGGTGTTCAGAAACAAGAGGGATGAAAGAGGAATTGTTGTAAGAAACAAATCAAGGTTGGTTGCTCAAGGATACACACAAACTGAAGGTTTGGATTATGATGAAGTGTTTTCTCCAGTTGCAAGAATAGAGGCTATTAGATTGTTTTTGGCTTATGCTTCATTCAAGAATTTTGTTGTTTATCAGATGGATGTTAAAAGTGCATTTTTGTATGGCACAATTGATGAAGAGGTTTATGTTTGTCAACCTCCTGGTTTTGAAGATCCTGATCATCCTGACAAGGTTTTTAGGGTAAGAAACGCTACGTATGGGTTGCATCAAGCTCCTAGGGCATGGTATGAGTTCCTGTCTACTTATTTGATGGACAATGGGTTTAAAAGAGGACTGATTGATAAAACTTTGTTCATTAGAAAGCACAAAGATGATATTTTATTGGTTCAGGTTTATGTAGATGACATCATCTTTGGCTCTACAAACAAGGAGGTATGCAGAGATTTTGAGAAACTTATGCATGATAAGTTTCAGATGAGTTCTATGGGAGAACTCACTTTCTTTTTGGGACTACGAGTTCAACAAAGGATGATGGTATTTTCATTAGTCAAGACAAGTATGTAGAGATGTTTTGAAAAGTTTGGGTTTCAAGATGTAAAGAGTGCAAGTACACCTATGGAGACTCGAAACCATTGCTACCGGATGATGGAAGTCCCAAAGTTGATTTGAAGTTGTACAGTCCATGATTGGATCTTTGATGTATCTCACGACATCTAGGCGAGATATTATGTTCTCGGTATGTGTGTGCAAGATTTCAAGTCACTCCTAATACCTCACACATGAATCTTGTTAAGAGGATCTTTAGATATCTTAAAGGTCATCCTAAATTGGGCCTTTGGTACTCTTAGGATTCTCCTTTTGATTTGGTGGCCTACAGATAGTGACTATCTTGGTGCTAGTTTGGATAGGAAGTCTACTACTGGAGGATGTCGGTTTTGGGAAGCAGATTAATTTCTTGGCGGTGTAAAAGGAAACTATTGTGGCTAATTCTACAACTGAAAGTTGAATATGTGGTCTTTGCTAGTTGTTGTGGTCAAGTTCTTTGGATTCAGAATCCATTGCTAGATTTTGGGTACAATTTTATGCATACTAAGATTTAAATTGATAATAACAGTACAATTTGCATTATTAAAAATCATGTTTTACATTCTAGAACTAAACATATTGAGATAAGGCATCACTTTATTAGAGATTGTAATGAGAAAAGGTTGATTCAAATGGTAAAAATCCATATTGATTTCAATGTGGCTGATCTTCTCACTAAAGCTTTTGATGTGGGGAGGTTTCAGTATCTTGTTGTTAGTATTGGAATGATTAATCTCTAAATTCTCAAATTGTTTTGTATCAGTTTGTATAAGTATTGGACTGTTATTATGTAATCTTAGTATTGCTATCTTTGTTTCTAACCATCGATAGTTTTGTTCAAACCATCGCTTGTTGTTACGTGTTTCTACTAACCATTTTGCGGATAAAAGACAAGTCATTATAGAAGCTAAAGAAGTCGAAGTTAAATTGTTCATTCATTCATCAAAAGCAGTTTACGACTTACGACACAATGAAACTTCAAGTACAAATTAAAAGACTACTTCTATACATGATTTCCTAATACTATCCTCAGCTGTTGGATATGCATGATTGTTGGATATGCATTTGTGATATGCATGACCAGTACGATGAAGCAGCTAAGGATCAAAATGGAAAGGATGGATTGATGCAAACGAAGATGATGAAGATGAATACAGTAGATGAAGCACAAAGGACATAGTCATATTATACTTGCATCTACTGGTTTCACCAAAAAGCATCATTCCACTTTATTTTTTCCCTTCCCCCTTACGATGTATGAAGAAGCACCACAACTTGGTGCAGGAAGACCAAGAACCACCTCTCTGTCTTTTGGGAGTGGTGGATTTCTTGTTCGTGGTCTTGGTTGGGGTTGGGATGATGAAGGTTGGGAGTTTGAAGTTATCTTCTTTTAGGAGTCATCAGAGTCCTCAGATGCATCACTTGGATTCACCACACTATCATCTTCAGATGATGGAAGAAATGGGGATTTTAATGGTCTTACTTCTTGTGGAGGAAAGTAGAACTGCCATGGGTTACCATCTTCACTTGATGATGAAGATGATGATGAGGATGAGGAGGATGTTAGATTAACTACTTCTGGTTTATTCCAACTAGGGTTCCACATTGTGATTACAGTTGATTCGAGACGTTGGAGCAATTAGGGTTTTGATATTGATTGGTGTGTGCGTTATGTAAGATTTGGGTTCTTTTTATAAGTGGAGTTTAGGGTTATGGAAGTAAATAAGGGGCAGGTTAAATGTGGTTGGGGAGTTAATGAGTTTCTTGGGCGTTGGACTGATATTAGTTCTAGAAGTTGACCATATTGACCTACCTGTTCAAACCACGGATAGGTCTTTTGGAACCACTTCTGGCTCTTACTAACCACTGACAACAATAACCTTATTCTCTGTGTTGGTTTTGTGTTTTTGTCTTGCAGGTATGACAGATTTGTGTGCATAAGGAGTTGGTGTGTTAGCTGCTTGTGTTAGTTAAAAAAAAAGTGTGTAATCCTTCATATTTTTGTGAGATCTTACTTATTGTGACACAGATTTACTTGCTATATCTCTTGGTCATTTGGAAGAAGTGATCCAATGTATCTGTTGATGGTATGTTTCAACCGCGGATAACAGTTCTGGAACCGCGGATAGCATGGTGCTTAGTTTTGGATATTACAGGGGCTGTTTGGTAACATTGGCAAACCTATATCACTCTCCCCAAATCACGGACGGGTCATTTATTTGATTCTCAAACCACTTCCAATTGGCGCTCAACCTTAACCCTAATCACTTTCTTTGCATAATTCACAAAACCCACTTCATACTCATCATTAATCACAATGGCTGAAAAGTATTCCACTTCACATAACCTAGTTGCCATCCTCACCAAGAATGCTCGATCTGAAGTGTTTCATCAAATGATCGATTTCCTAGTTCACAGTTCCATTCACTATGCTTTAATGATTAAACCCACCATTCTTAAAGCCTACATACATCAATTCGGAGGAATGCTACACTTGAAGAGGTTGATGGCGTGGAGGTGTTTAGTTCGCTATGGATGAGCATGCTATTTACATTCTTGAGGAAATCATTAGGGAAGTTTTGAAGTTTGATGATCTTGATGGTGTTGATAATCTTCCGATGTTGAGATTGTTCTTGGTTTAGAGATTAGGATATACACGGGGGTGAAAAGGTACAATTCTTTAAGAGTTTGTTTTCACAACAATGGAAGTTTTTTATTCACACCTTGTTGATGTGTATGAGTAACAAGACCACAGGCTTTAATGACTTTCCTTCAAAAATTGCTACTGCTATTATTTATTTATCTGATGGAAGGAAGTTTAATTGGTCTAGGATGATTTATGAGGGGTTAGTACAAAACATTAGGAAGAAAGGTAAATACTATTTGTATCCTAGGTTTGTTCAACTGATTGTGGAACATCACATAGAGGAACCTGTTGAACATACTAGGGAGTATGAAGTACATCATATGCTTCCTAAGGTTTTTGCTCATATGAGGAATCAGCCACAGAATGTACAAATTAGAGATGTTCCTTTATTTCCTCACATGCTTACTTTGCCTGTTGATCCTGAGTTTGATGAAGGTCTTGCGTCTCAATCTATAGTCACTGCACGCCCTGCTAGTACATCTCAAACTACTGATAGTAATACCCAAATCACTATTACACCTATTGTATGGACTAGGAGACAGAAGGGCACTAAGCTACCTCAGGCTAGTGTTAGTGGTGTTGTTAATGAGGCTGTCACATGGAGTGGAGGTGACATGATTGGAAGGGCTTCCACTACTGATCATGCTTAGATGTTGGTCAGGATAGTGGAAACATAAATAAGACCCAACCATTGGCAACTCCTAATGTGGAGAGTTCCTCGGAACTTAACACAGGTGGAGGAATCCTAGCCAACTGGGCTGCTATGAGGTGCATAGATGATCGAGGCAAGGTCCGATGCTATGTTTACTATATCCAAGGATTCACCTCTCGGAGCGATTAACACAACTCAAGTGATGAGGATAGATTGGAACATGAAAATGAATTGACGGATCCCGAGTTTGTACATGATGACTTTTCCAATGAACCACCTCTCGGACCCGATTAACACAGTCGAAGTGGGAGGATATTCTTGAACGTTTAAATGAATTGATGACTAAGTGTGCTAAAATGGAGAATACAATTTCGGGTCTGAGGAGTTGATCGTGTTTCAAGGAAAGGATATTAGGAGATTGAAGCATAGAGTGTTGGTTTTGGAAAAAGTAAGAAGACCTGGGGTTGCTGTTTTGAAAGGTATGAGAAGACAAAAAAATAAGGTGGACTCCTCTCCAGCTCTGAATGTGGAAGATGTATTCAAACAGGGGAGGAGTGAAGGCATGAATTCAGGGGAGGCTGGTGATATATCTATTGATGTACCTATGGATGAAGATGTTGATAGTGGAGATAATGAATTTTTGGTATCTGATAAAGATGGGAATGAGGCAGTTCTTGAAATTTTGAAGAATGTTGTAGAAGATGTAGTGAAGGACACAAACACTGATGGTATGTCTGAAACCATGGTTAGTACTCTTGTAACCACTGAGATGGTATGTCTGAAACCATGGTTAGTACTCTTGTAACCACTGATGCAGTTTCAGACATCACAATTATACCCACTACTATCATACCCACTGCTATTATAACCACTTCCACTGTTGTCACAACTCTCTCTGTATCACCACCTAAAACTAAAGAAGTTGAGAAAGATGCTGCAAGTACATTGATAAATCTAAGTAAAACCTTATCTATTTCTACACCCATCATTGCACCTGCTTTATCTGTTCCATCTACTGCAAATAAACCCAAAACAAAAAGTTTAGTTATTGGTGAACCTTTGAAGAAGAAGGTAGTTCAATTTGATATTGGAAAAGGAAAAGGGGTTGCAGTACCAGAGCTGAAGTTTAAAAATAAAGCAGAACAAGAAGCTTATGATGCAGAGTATGCTAAAAGTATTGTAGCTGATGATCAAGCAGCTTTAGTGAAAAGAAAGCAAGATGAAGAGGAAGCTAGTCAGAGATGGTTAGCTACATGGTATGAATCACAAAACTATCTTGAAGCTTCTGAATTAATGAGTGATGAGTATACTGCACAAGAATGGGCTTTGTTGGATGATGAGGAAAAAGCTAGACTTTTGGGTAAATTGGCAAGGAAGGTCAGTAAAGAAAAGAAGCAAGTTGTAAGAAAGAAACCTCCTTCAATTGCTCAGATGAGGAATGTATTGATGAAGATTATTAAGAATTCAGGCATACATGTTTCTGATAATCTTAGTAGGTGTTCATTTGAAAGAATTTTTGAGATTTATGAGAGATGTATGAGAATTAATCATGATGATTCTTGTTCAATGAATTCTAAAAAGGAGGAAGAGTGGATTAAAAAGATGATGAATGGATTCAAAGTAAAGAAAGAGAAAATCGAGGTTCAAGAGACATCGATTCTAAAAGCGAAATTAGTTGAGATGGTAATCAAATTATTTCTTATGAGTTTGAGCTTAATGGAAGTGAAAGAGTTTGGAAAATTCAAAGACTCAACAATGAAGTTTATGAGTATAATAAATTTTCACAGATGCTTGATATTTTGATAGAGATGATTTGATGAATCTTTGGATACTTTACAAGAATAAGTTTGGTGAAGTACATCCAAATGATTATCATGAGAGGCGGTTTACCATCATTTGAAGATTTTATTTGAACCTACTCATGATGAACCCGAATGGAAAGGACTCTACAATGGTCAAGTTACTAGATGGTTTTATATCAAACTTGTGGAGTTCATGTTTTAAGCATTTTCGGAGAAATTATTCATATGCTTGTAGAAGGTGATTATCCTCAATCGAATAAGTATCCGTGATTATTGCTCGGATGTTGAAGCTTTGGTTGTATCAAGATGTTAGTACCCTATGATGGTCAAGCTTACAATTTGTTCTTTGAAGTATGAGAACATTCTTAAGGCTAGTAAGTGTTTGGCTACATCCTCCAATTCAGATGTTTTGAGCTTAAAAGAAACTTGAGAATTACATTGGAATGTATCAAGTTTAGGGAGGATTGTTGGGTTTAAGTTCCTTGAATCAAGAATTACTCCAAGTCTTTGGAACCATGGACGGAGATGATATAACCACGGACAGAAGGATGTAACCACAGATGAAGACAAACCACGGCTAGTAGATGAGTGTAATCACGGATAATGATATGTAACCACTGCTAGTCTTGTAATAGTCGGTTTGATATTATGTATTAGATAAATATGGAAAAGATATTTATCTTGTAGGTTATGTATAATGTATATGACTCCTTAGCCTATAAAAGGAGGTCCTAGGTTAGGTTAGATATAAGTAAGTTCTATATCTAAGGTCGATACACTTCAAGGTTGCAAAACCCTAATACTGTAGAGTATTCGTATTATCAATAATATTGAGGTGTTGAATGTTTATTGTTCTTCTTATTAAGATTAAGTGTTAAATTCCGCGTAATACTTAATAAGTTTTTGTTACAAGTCAGTTTCTATATTAGATCGTTTGCTCAACTGGGATCAACACATATGTACAACAACTAGTGTTTACATATTGAGCTAACATATACTTTACTAAGTATATACTAAATTAGGTAAAAACATGTAAATACTAAAATGGGTAAAAACTAGCAAATGGTATTGATCCATAACCCATGGTTTTATATACACCACTTGACCATGTTCATTGTATCTAGAAAGAAAACCATGGATCAACCCATAACCCATGACCCATAACCAAAAATACCCATGGGCAAAGAGGAGCGTTCCACGGATCCCTGGCTTTGTGCTAGTCGGATCCCAAGTGGAAGGGATCTGTGGGATCCGAGGAACAGTAGAGAATTTTCTCTATAAATAGTGAGCCATTTCTTTCCTTTTAGCTCACCACTTCACATATACTCTCTCCAAGTTTTAGATCTCTCTAACCTCAGATCCAAGAGATCTATGTAGTTTGTCTTTTGTTTTTGTGTGATCTTCTAGGTTCCTCTTAAAGGCAAGATCGCCACCTCTTGAATTCGAGCAAGCTCAAGTCCATGAGTTGTCATGCTTCGTCATCATCAAGACAACTGAAGTTCTCTTATTGATAGTTCTTTCCTCCTCTATAGATGTTGAAGGCATTATTGAAGGATGCCGAAAGTGTCAAGACGAAAGCATTAGTGAAAGATGCTTATCGTTCGTGTCAAGAGCATTAGTGAAGAATGCTATAAGTGTCAAGACGAAGGCATTAGTGAAGGGTGCCAAGCATTGTGTCAAAGGCATTAGTGAAGGATGCCGAAGAATCGAATCAAGTAGCATTTGGGAAGAATGCCTAGGTCGTATAATCGATGAGGTGCATCATTATACATATAAGTATTTGTTTGTTTGTTTCCAAGGATGGTGATATCCTTGATGAAGGTGTAACAAGGAATTGATCTCCTTGATATTAGGTGTTGTGTTGTGAAGGGTAGTAGTTCCTCCATAGTAATGGAACTAGGTGCTTAGCCTAGTACCTAATAAAGGGTAGGCGACGTTGTGATAGGATTAGTTCTCTTAAGGTGTGAAAGAACTCGGTATTTAGCTTTGTACCGGAAAAAGGTTAAGCGACGTTGTGAAGGCTTCTCCGCCATAAGGAGATTGGTGTAGTGCTTACGAACTCTCGAGTAGGTGACTCGAGGAGTGGAGTAGGGCAAGGAAGGTGTCCTTGTAGCCGAACCACTATAAATAACTTGTGTCGTGGTGATGTGCTTCTTACTCTTTATCTTTCATTACACGTTTATATATTTATCTATCAATGTCCAACATAAACAACCAAATAGATTGACATAAGTCGATCTAAATATTTAAAAGGAAGTTTTAAATTGGTAAAACTATTCAACCCCCCCCCTTCTAGTTTTCCACACTTTCCCACCATATGGCACACACATGATCTTCTCATCGCAGATGATGTGTGCACTGCTCCTTGACAGCCAATCCATTCCGATGATGACGTTGAAACTGCCTAAGGTAACTGGCAAAAGGTCTATGCTAAACGGGTGGTCTAGGAAACTTAATGTGCAACGTCGGACTACAGTATCTATCCTTTCCCTATTCCCATTAGCTAAATCCACATAATAACTTAATCCTAAAGGTTTGGGGCAATTCCTAGTAATGGCATAAAGGCGGTGGATACAAAACTCATATCGGCACCGGTATCAAACAATATGGAAGCATAGCGGTTATTGAGAAGGAACATACCGGTAACTACGTTCGGGTCATCCTTGACTTCCTTCCCAATGATGTACACTCGCGCTGCTCCCATGTCTCTCTATTGATTTCCAGCACCCTGGCTTTCCTGGTTCCTTTCAGTCCCTCGATTCACATGGTTATGCCCATTACTTCCCATACCTCGGTTCACCAGACCTCTTCCATTCCGGGGTTTCCTCTGACCCAGGGCTCTCGACACTCATTCTTGAAATGACCTTTCTTTCCACATCCAAAACAGGTGACAGTGGCCTTCCAGTCTGCTCATTGTGCGATTTGTGCCACAACAAGGGATCGGGACCTATAGGCTCTAGCCATGTGTCCTACCTTAGAGCAATTCCTACACACCACTAGGCACTGCCCATGATGGTGTCGATTGCAACGATTTCACAAGGGTTTGCTACCTTCATAACCCTTCTTCTTTCCATTACCTATAGCATACATCCTGGCAGTCTCTCACCGTTTGTTGCTATCTCCCTTAACATTCTCATTCCTCTTCCTCTTATCACTCTTATTCTTGTCTACTCCTTCTAACATAAGAGAATCCATTAGATGTTGGGCTATCGTAACTGCCTCTTGCAAGTTAGTCGGCTTCGCAGCGATGACATCATTCCTAGTAGCTAGAGGCAATCCATCAGTGTACCTTTCAATCTTAAAAGCCTCGGTATGAACCATCTCTGGGCATAGCAACGACAATTCTAGGAAGTGACGGTTGTAAGCCGTCATGTCGCTTCCATTTACCGTATTGTTCCAGAACTCAACTTCTAACTTCTTAATCTCATTCCTAGGACAATAAGTCTTGATTAGTAGGGCCTTAAATAGGTTCCAAGTCATGCCATAGGCTACTTCACTTCCTACCGATCTGTGATAGTTGTTGCACCAAGTCAACGCTTCATCCTTAAGGGTGAACGTCACGTACATGACCTTGGCGTCCTCATCACAGTTACTAATGGTGAACACGAATTCAGTTTTCTCCATCCACCTCGTTAGGTAAACCACTCCCTCGGTTCCTCCGAACTCGATGGGACCACAGAATCGAAACTCCTTATAGGTACAACCTTGAGCTTGATTAAGCAGTGGGGTTCCAACAGAGGTGTTTGAGTGATTTAACTCAGCTAGCATCTCAGCTATACACTGTGTCACGAGCTGATCGATGTGGGCTTAATTCATATGCCGAGGGATTGGTAGGACATGACCATTCTCAACTTGGTCATTGACGTCCGGGTTCTCAACGGCGGGGTTGTTGGTATTCTGATTTTCAACAGGTGGAGTGGTCGGGGTCGGACGACGACCTCGACGAACAGGAGTGACCACAGCAACAGGCGTTGCTCGGGTGGTCCTAGGCGGGTTATGTCTTGGTGCCATTGATCTGAAGGTTAGCACAAGAGTTTCATAAGTTTCAAAACTCACGATTCATTGGACGGGGTTTGATCTCAAGGATATCGGATACCGCAAGAATATAAAATCAAGATAACAAGGATAATGCCACATCATGATGAAATAACGAAAGCTCAAAACAAGAAATCAAAGGATGCACTTCTAATAGCCATAACACATAGTTTTCAAGGTAAAATACATGAAAGGATAAAGATTAGTCAAAAATGATCCTACTAACAAAACTAACAAGATAACTAAGATAAGTCTACATCTCGAACTAGGTACTCCTCAGTTTCAAGATGGTACAACACTATGAACCTAAGACTATCTAGCCACAATCACGGGAAACTCTAGCTGATCTCCTAACATCCTCAATCTCTATCCATAGAGATGAGATCTCAATACGCTTGGCATTGCGATCTCTCCTCAGATCCGCGACCTCTCTCTCCAACTCGCCAACCTTGCGCCATAGCGCTCGGTCTGCCTCTCGGGCTGTCGTGAACCCTCTCTGCAGGTCTCCTACCTATTCAAAGTGCTCTGACATGCCCTCTCTCATGGCCATAGTCCTTCTAAAAGCTGACCCCATATCTCCTCTCAACTCCTCTACACTAGCCCTCGATACTCCAACTAGCCGGTCTGATAACTGAAGCCTAACACCATGGGATATAATCTGCTCCCAAATCAGACCCGTCTCTCCATACTTCGCGGGCTCTGAATCTATCTTTGATGGTATATCCGAACCTAGTGGGCTGCCTATCTCAGGTGAGTGAGGAGGTGAGTCAAATTCAAATGGTTGCTCAGGAGAATCAGGCTCAGGCAAGGGTAAGGGAGAGCCTAGTCCTGGAGAATGCGCTGAATGCACAAGACTTTGAAGCAGTGGAGTACCCTCATCTGGGATGTCCTCCTCCTCCTCCTTTGGAGGGTCCACATCCTCATCCACATACTCCTCCTCGTCCTCATACTCCTCCTCATCCTCATCAAAAATGAGAGAGTCCATGAGTCAGCGTCTCTATGAAGGTGAGTCCTGTGGTGGCAAAGTAGGGGATCTAGGTCTTCGGTGAGATGGTGATGAAGGTGGTGATGACAGGAGAGAGTGAGATGATAGGTGCATAGGTGATGATGGCAACTTGGAAGTAAGTGAAGTCTGTGACTCTGGAATGACAGATGATGATGAAGTAGAAGTGGGATATCAGAAAATCATATAAGGATCATCATGCGCAGGAGTCATCAGAGTCTGTGTTGGGGAAGAAGCAACAGCAAGGATTTCGTCTGACACATCATAAGC